>JAYKKM010000101.1:740000-1175000 GCA_035772405.1 Chrysogorgia sp. JL179-B06 | reverse complement strand
GGGAGTTGATTATTTCTCAAGAAAACGTTCGTCGAAGACAGCCGAAAGTTCGTGTTTTTGTTTACAAGATGGTATCCGTATTACGAAAATTATATTTTTGGGCATGTTCGATTATCCGCGCTTTTAAAGAGAACTAAGTTAGCTACCGGGATAAAGCTGTTCGTATGTTGTAAATAGATCATTTAACTTTCCTCTGATATATTCTATAGCTTTGGAGGTGGTTTATTTATCAAGAAAACGTTTGCCAAAGGGTTAGGACCTTTGTTGTTTTGGGGTCGCTTACAATCCAATTAACTAACGTTAATTCGGCTCGATATATTCACTCTATTTGCTCGTCAATGCCTTCTATTTGCGCCTCCTTATAAGGAATACGTACTAGATACCGCTATCTCATTTTGTCATACCACAATCGAGGAAGCCTGGGTTTGAATTATGGTACTGCGCATGATCTACGTCAAAATGATCCGTTCTCGGGTCGCAGTTGTCTCTTACCGATTTACAGATATTGATTATAAATATTTTGGGAGGAAACCAATTGTATTGTATTGTATATTGTATTGTGTTTTATAATATTATGTAGGCCCTCTTTCATAGTGGCGGCCGATTTGAATGTTCTTTATGTGTATCTAAATTGGCCTTTATGACCTCGTTTGTGTGTCAGCAATTCAAAAGAATCTTTGCTTCCTAACGAGTTTGTTAGGGCTAATTGATATATACATCACATTACAAAGGTAATGCAATGAAAGGTAATGCAATGAAAGGTAATGAAAAGTAATGAAAGGTAAGGTAAGCTAAGGCAATGCAATGCAATGCAATGCAATGTAATCTTGTGAAGTATTGTTGGGTACCTGAGTAAATATTATTATTAAATATTAATTTCATTTGAATTTTCTTCATGAGTTATTAATGAGTTCTTTAAACAATGACACCAATGCGTGTGGCCAAGGTATATATTGGCATTTGTTAAGCCAAAAATCCTATTTGTTTTCCAAAGAAATAGTACTTAATAACGATATCGGAGTAATAATATACAAAATAGATACAATTACAAAGGAAATCAAGTATAAAGGGCTTGGAAAAGGTCTACCCCTGTTTCAGAATTAACTACAATTAAAGTGCCCCTAACAAGTTCCCCTAACATGAAATATGAGGAATTGCTCTGTCGTTTTTTATTACAGAATATCATTTTAGGTTAATAAATGTTCTCATTTGCAAAAGAAGTTAACAACGAACGTTTTATCACAAGTAATTCAAGCTCCAAACTTGCTTAAACTTTGCCCGCCATTGCTCAAAACATGTTCCTAACGAGCCCGCGATTTCAAAATAATCTGTGACACCAAGACTCGACAGAGTAACAAATTTGGTATTGTATTTCCCGTGGTTTCCTATAATTATTCAATATTAAGACTATTTGCAAGGTTAATAGTTTCCCTAAACAGCCTGTATACATCATGATAAGCCATCATGAGCCTTTGACGACACTTCCGGAACATTCTTGATTAATGGCGGCCATATGATCTTGTATCCATATAATGCTCGTAATGACTTGAAATTTGGCAAGTGAAACAAGAATTATACATGTCAAAATACAGAAAACCAAAAATTTGACTTCTGGGGCACTTTAAAAAAAGTCAAGCAACCAAAATTCTACTATCCAAAACAATATTTAGGTGTACATAAGACCTGTTTCCCTATATACATCCAGTTTAGCTCTAATAATCCAGGTTTAAATATTAATGTTTGTAAATTTCCTTCAGCATAAACAACGCTGTATCCTCCGATTGCCTAGAAGAGAAAATATTATTTTGATGTTGGACATATGTAGGATTTCATATTTCCTATTTATTTACTTATTTTGAAAGTTTAAAAATGACCGAAAAATCATCAAAAAATGGTTACTTTTGTTAATAAAATAAAATGCCAACTTACCAGTAACAAACATGGCTGCTTAGAGCAAAGAGATATTCATTTAATGTTTCAATAGGTTTTTCTTGCAAGACAAAGTCGAGCCTTTGACCTCGATTCAAACAGCCCACAATAATCGCCTCTGAATCACGTTTTACGTCAACATTATCTATAGACGAACAAGAAGTTATCATTAAATTGGTAGAAACATAGTTGGAAAGGAGTAATGCCCCCCTCTTTATGCAACCCCTTTCTTTCAAAAAAGCATGTGGAAGACGCAACTTGTATGTATTTTATAAATGTTATTTGCAAAAAACTAAAGTAACAAAGTCCTCAACTGTAAAACAAAAGTCTCATAGCACTTTTAACAAACTATTCATTGTAACTCTTCATTGTAGCCAAAGGCGGTTTTTTTTGCAATAAACTCTGAGACCCAAACAGGACTTGAAGAGCATTTGCCTTGGGGATGGAAAGATTTGGACTTGATAGTGGAGTTGCAGTGATCTGTGCAATTGAAAATATCTTGCACATTAGGATAATATCACACCAACACGATGCAAGAATTTGTTTGCGAATAATGGCTTCAAAGTTTGTTTGTTTATTTCAGTTTGTTTATCCATGTCACACTTAAGAAATAGAAAACATTTTCCGTGTTCCCACACAGTTATAGAAAAATGAGTGGAAGTTTGGGAGAACGAGAAATTGCGAATGCCAAAAAAAAGTGCGACTGAATTGCGAGAGCAAAAGAAATTCGGCAAGAAGAAATACCTGAATTATATGTCTTAAAAGATTGCTTTAAAACATTTTAGGGAAAATGTCTGTGTTTCTATTTTCTTGCCCTCTTTCACTTTCAGTCCTTTTCACCTTTTATGAAGGGGGGTCCAACAGTTCAACTATGTATAAGTGGTAAGTTAAAGTAAATATCTGATCACTATTGAGTTAGTCTAAGTACATATCTTGATTAAGTAAGGTGAGAACCTAGGGGGAAAATTGAAATTTTAAGTTAACATGTATCCTTTTGATACTAGTGAGAGTCCCGGTAACTACTCTAAATATATATTTATTCACCTGATGTATCCTTTGGAGACCCTGCCGTGTCAGACTCGTCCGGATAAGGGACTCCAGCAGTGTGCGCACGCGCAAAATCATTGATCGTCGCCCATGTGTCTCTGACAGATTCCACAAACTTTTGTTTCAAATTAGCACCAAACCTCGTGAGATTTTCTCTTAATTCTAAATAGAACACCAAAATTAGATTTAGGAAATACACACCGGACAGGCAATTTAAGACGTTTCGTAATCTTTGGCACATTCTGAGAAAAATGCTTAATATTATCATCATCTAAAGTTTACCTTGGTGCCCTTTTTCCTGTATAAGCGACTGCTCTTAATAGTATGACAATGTTGAATCACTAAAGTAATCACTATGTTCTTACCAAGATGCATTCTCTTTCTACCCATGTGGTGCTGCATTAGCATGGGCTCAACATTAAAGCCCTCGATGACCAGCGGTTCCATTCTATACGCCTTAGGGAAAAAACATAGAAACAGACAAATTAGAGAGATACCAAGTACTGAGATAGTGATGGTGATGTAACGAAGTTTGTTACTATGAGACAATTACCACAATCATCATTACTACTGTAAAATAATCGGAAAATAAACTTGCAAAACTCAAGATGCAAATTTATTTCAAATTCTTCATCGATCAGATCAACCGGTTACACAGCAAATTTGCAATAGCTCAATGGTTAGAGAGTCTCACAGGCAATCAGAACGTTATGTATACTCCAAGATCCTTTCCTCAGAACCTTTCAAAAACATTTTCTGATGAGCATAACAATCGTCCATGATCGTCCACAAATATATATTTTCGGTGAACAGGTGTACATAGATAGATAGAGATCATTCATTGACATAATTAAATAACACCTCATTAATTAACACCTCATTAATTAACACCTCTATAATTAACACCTTATTAATAAACACCTCATTAATAAACACCTTATTAATAAACACTTCATTAATTAACACTTCATTAATTAACAGCTCATAATTAACACCTCATAATTTACACCTAATTCATTTACACCTCATTAATTAACACCTCATTAATTAACACCTCATTAATTAACACCACATTAATTAACAGCTCGTCAATTAACAGCTCGTATTAATTTAACACCTCATTAATTAACACCTCATTAATTAACACCTCACTAATTTAACACCTCATTAATTAACACCTCATTAATTTAACTGTTTATTCCTTATGTTTATTCCAACATTAACTGTTTATTCCAAGGGACTACCTTTAATGTAACAAAACGTGATTCACTGTGCATATCTAGGAAACAAAGTAGTCCTGTGCTTCCTCTTGTGGATAACCCCTATACGTTGGGTGGCCATTCCCTCACTGTGGTGCCTTTCCAAAAAGACCTCGAGCGGGGTTATGGTCACCGATACGCTTACGTGGAGTTGTCATGTCACCCTAGCTGTGGCCAAAGCCAATCGGATGCTTGTATTTTTGTGGCGGCATTACAGCGCACATATAGGGCAAGATCGAAAGACTTCTTTATCATCCTTAGTACGATCCCACTTGAGGTATGCCAGTGAGGTCTGGGCTCCCCAATCTTGTATATCGGATCTTAGGTTACTCGGTTCAGCGTCGTGCTACACGTTTTATAATGAACTGTAGCCCTAATCGCTACGAAAGGTCTAGCTATAAATCGCGCTTGATAGCCTTAAATTTACTCCCAATCTCGTATTAGTTTGAGTGTCGTGACCTGTGTTTTTTGTTTAAATGTATGAGTGGCACTTATAAACTTCAATTAGGTCACTTCATTTATTTTGCAAGTGGTCGTACTAGAGGTTCTGCTACGTTAAATCTTCGACCTCAATGTTTCCGTAAAGTGAATCTGTATAAATTTTACTTGAACAAGTTGGATATTTACTTCGACAGTTCATTAATCAACATCTCATTAATTAACACCTCGTTAATTAACAGCTCATTAATCAACACCTCGATAATCAACACCTCATTAATTAACACCTCATTAATTAACACCTCATCAATTAACACCTCGTCAATTAACAACTCGTCAATTTATTGACACCTCATTAATTAACACCTCATTAATTAACGCCCCATGAATTAACACCTCGTTAATTAACACTTCATTAATTAACACCTCATTAATTAACACCTCGTTAATTAACAGCTCATTAATCAACACCTCATTAATTAACACCTCGTTAATTAACAGCTCATTCATTAATCAACACCTCGATAATTAACACCTCATTAATTAACCCCTCATCAATTAACACCTCGTTAATTAACAACTCGTCAATTAACACCTCATTAATCAACACCTCGTTAATCAACACCTAATTAACACCTCATTAAGGTTACAGAACACCCTAGAATGGCATTTTTTTTGAAAATGGTGTTTTGATATGTTTGTAAAGGTTACCATTAGATCTATCAGCTGCAAAAATTTGAATTGAAAATATTGAAAATTGAGCGAGCTATCGTGTTAAAACGGTTTACGGTTATTATCCGTGGAGGGAAAGTCAACTATTAATTAACAGGATGAATGACAGCTAATTTGTATTTAATTACATAAAAATAAAACAACTTCATCTCGTCTCTCTGGCTCTATGTCTGACAGTAAACGGAATAAAAATCCATTCTGTGGTAGTCATAAAAAACGGGCCAAACGCACGAAAGCTGACAAAGACGTCTTTTTGGATGAGAAAAAGGAACCAGCGACAAGGGTTCATACTTTGACCAAGAGACACAATGGCCAGACATGACTGCAAACAGCGATAAACGTTCCGAATGGTCTTCTAGAAGCGAGCAGAAACTGAAGACATGTATGGAAAGTTTCCAGAAGCGAAAAGCGGCATTACTGGGGTCAGAATCACAATCAGATAATTTTGATTCGGATTTTAACTCAAGTGAAAATTACCAACCACCCGTTGGCAATTATATTGTTAGTGACAAGGGCTATTTCAGTGTACTAGTATAGTCTTTGTTTTGCAATTGCAACTCACCACAAAACAAACAATTAATATCGCTGTTGTTCTTATTGGTGGAAAGTAATTCAATTATTAGAGGCGGCGGAGAATTTGCAATAGCTGTTAAAACCGCGCCAAACTTTCACGGCTTATTTATTACCACATCAATTTTGAGTCACACAGGGGCACTAAAAGATGCAACCTGATCGTTTTAACCGATTCCCACCAAACTTGCACAAGATGTCAGCGAACATCTGGGCTACAAAAGTGTGTCGGCGTTTTTTTTTATGTAAAAACCAACTGAGTTACGGGCCTTCATTCGTCAATTGCTTCTTCCAAAACATAGGTCGAGAAATAAAATATCCTAGCTGCTAAACCCCTCCAGTAATAAAAAAACTCCGACAAACTTTTTTAGAACAAACATTGAGAAGTGTAAATATGGTAAATTGAGAGTGCAAATTTGAGACAAATCGGAGAAAAATTGCGCGGGCAGTAACGGATTTCGTGAATGGGCTTCCTAGGGTGTTCTGTAACCTTAATTGACACCTCATGAATTAACACCTCGTTAATTTAACACCTCATTAATTAACACCTCATTAATTAACACCTCATTAATTTAACACCTCATTAATTAACACGTCATTAACAGCTCATAATTGACACGTCATTAATTAACAACTCATTAACAGCTAATCAATCCTATTCTTTAAATATATCTTCTTTTTCCTGATGTAACCAATTATTTATTTGCAACTACAGCATATAAATATTTTTTGAATTTTCTGTGTAACCAATTGATCGGATCGACAAAGAAATATTACCATCACGCTTGTGCCTTGTTTGACTAATATCTTCAATTTTGCAAGATGTTAGTAGTAAAATACTGATGTAATGATAACAATAATGATGAACTTACCACAGGATCATACTTTAACAATACATAGGTTTGTTGAAGATATGAAAAAAAGAAAGAAAATACTTGTTTAGGGAAAAATTGGAAAATTAGTTAAGGGGGACCACAGGGAAAAATTGAAATCGATGGTAAGGGGGACCCCGTAGGATTCTTAGGCTCTCCCTTACAATCAATTTCAAACTTTTATTAGTATTAAGGTTAGTATTAGAAAACCATTAGGCAGGGGGTTAGAAAACCCATTAGGCGGGGGGTTAGGATCTAAGTTGTTTTGGGGTTAGCAGTTCTATGATGTATTTCATCATACAGGCATGTCCGATCGTATGATAGCAGTACAATCTCTGATTTCGTCCAACCTCTCGCGGATACTAAAAAAGATCGTCCAGAAGACGACTCAGACCTAGTACCTCACGGTCACGAGTATTCCATCTAGCCATGACCATTATTAATTTCAATATTTTTGCTACGGCCCTTACCATAAAAATCTTTCCTTAGGGTTGGTGCCTAAGGAAAGATTTTTAGGGTACCTCGTGGCCAAAAATTTAAATTTCCCCTAAGATCCCCTTATCCCAAAATTTAAAATCTTGCCCTAGGCTCCCACTTATCATTAATTTCAAACTTTTCCACAGGGTCCCCTTACCAAAAAATCAAATCTTTCCCTACGCCTCCCCCTTAACACCAATTTGAAATTTTTGGTAAGGGGGCCCTAGGGAAAAAATTGAATAACGGTGTGGTGTGCACCTACCGGATGAAATATGTTGTAAAAGCCAGGACACGTAGGAAATCTGTAGTCATTCCCAATATTCTCAACGCCTCTTCACATTAAAGGGGAAAAATATTTCAAATATTATAAATTTGTATAAGAGATTTTGAGCTAACTTTTCATTTGGTATATTATATCCAAATATTATATACATATAAGTGGTGTAGCATAGTGTGGCGTAGTGTGGTGTAGCGTAGTGTAGTGTGGTGTGGCGTAGTGTGGTGTAGCGTAGTGTGGTGTGGCGTAGCGCGGTGTGGCGTAGCGTGGTGTGGCGTAGCATGGTGTAGTGTGGCGTAGCGTAGCGTGGCGTGGCGTAGTGTGATGTGGCGTAGTGTGATGTGGCGTAGTGTGCCGTAGCGTAGTGTGCCGTAGCGTGGTGTGCCGTAGCGTGGTGTGACGTAGTGTGGTGACGTAGCGTGCTGTAGCGTAGCGTGGTGTGGTGTGGCATAGCATGGTGTGGCGTAGCATGGTGTAGTGTGGCGTAGGATGGTGTAGTGTGGCGTAGCATGGCGTAGTGTGGCGTAGCATGGTGTAGTATGGCATGGTGTAGCGTAGTGTGGCGTAGTGTGGCGTAGCGTAGTGTGGCGTAGTGTAGCGTGGTGTAGTGTGGCGTAGCGTGGTGTAGTGTGGCGTAGCGTGGTGTAGTGTGGCGTAGCGTGGTGTGGCGTAGCGTAGTGTGGCGTAGCATGGTGTAGTGTGGCGTAGCATGGTGTAGTGTGGCGTAGCGTGGTGTAGTGTGGCGTGGCGTAGCGTGGTGTAGTGTAGTGTGGCGTAGCGTGGTGTAGTGTAGTGTGGCGTAGCGTGGTGTAGTGTGGTGTAGCGTAGTGTGGTGTGGTGTAGTGTGGTGTATCGTGGTGTAATGTGGCGTAGCATGGTGTAATGTGGCGTAGCGTGGTGTAGTGTGGCGTATCGTGGTGTAGCGTGGTGTGGTGTGGCGTAAGTGAGTGTTATTTTGTATGGTGTTACAGGACCTCACAGAAAAATACTTCTGTGATGTGGCTATCCTGAATAAATATTAATATTAATTACAACAACAACAACAACAACAAAAACATCACGTCAACAACAACATCAATGACGATAAATCAGTTTCTTACCTGACAGTAAGAAATAAACCAATGGGAGATCCCAGTGCAAACATATTGCAAGGTTCAAAGTCCAGCTTTGGGTAACGGACATAGGGTTGACCTGTTCCAGCTGTCCCTTGGATACCAGTTTGATACTGAAGGATTTCAAAAACCTCCACTACCGAAGGATTTTTGGATAAATTTGTTAACGACGAAGAGCTGCATATTTCTGCATCAGTTCTCTAAAAAATATTTAAAAAAATTATCAATATCACACATAATGGAATATGTCCCAAAAACAAGGACAGGTACACTTATAGTAATCGGGTAGTCACTTGCAGCAAGTAGTCACTTGCAGCAAGTAATAATAATAATAATAATAATAATAATAATAATAATAATAATAATAATAATAATACGTTTTAGGATCATTATGGTCTCAATTCTCGTAAAACAATACATTCTTAACGTTACCTAAGTTATTTATACTGTAAAACTAATTATTAATTTCCGTATAACATCAAATCTACTTCATATACCTCTTGCTCTGTTACACCAATGTGTGTTCCACTTTGTATTCCAGAAGATATAGTTCCTCTAGGTGTTTCTTTCATATTTTGCCTTTCGGCCTGTAGGACAATATTATGGAATGAAATATATTTCAGAATCGTGACAGACACTGTTACAGCAATATTTCTAATTTATTAAAAGTTGCACCCAACAACTCAACATGTGCAGTACAGCAAACACAGACTAAAACCATTATTTTACGTATAAACGTTTCACTCAGATTTCATTCCACTTTACGTTTCATTCTCTAATGAGAGGCCTTCGTTCGAAACGCTAGACCCAGGGTTCGTACAGGTTATGGAGGGAGAGATTCAAGGACTTTTCAAGGACTTTCATGGCCATATATCAGGAAATGCAAGGACCAAAAGGCTGAATAGGAAGCTTTGGAAAGAGTGGAAAATCACAAAAAATGGAAAACTGTTACTTGTACTTGCCACTTCAATGAATTTCAAACTACCTGAGAGATGAATGTCATTAAAGCCTGGTTTTCATATATCGCAATTCGTCGCCGATACAACTTTGCGATGAATTGCGACGAAATAGGATTAGGGAAACGGGCAATCGGGGACAATCCCCGATCATCGCATTTGTTTCTCCCGATGATCGCCAACTGTCGCCGATGAATTAGGACAAGCAAAACAAATGAAAACCGAAATCCGATGAAATAAGACAGATTAGGACCCAGTCTCTAGAAGAAAACCAAGTTCTTCAAAATGACGGGTGAAAATGTACAGATCAACGAGAATAATTCCGATCTAAAAGCAAAAGAAGATGACGTTCTGTTTATGGAAATCATTGGGGATTTCACCAACGTATGAAATTGCCCATATTCTTCCCTTTCCACGAATATTTTTCGCACCCAGAACTTCTTCTTTTTGTATTTCTCACGCTGAAGGAGCCTTTTCTTTTTTAGTAATAGCACTATGACTAGTAAAAGCTTCGTATATAGTAATAATCTATATTGTTAATAGCGGCAGCCATTAATCCCGCCTTGATCGGCGACCGTCGGCGATTGTCTGGGATGATCGCCGATCATCGGGGACAATTCCCGATCATCGCAAATGTGAGCATCGGCGATCGTCGGCGATGAATTGCGATATATGAAAACCTGGCTTAAGGAAGCGAACTCGCGCAGATGCTGACAAAATTCTCTCTTTCAGAAAATGTCAAAAATTAAATTATAAATCCAAGGACTTTCTCCTTGAATTTTTTTTAAAATTCAAGTATTTTTAACGACATTCAAGTTCTGTACTCCTACATCATGTGTTATATATATAAACTAGAAGTTACTATCGCAAGGGGAAGTGCTGCCTCAAAAGTCATGGGAAGCCTAATTTTTGATAAAATTTCAAAAATGAACCCACTGTAGTTATGTACACATTTCTATCAATTATTTTAATTGTTTTACTATAAAGCAGACTTAAATTACAAATGACTATCACTTATGATCTGAATATAATCGGCAAGGCTTTTGACTGGATAGACAGTATACATTATGACTACAGTATGTAGTTGGTAAACAAATTTCTGATAAATCACTGCCACTATAAATCATGCTTCTTACTGTGGCAAAGCTGTCATGCAGTGGAATCGCACAGCGTTGCCTGCGGAGGAGATGTTATGACAAAGCAAGCGCTAAACATATAGGCGCTAACTAAATAAATACCAGAAATGGTATAACAGATGTTTACGATATTGTCTAAATTTTATTGTTGAGAATGCGATACTTTCAAGATCTTTGTGATGTGTTAATTCATTGCACATGTCCACGACTCGACTCCACATATTATACTGTAATTGTCGTTGTTACACCACAGTCAACTGCAACCACTGTATTTTATTTTCCCAAAGAACTTGTAATATTGTATTTATTGCATACCAAATATTATGGTTATCCATGGCACACAAATAATTTTCATTGTGCACTGAATTTTCACAAAATTGAGGTAAATAATTCCATGTACAGTTTATTACATATACAGTTGGGCAGATCAATATTGTTTTGTGCCTCAACGGGCGATATATTTGTGTCGATCAGATCGACAAGACGTCTTCTAACGAACGGCAACAAACAACGGTTGGTAAGTTGTTCAACGACAGAAATCCCTGACGAGGAATGAGATCATAGTTAAAAGCATAATACTCATCTCGAGTTCCTTCGTATTACCGGAAGCCCAATAGCTTGTGCTGTTTAATATAACAGCGCTGATAAACTCATCAAAGAGCACTGCTTTTCTCGAGACTGGCCACTGAAACCTTCATGGTCTTGATAAATACTTCCACGAGAAAGTAAAGACAAAATAAAGACATAAACAACGTGAATTTCCTGTGAAGGAATTGTCGAGAACTTCGAGAAGAAAACAAACAGCTGGCAGCGTGGTGGCGGAACATGCGCAGTTGAGTCACTTTCGAGCACATATGGATGACGTATGCCGACACACAAACAAACGCAAAATTTAACAAATCGAGATCTGGTCAGCTATACATAGCTCGGTAAAAGGACTGGGCACGAGTAAACGCAAGAGGCATGTCAAGAATAGTGTGCTGCCTCCAAGGTATAAAGGTTTGATCCATACCTGGGACTCGGAAATATTTTCTGAGGACCTACATGTTACTAAACTAGACTGCGATAGGTTCTTGTTTATTTGATATCTCATGAAAAATCAGGTCGTATAGATTCTTAAAGGGGAACTGTACCCAAAAAATAAATTACTTTTAAATAAAAGGCCTTTAAGTATAATGTTTAGAAATGTTAATAGTTTTACGGTATCTGCAATTGTACTCGAGAAATAACGTTTTCATTATCGTATTTTATGCTTCTGGACGCCGCCATTTTCGAGTTTGTTCGGCGGTTCAAGATTCATGTACAGCGGTGGTTTTCTTTTCAATTTTGGCGTCATTTGAGTGTTTGTCTTTTGTTCCTTGCACTCAAATGACGTCATATTGAAAAGAAACCCCCGCTGGACTTCGAGTCTGAGCCGTCGAGCAAACTCGAAAATGGCGGCGTCCAGAAGCATAAAATACGAGAATGAAAACGTTATTTCTTGAGTACAAGAGCAGATACCTTAAAACTATTAACATTTCTAAACAATTTATTTTTTGGGTACAGTTCCCATTTAAATATTATACAGTATTGCGTAAAAGGTAAAGAGAACTGCAACGAGATTCTAGTATTATTCATATTTGTGACTTCTCTATAGTACAATTAACAGTACCGTAACAAGCTCAAAAGGAGTGTGTGTGTGTGGGGTGGGGGTAGTGACTAATCAAGTATTTCAATCTCTAACGAGCTTTTTTTCCCCAAATTTCACACGATATGAAATACGATCATTTTCGAAGTTTGCCTTTTCAGTTCACCGTCGCCAACGCGTTGTTCGGTGAAATGAGAAAGCTGTTTATTTACGCAAGGAATCGAATTATTTCACTGCAGTCTTCGGGAATAAATAAAAAAAATACAGATATTCTTCGAGAGGAAGGAATAGGCACATGGTAGTTTACAGGATGCGCCTCTCAAAGTGGAAGAATACAACTTTTAAACGAACAGCATTGCAAATACAGCAAAGATACTGTAAGATGACATGAACTGCCGAATTCAAAACTAAATTAATGGAAGAATGCGGTGTGAATGTTTTGAATGGCTACTATTCGTCGGATCAGACGAGAGCAGCTGGGTTGGAAGCACGAGAAAGCATGCTACTGTCAATTCGTGCGGAAGCCAAACAAGCTTAAAAGATTGGCGTTTTGTCTCAAAGCTTTGACGGAGAAAGACACGTTTGAAAACGTGATATTCAAACGCACTAAAATAGATATCACTTCGAAAATTCTAAAAGGTTTGGTGTAGTGCCGAAATCGTGAATAATAGGTCAAACAATTTCGAGAGAAGGCCTTCATCAGAGATTTAGGCTCTTTCTAGTTTCTGCCATGCCACGCGGGTGACGCACTGCAGCAGTAAATCTGATAAATAATAATGATCGTGGAAAACGGTTTAGGAATTAAAACTTAAATTTTCATAATACTATTCCATTAATTCGACGAGGATTCACTGCAAACGAGTGCAGTATATAAGTCGAACATTACTTGAATTAGGTTTTGCATGGCGAACGCACAACGTTTCAACTGCGAATCTCTTGCGCGAGTGTATTCTTGTCAACAGGACATGAAACAGACAAAGAATGAAGCCAAAAACGGAGATGTATTTTACTTTTGGTGCCCTCTCTACATTTTAACTAAACGCTTTCCATGTCGGAAATAGTCGGAACCCAAGCGAACCGCTAACCGAAGCGCAACCGAATCGAACAACAACCGAACCGCAATGTTAGGTTATTTCTGAGCAGTAATGTAAGAAATGAAGAAAAAACTAGGAAAATATTTGTCCAAGGTGGAAAAATGGACAAAACTTTTTTAGAAAACCTCCTCAATCATGTAATAAGTCAGATAAATCCCTCGTATCCGTCCGGATGTACGCGATATATATCAGCCCTCGGACGCTACGCGTCCTCGCGGTTATATACAGCATACATCCCTCGTTCGAGGGATTTATCTCTTACATATTATGAATTGTACATCATTTTGCAAAACGTGAGCATCCCTTGGCGGTACACAAAATCAAAATGAGGCTTTCAACGCTTTGATTTGACAGCGCGAAACCAAGGAGACCCACTCCAGCCTCCCATGCAACTGACAACATTCTTAGCTGTTGGCCATTTCAATGATGGTTCTACAACAATTTTATCTGTGCTGGAAGACCTTCGGATCAATGCGGGAAGTATAATAACGACCGCTTATGTTGTAAATAGTCATAGGTCACATAATTTCCATCAATACGAAAGCTTACTTGAGCTTTAGCGTATTCCTTTTGATATGAAAGTATTTTTTTCCTTGGTCCCATTGGTATGCTCAGTTCTTTAAGATCGACCTCGCTGCACATCATCTAAGAAAGAAGAAATGGTATCACAAACTCATTATCATTATTTTAGTTACCAATAAAACCCAGCACAAAGTTGCCCAAAAGTTAGCCAGGAATGGATACATATAGACGATAGACGGACGATCGTCAAGCTCATATCGGCCTCAGAAAATGTTTCTGAGTCCCGAACAGGAATCGAACCTGTAACCCTCTGATTGCCAGTGAGACAACCGAAGGTTACAATGATGTACTGGTTCAATTGATATATGTACTGCCTATGCGACAGTCACTATATATCAGTACTGCTTGGATGTGTTGCATACACACACTGTAATCGATGTAGTGAATGTGGGAGCTTGGGATAGACAGACGATACATGGACGATCGTGAAGCTAAAATCCGCAGAAAAATCAGATTCCCGTCCGGGACTCATTTTCTGACATTTTCTGAAGATTTGAGCTTGACGATCGTGCATGCTCGTCTGTCTACTTCAAGCTCTCATTACATCAATGTATATATGAAACACAGGACACATATCTTGTACGGAAGGCTTGATGTTGCATCAAATGAGGCCGTTCACAAAACATGTGATGTTTTTTCGCTGATGTTTGACACAACCTTTGTGACAGTTTTCATTTCCTCCTCCCTCTCACTTATGACATCACGTGACTATAACACCCCCACCCCCCAAAGCAGGGTTCTATCTAGGGGGTTTGAGGTGTGGAAGCTTCCCCGCCCCCAAACAGTCCAGCTTCCCCCCAAAAAAGTTGTGATGATTTAGGTCGGTGTATATGAAGTATTCCCAGTCAGTCCAAGACACTATATGACAAGGAACATGAAGTAGTGCCATGGTGGTGTATCGCGTGCATGCAACTTAATTCAACTTAACTGATTCAATACGAAATATATTATAAATTTTAATAAACAATATAAAATGTTCTTAAAATCCTGGAAAGTGTTGTTTTTTAGTGATTTATATGACTTTTCCAAACCTTCAGAATTGTGTAAACTCTTCCCCCAAAATGCAGGAAATGGCATTTCAGAGAAAAATCTTCCCGTTTTGTTTGCTCTACATTTTCCCTAGATGCTCGCGCGAAAAACCCTAGATAGAACCCTGCAAAGCGTCACATATTTTGTGAATGGCCCTAAACCAGTCTTGCCTGGGTCTTAAAACATCGTCAAAAATTTACTTTCTATAGCATCAACTTTCATCAAATGAAAACTGTGTAAAATATCTACTTTTATAAGCATATACTGATGCAATATCTAATGTTTCTCTAGAAGTATGAAGTTGATCTTCCAGGTTGTTGTAGTCTTGAGAAAGATTTGTTGGTGACTGACGTTTCGACAGCTTCATCTTTAGAGTCAAGTAAAGTGTATTTGTCAGGTTCATTACGTTATTGTTCGTTTGTGTCATAATTAGTTCGAGTGGGTGTTGCGTCATGCGTGGGCTTGTATTGTTTTGTATGTATTGTTTTGTTCGTTGGTTGCGCGTGCCTTTCGTAACTACAACTACAGATAGCGACATACATTAGAAAGTTGCTATACCAACTTGGAACATAAACCATTTAACAGATCACAACAATTACCGACACCTTCACACGCACAAACGAACAATAGGTCCACGCTTAAGGTATTTGCACTGGCAAAACAAATTGTTGGAAAATCTTTTTTTCTCCTATATTATAAGTATTATATACCTAATTTTGTTTTCCAAAGTTATTTATCTTCTGTCATTAGCTTAAATACTAAAAAACGCTTAAGAATATGGACGATTTTACACGGAATTTACCGGAAGTTAGCGATTTCGACGATCTGAAGATTCGGTCGGTTGCGATCTGCGAGGTCTAGGACAGCGGCAATCCGTCCAAAATGGCGGATTTAAAAGGAAATGCACAGAACGAAGAACTTGTCACATAAATATGCTATTTTAAATGAATTTCTAGAAACCAATACTGACAATTCTACCTCATAAAATCATAAGCATTCATCAATCGCATTTTCCGAAATAACAAGAGACTCATTCTCCACGAAACTTGGCCAAAAGTATTACGACATGATGACGATAAAATCTGTGCTTAAGTAACACATATATACAAATATCGAATCAGTTACACTTTGAAAAATGGTCAATAGTTGTTCATTAAAAAAAATAGCGATAACTCGGGAACTATTCCAAATTATATGTTACTTAAGCACAGTTTTATTCTTTGTAACAATGTATTTAAGATTCGCTTTTCATTTTATGAAAAATCTTGATACAATTTGGCAAAAATTAAATTATTTCAAAAAAGGCTTGTCGACAATTTTCTCCAGTTAAAGTACTACACTGGTACAATCTTCAAATTTAATATATGAAATGGTCCTAAATATGTATGTGAATGACCAGAGAAAGTTTGACAGAATTCCATAAAATCTTCGTTATAATTTCCCTGCAATGTCAAAAATGACACATTTTAACAGTGCAAATACCTTAACGTATGATGCAATTTATGACACAAACAATGACGTAGTATATGAACAACGAGAGCGAGTGTTTCACTGGGGTATCCAAACACGAGAAAACAATGTATGAAAATACGAGCGCGTAGCGCGAGTCTTTTTGTTAATTGTTTTCGAGTGTTTGGATATCCCGGTGGGACACAAGCTCCAGTTGTTCATATATGACTTCTCAAAAGAGTGCGAACGCTGTTTGTTATAATTGAATATAGGTAATGATTTAATGTGTTTTGGTATTATCTCATGGAAATCCGAAATGGGTTTAAGAATGATTTTGCATGTGTAATTAAGATATTCATCAAATATCTTAATTAGTAGTAATTACCCTTACAGGCAAGATCTATTGTAGTCTTTCGTAGGTGAGGGTGTTTCACCGGAATATCCAAATGCCATCTCGTGATCAAATGGGCCTTTATTATCGGTTAATTTCCGACGTATATATATTATATAGGCAAACCTGACAAACACACTTTACTTGACTGCCTCTGAATGGCGTCGGAACGTGAGTCACCAACAATAGTCTGTACCAACAATACCAACAATAGTCGTGAGTAATACCAACAATAGTCTAATTGTCACCAACAATAGTCACAATCAAAACGACTTCAAAAACTACAAAATAGAGCTGCTCCAATTATCGCGAATATGAGCAATGATATAGATCATTCTGTCGCTTTACATGCCTTGGGCTGGGAGCAAAAATTATGTATAAAATTTTAAAGAGTGAGTGTCAACCGTGACGCATTGCACGCTCGATCGGCCATTTTTTGAAGCACGAAATTCCCTTGGTGAACTGCATCCGTAAATATCTTGTCAATCCTTGGTATAAATTATTCATTTTGTCTTTTAATTGAAAGAAGACATACCTTAGAAAGTAATTATTTCTATATTTTTCACAAAACTCGACGTTTTCTTGACTTTCGTTTCGAATTATGTCAGCCTTGACTGACGCGAAGCGTGCAAGACCAAGCGACGAGTTTCAAACCAAAAAATCAGGTTCCGAGTCGACGTATTTGTATTGTAGATGAATAAGAAAGCCTCTATAGGGTTTTCTGAGAAGACTCGGTGAATTTCCGAAGTATTTACCAAGTCAAGTTGGCAACGAAGCACTTCAAAACACTTTGTTATCGTACGAAAAGATAAACACAAACGCGCAATGCACGACGGTTGACACTCACTCTTTAAATAAAATGGGTCCTGAGTAACTCACTAATCTTTTTACTTATAAAAGTGAGATGACAAACTATAACCTTCGGGACATTTAAAGTAGTCTTTGTTTACCAAAACCACGTACTAATAATATGAAAAATAGTTTCATGTACGACGGTGCTCACCTATGGAACTCTATTCCAAACGAAATTAGGGAGAACAAATCCCTTTCATGTTTTCAAAAGAAAATTGCCACTCACATTTTTTAGTAACGACATATAAAACCAAAAAAACCTGTAAATATATTACTTACTCATAAATTATGTTGCTTATTTTACATTATATATCATATTTTGTAAATAGCTTTAAATATTATACTTCTGTACTTCTTTTTTACACGCCCCTTGTGGAAATCAGCTTCGGTTGACAGGGTTAGCGTGGTTAAATAAAGTGAATAATAATCTTTCTCAAGACTACAACAACCTGGACGATCAACTTCACACTTCTTAATATGTTTCTCTGATGATGACTCTGGAATCTTCCGATTTCTCCAATAAGCTTCTTCTACCTGACACATACATAAGTTATAATTCTTCAAATTGAAGCTTACCAATGCCTCTCCATCAATTTGTTCCATCTGGAACGTTAGGCAAAAGTTATCAAGGCCTAAATGTTGCAATATTTCTTCAAGTGAAGGTGCTTTGTTGATGTCCTCGGCGACGTTTTGGCTGGGCACCTGAATGGCTTGTTTTGTTCCATCGTTTGTACTAATCCTGTTAAATTATAACAAACATGTACCATTGTTATAATAATTTTACAGACCCGATGAAATATTACCCGGAGGGATGATATACACGAAAACACGAGGGTTATACCATCCCAAGGGGTAATATTTCATTAAAATACCACAAATGGAATGTTCTAGAATGAATTGGTGATCAGCCGATAATTAGGAACATTTAAATTTATGGTTTAATTTAAAATTTATGGTTTCATGCTTTTTCTGTCCTGGAATCATAATTGTGTCTTATTCTATGTTATAAAAGGTTCATGGTTTGGTTTGCTTCGTTGAGTTATGGATGCACTTGAGAAGTTGGGAGAGCACTTAAGATTCTAAGGTTGCTCTTGGTTATCAGAGGTTCATAAGTAGAGGTTATAGAGGTTCTTAACTATAGAGGTTATAGAGGTAATTAACTAGAGGTTGTAGAGGTTCTTAACTAGAGGTTATAGAGGTTCTTAACTAGAGGTTATAGAGGTTCTTAACTATAGAGGTTATAGAGGTTCTTAACTATAGAGGTTATAGAGGTTATTAACTAGAGGTTATAGAGGTTCTTAACTAGAGGTTATAGAGGTTCTTAACTAGAGGTTATAGAGGTTCTTAACTAGAGGTTATAGAGGTTCTTAACTAGAGGTTATAGAGGTTCTTAACTAGAGGTTATAGAGGTTCTTAACTAGAGGTTATAGAGGTTCTTAACTAGAACTAAAGAGGTTCTTAACCAGAGGTTATAGAGGTTCTTAACTAGAGGTTATAGAGGTTCTTGACTAGAGGTTATAGAGGTTCTTAACTAGAGGTTATAGAGGTTCTTAACTAGAGGTTATAGAGGTTCTTAACTAGAGGTTATAGAGGTTCTTAACTAGAGGTTATAGAGGTTCTTAACTAGAGGTTATAGAGGTTCTTAACTAGAGGTTATAGAGGTTCTTAACCAGAGGTTATAGAGGTTCTTAACTAGAGGTTATAGAGGTTCTTAACTAGAGGTTATAGAGGTTCTTAACTAGAGGTTATAGAGGTTCTTAACTAGAGGTTATAGAAGTTCTTAACTAGTGGTTATAGAGGTTCTTAACTAGAGGTTATAGAGGTTCTTAACTAGAGGTTATAGAGGTTCTTAACTAGAGGTTATAGAGGTTCTTAACTAGAGGTTATAGAGGTTCTTAACTAGAGGTTATAGAGGTTCTTAACTAGAGGTTATAGAGGTTCTTAACTAGAGGTTATAGAGGTTCTTAACTAGAGGTTATAGAGGTTCTTAACTAGAGGTTATAGAGGTTCTTAACTAGAGGTTATAGAGGTAATTAACTAGAGGTTGTAGAGGTTCTTAACTAGAGGTTATAGAGGTTCTTAACTAGAGGTTATAGAGGTTCTTAACTAGAACTAAAGTCGCTAAAAATAAATACACCTGTCCTATCCTATATATTTACAAGAATTGTAAGGAATAAAACTATTTTTATATCTGTTGGTTTTACATAGTGGTAGCTGGAAATAACGCCTACTGCGCAAGCATAGACTGTTGTTATTTATAGGAGGCAACAGTTTGTGAAGTCTATGGGAATGGTCTTCTACGATTTCTTTGAAAAGCTTATCATTAAGAGTATGTCTTCTATTGAAAAGGGTTGCACGATTTAAGACGTCTAAGGCATTGATATAAGATAAATCTGGGCACACTATGCGGAGTACACGCTTTTGTAGTCTTTCTATGTCATCAGATAGATATTGCGGCAACGCGCTATGGTAAACTTGGCATGCGTACTCCGTTACTGGGCATTCGCGAAAACTAGTAAAATAGTAAAATATCTTTAGTTGGTAGCTTTGCGTGTTTAAGTTGTTTAAAGGAATACAAACGAGACACTACTTTCTTACAAATCCCCTCGATATGAGTATTCCACTTAAGGTCGCTTGATATTGTCAACCCTAGCACCTAGTTATAGAGGTTATAGATAGTTATATACATAGTTATAGAGGTTCTTAACTAGAGTTTCGCCACTGTAAAATTCTGGAATTCATTGCCAGAGCAAATTAGAAGCACTGACTCTTCAAGTAGTTTTAAGTCAACACTGACGACTTTTCTTTTTTCGAATTAATAGTTTTTGTAGTTTTATTGGTTATACAGTATATATGCAGTAGTTTTGATTTTATAATGAAATGTAATTAGTTTTATAAGTAACTTAAAGGGAAATGGCAATAAAAATTTTTTTTGTCTCATTTGAAAGAACATTAAAAATGATATATGAAGACCTTTTACAGATTTTCCATATCGTTCTTGGTTCTGTAAATATTTCACTTCTTTTTAACAAAGAACATTGAACATTCCACCATCTTGGATATGCATAACCATCCTTGGATATGCGTGACGTCACAACCAGGGTAGAAATGTTTTTTATATCAGCAATTATCGAGTCATTATAGATGCTAAATCGTAGTTGTTTTGGGTGTTGTATACTTTTAAGTGAACTAGCAATCCATTTGAACGCATTCCACTGATATTTGGGCAATTATTTACAACTTTTACAATGTTTACCCAGGTTTTGACGTCACTTAATTAGATCTAATTATAAAACATGATGGCGGATTGCAGATATTTTTGTTCACACATATTTCAAAAATTAAGGAAGTTACGGGGAAATTTTAAAAGGTCTTCATATATTATTTTAAATGTTCTTTCAAATGAGACAAAAAAATTGCCATTTCCCTTTAAGTAACTTTAAGAATGTGTTGTTGTAAGAGCATTGAGACTATTGTATAATGCTCCTAAAATGTCTTATTATTATTATTATTATTATTATTATTATTATGGAAATGTTATATGAAATGTTATAAATGTTAATTAATTATGGAAATGTTATATTCGTAAATGAAATACCTACTGTATATCAGGAACACTTAGTACTGTCTACCTAACCAGAAACAAATTTGGTCTTAATGTTTGTCCTCCATCTGTCAAATTCACACAATGCCAAACAGTTCTCCGTACAGCTTTTAAAACATCTCCAAACCAAGCAATCAATGAACTCTGGAAGTCAACTAGTAACAGCACAAATATCCCGTATGATGTCTATAACTCCACCAAGCAAGTTCTTAAGGACTTTCGCTCTGGACGAGAGGATAGACTTCATAACCATTTAACCTGTCAGAGATACTTTTTCTCCAATATTACTAAGTTCTCTTTTCCCCAGCTTACGAAAATATGGTGTGCGTCTCAGTCCAATCTCCCGAAAAATATTTTTAATTTTACGATACGATATACGAATAACTCTCTTCCCACGCGTCAAAACCTTGCAAGATGGGGTATATCACCAACTTCAGAATGCTCTCTTTGTCTGGCCCCGGAAACCCTTCTTCACGTAGTGGCAGGTTGCCAGTCGTACCTACAACGATTTACCTGGAGACACGATTCTATCTTGAACTTTCTCACAACGACCCTACAGATCGTAAGTGGTTCAAGTCTTTATGTTGATCTTCCTGGTTATAAAAGTCCATCCATAATAACTGGTGACACATACCGTCCAGACTTCATAGAAATGCTGAATGATCTTAGTCTTGAAAAGACTCATCAAAAATATTGTATTAAAAGAATGACGACGATCGCAATCAGAACCACCTATTACATATTCTGTTGCCGAAACAAGGAATGGACAAATCCGGAACTGCTAACTTTTTAAAATTATTGTGCTATATATTTGTTTTATGTTGTTATACATAGTTATTAGTTATATATTGTTAGTGTTGATTCAAGTAGCCGATTGTAAGTTACCTTAAATAAGCGAGATTACAGTTGTATATTATCTAAAAAGTCATTTAATAAAGTTTCCATTATTATTATTATTATTATTATTATTATTATTATTATTATTATTATTATTATTATTATTATTATTATTATTATTATTGAAAGTTTATCTCTGTATATTATACAGGAAGTTCTGTAGGGCATCGGGCCAAAGCCTGTGGTGCCCTAGTTCTTAAAATCTCGCCTTGGTACAGTTCTTATGTGTCCAGTACTTTTCTTAGAATTTTTCCCGAACCCAGCAAGCAAACACGTTGCAGCATTTCCACACTATATGGTATTTCCAGTTGATTCAACCACTTTTCAAATCCCTTTGATATTGTCCCTAATGCACCTATAATTATCGGTATGATTTTAACCGACCGACAGTTCCAAATTCGCTTGATTTCGATTTTCAAATCATGGTAATTTTCCACTTTCTCTCTCTCCTTGCTTACAATTCTTGTATCAAAGGGGCAGGCGACATCGATAATCCAGCAAGATCTTTCTTCTTTGTTTAGTAACAGAATATCGGGTTTGTTGTGTTCAATATGGTGGTCCGTTTGGATCTTAAAATCCCCAAAACAGCTTGAACTTTTCTGAGTCACAAACTGGTTCCGGCTTGTGATCATACCATTTCTCTGTCCTTGTAAACCCATATTTCTCACTTAACTTCCAATGGATAACCTGAGACACCCTGTCATGTCTCCATAACTTATATTGTTTCTGTGCCAGCGCGGTGCACTCTGCCAAAATATGACTTACTGTTTCCTCCCTCGTTCCGCACATTCTACATGCTGGAGATACGTCTTGGTTGTCAATACGTTTCTTCACACTGTTTGTCCGCAGAGCCTGATCCTGTGCAGCCATGAGAAATCCTTCACTTTTTCTTTTCAACTTTCTCTTTTCAACTAATTATTATTATTATTATTATTATTATTTATTATTATTATTATTATTATTATTATTATTATTATTATTATTATTTAATATATTATTATTATTCGATCAATGAACTCTGGAAGTCGACTAGTAATAGCACAAATATCCAGTATGACGTCTATAACTCAACCAAGCAAGTTTTTAAGGACTTTCGTTCTGAACAAGAGAATAGACTTCAAAATCATTTAACCTGTCAAGGCTCTTTCTTCTCTAATATCACAAAGTTCTCCCTCTCCCAGCTTACGAAGTTATGGTGTGCGTCTCAATCTAATCTACCGAAAAACATTTTTAACTTCACTATACGCTATATGAATAACTCGCTTCCCACACGCCAAAACCTTGTAAGATGGGGTATATCACCAACTTCAGATTGTTCCCTTTGTCTAGCCCCAGAAACTCTTTTACACGTTGTAGCAGGTTGTCAATCATATCTGGAAAGATTTACATGGAGACATGACTCTATCTTAAACTTTCTCACGACGAACTTATTGACGGTCAACGGTTCAAATCTCTATGTTGATCTTCCTGGGTACAAAAGTCCATCAATAATAACCGGCGACACATACCGTCCAGATCTACTTTTGACGACTACAAATGAATGTCTCTATATTGTTGAACTAACTGCTGGTTTCGAATCAAATCTCCAAAAAAATGTTGAACGTAAAAAAGATAAACATTTAGAATTAATTAGGGAGCAAAGTAAATAATTTAGATCTGTTAAATTTGTTAATTTATCAATGAGCTCTCTTGGTGTCTTTGCGAAAGAATGCTCAACATTCATAAAAATGCTCAACGATCTTGGTTTTGACAAACTTCACCAAAAATATTGCGTAAAAAGAATGACGACGATTGCAATCAGAACAACATATTATATATTCTGCTGCCGTAACAAGAAATGGACAAATCCCGACTTACTTACATTTTAATGTTGTGCTGTATACTGTTATGTGTTTTTATAGTTATATGTATTGATATTATCGATTCAAGTAGCCGATTGTAAATTACCTTAAAAAGCGAGATTTACAATTGTATATTATGTAAAATCTAAATTTAAGTTTAATAAAGTTTCCATTATTATTATTATTATTATTATTATTATTATTATTATTCAGAAACAGTATATTGTAAAATATATGGTGGATTTAAAATTTTATATTGATGAACATACTGGGTATTTTTTTGACCAGTTGGTCCTTTCTTTGCAGCTTGACAAGGTTGTTGTTCGCCATACTACGAAAAAGAAAACATGCTGGTTAATAATTAATATTATTATATGGCTAAGAAAGATGGCGCACGCTGATTGGTTCGTGAGAGGTCCGGAAAAAAGCGCATTGCCCTCCCGGCGCTGTGAGAGGGCAATACGCGTTTTCCGGACCAGTACGTTTTGGCGCGAAAATTTCTGAGTTGATTTAGATGAAAATAAAGAGGATTTGAGTATGTTCGTTGAAAAAGTTCGAACAATAACACTGTTTATCTATAAGTGAAGAAAATGAATGCTTAACGACCAGTAACGCGTGTAAACATGAAGCGAAATCAACAAGCTCAGAGGTAAGGTAAACGGCAACATCTGAAGACAAACACAACGTTAAAAAACAGAGAACAAAACGAACCAAAAGCCATATAATAAATGTCTTATTAACCTCGTTTGCTTGGTCTGTACGATAAAGTATTTGCCTTCGGTTTTTTCGCACAAACCTCTATACGAAAACCTCATGCAAATACTTTACCGTACATATGTGTCTACTATATTACGAGAACGTGAGTACCCTTCGTAAAAATGGTTTATGTACTTTGTAGAAATTAGTCGGCTATAAAGTATAAGCTGGTCACTTCGTCGTATATTATTTTGAATATCTCGATCAATATTTAACCGTTTTCAATTCTGAAAAAATTATGTCTCTTTTGGAAAAAAACCTTTGAACCGTTTCAATTTTTGCATTCGCAATCATGTGACGGTCAATTTAAATATTAATTCAAATGCTGAGTATCTAGTTACCAGGACCAAATTTTCCGATGTCGCGCGGACGGCGGTTGGTCATATATATAAACAAATACATTTTTCGATATTAGCGCCCTCAGGCCTTCGAAAAAAACGAAGGCAAATACTTTACCGTACAGACCAAGCAAACAAGGTTAATAAGACATTTATTATATGACTTCATGGTTCATTTTGTTATGGTTCATTTTGTTCTCTGTGTTTTTAACGTTGTGTTTGTCTTCAGATGTTGCCGTTTACCTTACCTCTGAGCTTGTTGATTTCGCTTCATGTTTACACGCGTTACTGGTCGTTAGGCATTCATTTTCTTCACACACTGACCTCGAGAGCTACTCAGAAAACAACTCTCCGCGAAATAAAGAAAATACAGCACAGCAAAGTCCATGGCTTATTGCCCATGGGAAAACAAAAGAACACTCGGGAATTCCTGAATTATTTAATAATAATAAGTACTCTGCCTTAATTATTGAAGATAACGAAGATGATGAAGATGATCAAGGCGCTGAAATACAAATTCAGGTTGGTTCGAGTAAAGAGAAAGGGAAAGAGAAAGTTAAATCTTCATCACGAAATCCCAGTTTGAGAAAAGATAATCGTATGTCATCATTACGCCATTACCCAAGTTTAGCGGCTCGCAAGGAAGTCGGAGACGAGATTGAAGACCCAGCTGAAGAATCCCGCGAAGAATTCCGCCATGATCAACCTAAACAAGCAGTGCATCGAGCGAACGTAGTAATCATTGGCGACTCAATGTTGAAATACATCAATCCCTCAAAATTGCGCAAAAATTCAAACCATAGCGTTCGAGTGAGGACGTTCCCTGGAGCTCGAATCGATGACATGAAGCATTATGTAAAGCCGACGTTAGCCTCTGCCCCCGATTACTTGGTACTACACGTTGGTACCAATGAAATGAAGCAAAGCTCTCCTCAGCAAATATCTGGAAATATATCCAGCCTTGGCCAAGAAATTATGAAGACTCTCCCTGAAACGAATTTGATAATATCTGGAGTAATAACAAGAACTGATGACTCTAATTTAACCAACAAAGTTAATGAAGTCAACGTTAAGTTATCTCAGGTATGTTCTAATAATAAATGGGGTTTCATATCCCACAAAAACATTCTGGCAAATCATTTAAACTTGTATGGTGTCCACCTCAACAAACAAGGAACTGCAATTATGGCTAAAAATATCACAAATTATTTGAAAAATTACAATTGACATTTTAAATCAAATAGTAACACAAGCGTTTATAAGGCCCAACCAGTATCACGCGCTAACTCTCCTTTCTCTAAACTCAAAGGCTTTAGAATAGGTCACCTCAATATTACTAGCTTAATCAAACATTTTGATGAACTTCTTGTTTACATGCAAAACCAACCCTTCGATATTTTAACGTTAAACGAAACCCGTCTCGATAATAGTGTACTAGACTGCGAGGTCCAGATCTCTGGTTATGATATTATCAGACGAGATCGAAATAGAAATGGTGGTGGTGTTGCAATTTATATTAGGGAAAGTATACCATATATGGATCGCAAAGATTTAATACCTGATGCTCTTGAATCGATTTGCATCGAGATTAAAAAACCGAAAACCAAACCAATGCTCATCTCAACATGGTACAGACCACCAAACTCAAATATTGATTTATTTCAAAATTTTGAACAATTTCTACAACTAGCCGATAATGAAAATAAGGAAATTATCATTACTGGAGATCTGAACTGCAATTTCCTAGAGCAGGATAGAAGCCAAAATACTTCTAAACTGCTTGATCTTATGGATATTTACCAATTACAACAGCATATTCAGTCTCCAACAAGAATTACTCCCTTCACTCAAACTTTAATTGATGTAATTTTTACTCAGATCGGGGACAATAAGACTCTAGATTCGGGAGTCATTGAGCTTGGTATCAGTGATCACAGTCTTGTTTATTTATGCCGTAAGGTTAGCCTTCCAAAAGAGGCGCCTAAATTTGTCTTTAGCAGACAGTTTAAAAATTATAATGCCAACCGATTTAGGGAAGATTTAAATGAAGTTATTAACTTACACACTACTTCAAACGATCCCAACTTGTTATGGAATGATTGGAAAACAACGTTTCTAAATATTACAGAGAAACACGCACCAATCAGACAACGCCGAGTTAAATGTGAGTACAAACCGTGGCTCACGAATGAAATTAAGAAACTGAGCTATCACAGAGATTATCTCAAAACACAATCGGTTAGACTGGGATCTACATATTATAATGAAGCTTACAAAAAGTGCAAAAACAATTTAAACAAGCTCATAAAAGATACAAAAGAAGTATACTTTAAGACGAAGCTAAGTAATGCAAACAATAGTAAAGAAAGCTGGCAGACAATTAATGAATTCTTAAACAAAAAGTCAAAAACCACTCATATCAAACAATTAATTGCTGGCGAACAAGTTATAACAGGCGACGAAAATATCGCGTCATGCTTTAATCAATATTTTTCAACAATAGGTTCCAAACTAGCCGACAATATTAAAGACAGTGATATTGATCCTCTGAGCTTCGTGACTCCTGTGGAAAAATCATTTTATTTTAGAGATATTACAAATAATGAAGTAATAGAAGCGCTAAAACAAATAAAATCTAAAAAATCACCAGGAATAGACGGCATAAGTACAAGGCTATTAAAAGATGCTAGTGTAGTTGTTGCAGAGTCATTGGTTAGCATTTTCAACTTGTCTCTCCAGACAGCAATATTTCCCGACGACTGGAAATTGGCTAAAGTTTCACCGGTCTTTAAGGAAGGGACTAAAACCGATTGCGGAAATTATAGACCAATTTCTGTAATCTCTGTCGTTGCTAAACTTTTTGAAAAACTAATATACAACCAATTAAGATCATTTATGATTGAGAATACCATTCTTGTGGAACAACAGTCCGGTTTCCGTACTCAACATTCTACGGAAACTACACTTCTTAGTTCCACAAACGAATGGCTATACAATATGGACAAAGGTCTGATTAACGGTGTGTTGTTTCTAGATCTAAAAAAAGCATTTGACACTGTTGATCATGACATCCTAATATCAAAGCTTCAATCATATGGTATTAGGGGGACAAGCCTAGAATGGTTTAAATCGTATCTTGAGAAAAGAAAGCAAATTTGCACAATTAATGGTAAATTATCGGATGCGCGAGAAATTGGATGTGGGGTACCACAAGGATCAAACCTTGGCCCAATTCTTTTTCTCCTGTATATCAACGATTTACCAAACTGTTTAGAATCTACTAAGGCCACTTTATTTGCAGACGACACAAATCTCACATGCGAAGGACTTGGCCCCACTGAGATCGAAAATAAACTTAATAAGGATCTTGAAAATGTTCACCGATGGCTTACTGCAAATAAACTTACATTAAACAAAACAAAAACAGAATTTATGATAATAGGCTCCAGCTATCGTCTGGCCTTAATTGATGAAAGCCCTGTAATTACAATAGGAGACGATAATATCAAACGGGTCTCCCACAAAAAATCTCTTGGTATCATCCTTGATGAACACCTAAAATGGAATAAACATAACGAAGCACAATGTAAAAAAATTTCAGGGAACATTGCCCTACTTAGAAGGGCAAAATTATTTGTTCCACAGGACGCTCTAATAAAAATGTACAATGCATTTGTTTTGCCCCACTTTAATTACTGCTCTACTATTTGGAATGATGGTTGTAGTACCCATATTAATAAATTATCAAAGTTACAAAGGAGAGCGGCGCGCGTGATAACTGGGGAGACATATGCTGTTCGTTCCACTGAAATACTAGAAAATCTCGAATGGACGTCAATTGATGAGGCTCTAAAAAAACGAGAAACGCTAATGACCTTTAAAGCTTTAACCGGAAGGTCACCAAATTATCTTTCAGAGTTATTTACAATATGTGAAAATGATAATTATCATTTACGAAGTAATAATACCAAATTGTCTCTGCTCAAACCAAAGACAAATTTCCTTAAAAGAAGTTTCTCGTACAGAGCTGCAAAGGCTTGGAACGAACTACCATGTGAAATAACTGATAATTTCCAAAATTTGTCCGTTTTATCTCTTAAATGGCGAATGAAAAACGCAATGATTTAAATACTGTATGACTAATGGCCTTACTCAAATAGCGTAAATTGTGCATGTATATAGTTATAATAGGATATAGTTCGTAATTTTGTATTTTGTATTTTTTATTATTTTGTATTATAGTAACACGGCCCTTTGAAAACCAGTTTTTATTACTGAATAGGCCACCGTGTATAAATAAGTTTAATTAAAGATTAAAGATTATAGATAAACAGCTTTCAAGAAAAGCAGCACTAATGTTCCAGGACGTGTTATTGTTCGAACTTTTTCAACGAACATACTCAAATCCACTTTTATTTTCATCTAAATCAACTCAGAAATTTTCCAGCCAAAACTTACCAGTCTGAAAAAAAGTGTATTGCCCTCTCACAGCGCCGGGAGGGCAATACGCTTTTTTCCAGACCTCTCACGAACCAATCAGCGTGCGCCATCTTTCTTAGCCATATAATAAAACATTTATTATACTCTACTCTCACTTATAATAATAATAATAATAATAATAATAATAATAATAGAAGGTTTAATAAACTACTTTAGCACCAATAAGGTGAATTACAGTAATTTTACATTTCCAATATATCAAACAATATAAATACAATTTTACATAAAGGCGGATAAAATACAATAAATCAGGGCAGTATAACATTAAACAATATAATACAATAAATTTATATCAACCTATTAGCTAGATACACTTATGGAAGATATCAGCATAACAAATACTGTTAGGAGCTAAACCGACGAAAGCTTAGGAAAAAACTATTTTTAAAACGGTCAGTTCTGCACTTGAAAAGAGAATAACTTTTAGCATTGCGCAAAACTCGACCATGCGACTCGGCCCTAGTTGGCGGAAGTAGATGGTTTAGGCGCGAGGACGGATTTGCAATCTTTCTCAGCATCCTTTCACAAAGAGCATTTCTACGTATATCCAGGCAAGGTAAAGAAGTTGCAAAATAATTCTTAAAGCTCGTTTCTGAATTCTCTCAAGCTTATCAGACAAATACAGGGGGATACAGGTGCTCCAAACAGGACAGCAATATTCCAATATTGAACGAATAAGGGAAATATATATGATTGAAAGATCGCAAGGAGGAACACCTGAATTTCGGAGAGTACGGATGATATGAAGCCGCTTAGACGCTTCCTTCGTAATAAAGTTAATATGGCTGTTCCACTTTAGGTCATCTTGAATAATCAAGCCAAGGATCTTAAAAACACTAACCTTTTCGAGAGGCTGACCGTCGACTAGTAAAGGAGGAAAAAGCCCACGTGGAGGGTTACGAAGAAAGGAAACAGACATAACTTTACATTTCTTAGAATTAAGTTTCATATTATTATTAGCTGTCCAGATAGAAATAGTTCGTATGTCTTCCTGAACGGATGGTGGATCATCTCTAGGGATAGATTGAGAGATGGTAATATCATCCACGTACATTCAGTGACGAGATTTAAGTGGGAAATTACTTGCTAAGTCATTAACCATAATGAAAAACAAAATAGGACCTAGTTTAGTTCCCTGTGGTACCCCAGCAGTCACAGCCGCAGTATCAGATATGACCTTACCTAGTTTGACCGATTGAATTCGATCTGAGAGGAAGCTACATATCCAAGGAATGAGCGATCTACGAACTCCCAGGTCAATGAGCTTACAGATAATGATACTGTGATCAATCCGATCGAAGGCTTTACTAAAGTCAAGGAAACATATCTGGAGATAATGCCCGGGACGATCTAAATTCTGAAGCCAATTATGTAACATGTCTAGCAAGCAATAGGTGGTCGAACTACCTTTAAGACAGCCAAACTGCTGAGGGTCGATTTTATTCCCAACGTCGGAAATAATCCAGCTTACCGCAAAATCCTCCAGAATCTTAGAGATACATGAAGTTAAAGACACTGGTCGAAGGTCCTCCTCAGCTGACACTGGATGGACCTTAGGTATGGGGATAATCTCAGACTTTTTCTACTCAGAAGGAAACATACCAGAAGAGAGAGAAGTATTAAAAATATGTGTGATAGGTTCAGCAAGCTCGTACGTGAATTCTTTAAGAATACGAGCTGGAATATTGTCAGGCCCAGATGCCTTATGGAGATTCAGTTGCTTTAGCCTAGTACACACCTCATACGGCTGGATAGTAGGAAGGGGGTCTAAAGCTGGTAAGAAGGCAGGTAATGAGTGCAGGTCAAGTGGAGAAATATCTGCATTAACAGAAACAAAAAAATTGTTAAGTTCAGTAGCTAGCTCAATACCACATAAAGTTGACCCATCTTTCTCAATAGATATGGTTTGAGGGTTGCAGCCTCTGCCAGACATGGTATTAACCAGTTTCCACCATTTACGACAATCCTTACCTTTCAGATGTTTTACCTTCTCCGAGTAAAACAACTTCTTACTCTTAGCTATTGTACCTTTAACCTTATTTCTGTAGTGACGCCATATGACTGGGTCCCCGGCATGAAAGGCTCTCTGACGCTCCTTGTCAGTCCTATGTAATTTAAAAGACTTCAAAGGGAAAAATTTGTTGATGGTATAGGTGAGAGAAGAAGTGAAACAGCCAGTTAAATCGTTCACCGAGAGTTCATCCAAACCTCCGAACCAGTCAAAATCACAAATCGAGCGCCCGAAGGCATCCAACCCAGAGCGCGGAAATGTACGTAAATAGCGATTAGTGATGTTATTATTACGTGAATTAGCATGAAAAGACTTAGGTGACCATGATATTATATTATGGTCAGAAGAACCCAGAGGCGCTAGAGAAACTGGTTTACAATAGTATTGGCTTACATTACAAATTATGAGATCAAGAATATTACTCCCTCTAGTGGGACAATCAACAACTTGTTTTAAGTTGTGATCAGATATAACATCTGAAATATCAAGATCATTAAAAACACCTAATATAGTTACACCACAGTCTGGGTATTGGTCACGAACAATGTCCGTAGTTCTTACTATAAATCTAACAAATCCTTATGTTCTTGGGCGGATTTACTTGGGGGATTATACACGGCACCCAGTAATAGTCCCGTAAGTGGTCTGGGTAAACGGAATGGCCGAATCCACAGCCATAAACATTCGAAGGCGGTTTCATCGAGGTCCAGCCGTCGCTTGCAGGGGATCTTATCAGAGATAAAAACACAGACACCACCCCCGCGACAATGGATTCTGTCGTTCCGGTGCAGATTGTATCCCTGGATTGAAAGGAGTTCACTGTCAATCTCAGGGTGTAACCAGGTCTCAGTAATTACAGCTACTTCGGCTCTATCCAGCGAGAGCCAAGCCGATATAGTTCATCGATCTTAGGTAAAAGGGAGCGAGCGTTCAACAAGCAGATACTTGGAAGTAAAGGTTGAGTCATCACGCTTTCATTGGTGGTAACAGCGATCTTGGAAACTGACGGGAAAATAGGAATTGAAGAGCCAAAAGTGTTGGAAATTCTCGTGGTAACGCGGTTCGCGTGAATACGGTTGGTAATCCTCACGGGAATACTATGGGCGTCATTCATCAGGTTGTTTGTAGCGGATAAATTTGCATAACCTTTCGTGCAGAACCTTGACTTGTTATGGCCCTAATATTGATTATCCATGTACTTGTTGCTGTAAGCCTGTAACTGTTTTAATCGTGTGTGTACATATTTTATCTTAGATTTTAGGGCCACAGGTTTCTCTGTGTCAACTGTTATGTGTCACCCTCATGAGATAAAGTTGATTATAATAATAATAATAATAATAATAATAATAATAATAATAATTTTTTAATAATTTTTAATAATAATATATAATAATAATAATTTAATAATTTTTAATAATAATAATAATTTTTTTTAACCCCCCATGGATTACTACCTTGTCGTGGTGGTGGGGTTTGTGTACCTCGATGATCTTGAGAGCTATACTGGCGGGAGCATTAGCTCCTGGTAGGGTTTCCCTTGCCAGGCAGGTCGAAGGATAGAGGTCAGACAAAAAGTAGTCCGCTCTCTTACGCAACTCAAGGTGTTATATAATCGTGCCGAAGAGTGAATGGCCGCAGCGTAATGTGGTTGCTAACGATAGCTGTCAAGGATTGGCGATCCGTGGCAGGAACCAGCCTTATTCTACGAGCCGGGCAACGTAGGATGGACATTTGTCCCGTGCAAACTCACGGTGTAATTATGTGATGATGAATAATAATAACAATGAAAACGGCATGAATAGAACTAGAATTGATACTAGTTCCATGCCCGACCGGGTGTATGGGGAAGAGCAGCCATCATCAAGTCGTAATCCTACTGCTAAGTTAAAATGGACCAAGGAAATTAACAAAATTGTTATGGAGTGTTACATCAGAAGCGACCCAAGCAAAAGAGGATACAGAAAAAGAATGTTGGCGATTTGGAGAGAGATTGGGGTGTTCCAGATCACTGAACAAAGGTTGGCAGACCAAGCAAGAGCGATACGAACAAATACATGGTTAACAGATATTGAAATTGAAGAGCTGAAGAGAAAAATCGAACAAGAAAACATAAGGCAAGAAGAAAACGTGGAACCGAACGAAGAGGGATTACGAGAAAGGGAGTCGACATCTACAACGAGACAATCGGATGGAGAAGTAAACGCTAACAGAGATCGGCAGAGAGAAGAGAGCAATCAATTAGACCAAATACGCGAGAGAATGAGGAATGCTGGTTCAAGTATTGAGAAGATTACCATACTAGAAATGATATTTGAAGAAATGGAAAAGGAAAATCCCCTCAAACCTATGAATTTAAGAAATGTGGAAAGATCAATATTAAAAACAGTTATGGCAGAAGTAAATGAAGTTGTTGCTTTCATAAACACAAAGACAATAACTGATACCAATACGCTATTAAATGCAGCGGCTGTAGTTGTTGGGAGAAGGTTGGGCATCAAGAGACAAACCAGGAAGAATGAAGAACCATGGTGGAAGAGAAGGATACAACAAAAGATAAAACAACTTAGACAAGATATTAGTAGATTAGACAGGATAAAATCAGGAAATTGCACAAGGAACGATATTAAACAACAAATGAGAAAGAAATACAATATCCCCAGAAAAAGATACCAGGTAGTGCTGGAGGAGCTGAAACAGAGACTGACAGCACAAGCTGCAAAACTGAAGAGATACGAGGACAGAGGTAAATTTTACAATCAAAATAGACTATTCTTATCCAACCAGAGAAGGCTTTTTGAAGATATCGAAGGAGTAGAGAGGGATAACATCATACCAGATGTCGATGAGAGCAGAAACTTCTGGGATAGCATCTGGGGGAAAAGCACAGAACATAACAGTGAGGCAGAATGGATTAAAGAACTGGGGAATGATCTAATTGATATTGAAAAGCAAGAAAATATTGATTTGACAGTAGACGTAATTGAGAAACAACTAAGAAAAATGCCGAACTGGAAATCACCAGGTCCAGATGGTATGCAAGGATATTGGATCAAGAACTTTACTTCATTGAAAGGGAGAATTGCAAGTCAACTGAATGATTGCCTACAACACAATTCTGTACCAGATTGGATGACGAAGGGGAGGACGGTGCTGGTAATGAAAGATAAAGGTAAGGGAGGTGAGGTGACTAACTTCAGACCAATTACCTGCTTACCAGTTATGTGGAAGTTGCTAACAGGAGTATTGGCGGATAAGATGTATGAACATCTCGAAGAAAAGCATCTTCTTCCGGAAGAACAGAAAGGTTGTCGAAGAAAATCAAAAGGGACAAAGGACCAACTACTAATTGACAAATTGATTATCAAAAACTGCAAAAGAAGGAAAACAGGGCTCGCAATGGCTTGGGTGGATTACAAAAAAGCTTTTGACATGGTACCACACTCATGGATACTTCACTGCATGACGATATTTGGTGTAGCACAGAATTTGATTGAACTAATCCAGAACAGTATGTGCCAATGGAAGACAACGCTAACAGCAGGAAGTACAGTATTGGGTGAAATACACATAAAAAGAGGAATCTTCCAGGGAGATAGCCTTTCCCCGATACTATTTGTAATCTCTCTAATCCCACTAACTCACCTTGGAGGTGGCAGTGGACTGGTTAATCATTTGATTTTTATGGACGATCTCAAACTCTACGGGAAAAATGAAAACCAAGTAGATTCCCTAATTCAATCAGTTAGAATTGTGTCTGAGGATATACGAATGGAATTTGGGATATCCAAATGCGCAACACTGACTATGAAGCGAGGAAAAGTGATTCAAAGTGAAGGAATCCATCTTCCTGGTGGAAAAAAGATACGGTCACTGAAAAGCGAGGACAACGAAGGATATAAATATCTCGGTGTGCTAGAGGCGGACAATATAAAGCATGCTGAAATGAAGGAAAAGATCCAGAAAGAATATTTCCGTAGATTGAGAACGATACTTAAGTCTAAGCTAAATGGAGGAAACACAATTAAAGCAATAAATACAAGAGCAGTGTCAATAATCAGATACGGAGCTGGAATCATAGATTGGACCAAAGCAGAATTGCAACAAATGGATCGGAAAACACGAAAACTTATAACCATATATCGTACACTGCATCCCCAGGCCGATGTCGATAGGCTGTATGTTAAAAGATCAAAAGGTGGACGGGGAATGATAAGCATCGAGGAATGTGTGAATGTTGAGGTCAATAACCTAAGCGAGTATATACAGGCCTCCCAGGAAAGGTTGCTGAAAGCTGTGGGTAAAGAGAAAATATTAAAAGAAAGAGAGCCGGATAAAGATAAGGTTTCGTATTCGAAAGAGCATGCCCAAAGGTATCACGAAAAGCCCCTCCATGGACAATTTGTAAGAGGCACTGAACAAATTAGAGATCAGAAATCGTGGGAATGGCTTAAGAGAGGGAAGTTGAAAAGAGAAAGTGAAGGATTTCTCATGGCTGCACAGGATCAGGCTCTGCGGACAAACAGTGTGAAGAAACGTATTGACAACCAAGACGTATCTCCAGCATGTAGAATGTGCGGAACGAGGGAGGAAACAGCAAGTCATATTTTGGCAGAGTGCACCGCGCTGGCACAAAAACAATATAAGTTATGGAGGGTGGCTCAGGTTATCCATTGGAAGTTAAGTGAGAAATATGGGTTTACAAGGACAGAGAAATGGTATGATCACAAGCCGGAACCAGTTTGTGACTCAGAAAAGTTCAAGCTGTTGTGGGATTTTAAGATCCAAACGGACCACCATATTGAACACAACAAACCCGATATTCTGTTACTAAACAAAGAAGAAAGATCTTGCTGGATTATCGATGTCGCCTGCCCCTTTGATACAAGAATTGTAAGCAAGGAGAGAGAGAAAGTGGAAAATTACCATGATTTGAAAATCGAAATCAAGCGAATTTGGAACTGTCGGTCGGTTAAAATCATACCGATAATTATAGGTGCATTAGGGACAATATCAAAGGGATTTGAAAAGTGGTTGAATCAACTGGAAATACCATATAGTGTGGAAATGCTGCAACGTGTTTGCTTGCTGCGTTCGGGAAAAATTCTAAGAAAAGTACTGGACACATAAGAACTGTGCCAAGGCGAGATTTTAAGAACTAGGGCACCCCAGGCCACAGGCTGTGGCCCGATGCCCTACAGAACTTCCTGTATAATATACAGAGATAAACTTTCAATAATAATTTTTAAATAATAATATTTAATTTCCTTTAAACAATAATGTCAAAATATTTTACATTCAAGGTACTGATGATAAAATTTGTTCAATATAGAATAGTTATTTCTTAAAATTTGCTGTCCGTATATTCAAACTATATTATGATAATTATTTACAATAAATTAATAAAATAATAATAATATTAATAATAATTTTTGGCAGTGGGGTATTTGGGCAGTGGGGCTGTGTCTACCACGGGAAAAGTAAAACGCTCCCGCCCTCCAAAAGTTTGGTGAACACGACGCTGTTCCTAAACAGTCATCGATAAATCTGCCGAAGAAATCAGGCAAGGGATCCGTGTATTGTTCAAAAATCTGTTTTTCACATAACCAACAAATAAGTTAGCATAGCTTGGACCCATTTTGGTGCCCATCGCAACACCACTTATTTGTTGATAATGTTCACCATCAAACCAAAAATGTTAAGGGTAAGCACTAGTTGTGCTAAACGTACAAGGACTTGACGTCCATGGTGAAAATAAATTTATCGGAACTACTGAAACGTAACTGGTCGAAAATTTGCAAGGCATGTTTAGTATCTTTGATATAAGTTAAGAAGGCAACTTCTTAACCAGGATACATTGTCTAGAAAACTGGAAATGAGCTCGGTGGGGCAACTACAAGCGGAAACAATCGGCCTGCCAGGATTGTTAGGTTTATGAATTTTAGGTAGGAAATATATGACAGGCGTTCCGGGGGTTGTTAATATAAGGTTAGATGCAGAGGCAGGCAATTCGCCGGCTTGGATGAAATTATTGATGGTAGTTTTGACGGATTTTTGGTGAGATTGAGTGGGATCGGAATTCAACTTAGTATAAAAAATGGTGTCACTGAGTTGGCGAAGAGCCTCTTGTCGATACAAGTCTGCTCTCCAGACAACAACAGCGCCACCTTTGTCCGCAGGTTTTATGACAACGTCATCTCGACATCGCAATGACTTAAAAGCTAGAAGCTCTTCTTTGTTAAGGTTATGAACTTGTTTTCTGCGCGGAGGGTGCATTTATCAATGTCATGGCGGCATTGTCTTACGAAAAGATCAAGGGAGGAAAAATCGCCTTCGGGTGGAGACCAAGACGATTTTTTGGGGTTGAGTTCTTCAAAACTATCCTTATTGTTATTAAAAGTGGGCTTATCATGAAAAAGGCTTTGAGGTGCATGCGGCGGAAGAAAGATAATAATAATAATAATAAAAGACGTATTAGGAGCATTATACAATAGTCTCAATGCTCTTACAACAATACATTCTTAAAGTTACTTATAAAACTAATTACAGTTTCATTACAAGATAAAGCCTATACTACGTATATTACCACCATGAACAAAAAACTATTAATTTAAAAAAAGAAAAGTCTTAAGTGCTGACTTAAAACTACTTAACATTTCAAAGCTTCTAATTTCTTGTGGTAATAAATTCCACAGCTTTGGTGCTGCCACCGAGAATGCTCTGTCTCCATGAGTCACCGTTTCGGATTTTGGCTCAAGTAGCAGATTTCGGTTAGATGATCTCAAAGCACGAGCAGGTTTAAATTTAGTTAGCAAATCAGTAATATAAACAGGCGCCTGGCCATGCAAAGCCTTGAAAGTAATGATTAGTATCTTAAAAACAATCCTTGATCTCACCGGCAACCAGTGAGGATTACGTAGCACAGGGGAGATATGCTCCTATTTTTTAACCCCTGCAACAAGTCTAGCAGCTGTATTTTGAATTCGCTGTAACTTGCTCAATTCAGTTTCTGGTAAGCCATATAGGATGCTATTACAGCTGTCAAGTTTTGATGTTATGAATGCATGCACCAACTTCTCACAGTCCTTTTTACTCAAATATTTCCTGATCTTGCCAATATTTCTGATAGTCAAAGTGGCCGATTTATAAATGTTATTTACATGAGCATTTAATTTTAAATGTCTATCATCAGCAACACCGAGATCACGTGCAACCGGAGCCGGTTGGATTATCACATCATTGACACATATTTCTGGCATTGGTTCACAATGCGTAAAACGTGATGATAAATGGACAATCTCGGTTTTACTTGGATTGCATATAAGACCATTCATAGCACACCAGTTGGTGATGTCCTTAATACATAACTCAAGTTTAGTTAGAGCAGCAGGTCGATCACATGGATATTTTATAGGCATATACAGCTGTGTGTCATCAGCGTACATTATGCAACCAAGGCCATGGGCATTGGTCACATCTTCCAATGGCGCAAAGAAGAGTGAAAACAGAAGTGGACCCAGTACAGAACCCTGAGGTACACCATATTGCAATGGTTTGTTTGAGGAATGCGTATTCTTCACCATAACCGACTGTACCCGATCAGAAAGGTATGAGCGATACCAGGCTAGTACAGTTTCACTAAACCCATAACGATGTTTAAGTCTCTCCAATAGAACAGTGTGGTCAATGGTGTCGAACGCAGATGATAAGTTCAACAGTACCAACGCTACTTCCTGATTTTCATCAAGTGCGTGAAGGATGTCATTCACGCAGAACTTCTGTCTCTGTGCTATGAAAGAGTCTATAAGCAGATTGCATTTTTGCAAGGAGGTTATTCTCAATAAGATAGTCTGTTGTCTGTCTGGCAGCAATCCGCTCTAATACTTTTGACAAGAAAGCCACGTTAGTAATAGGTCTATAGTTAGGGAATTGCTCTTTATCACCAGTAGGTTTTTTAATAGATGGGCAGATGAGACCTTTCTTAAGAGACAGAGGAAATACTCCTGAGGATAAAGATGAATTGATGTCAGTAATTGGGGCAGCTAACACGTCAAGAGATTCCTTTAGCAGATGTGTAGGTACAGGATCTAAGGCACAGGACTTAGACGAGTACTGTTTGATAGTATTACAGACAAATCTTTCAGATACAGTAGTAAATTCACTGAGTGAGCGTTTACAACAAGGAGAGTCAAACTGCTATAGATAGCTTCTTAACTGACCCATGCATGTGTACTAGTAAGTTTATCTCGAAGTAACTGAATCTTAGTTGAAAAATAACAACTGAAAGCATCAGCCAGGTCATACGAAGAATCATGTGATGGCAATAAAGGAATAGATTTTACTCGGAACATCCCCTCAATCATGTGAAATAGCTGATTCTGATCAGAGTTAGATATCTTAGCCTTATAATAATCTGTTTTTGCAAAATCAATTACGACATTGTTCCTTGTACAATTGACGATGAACCACTTTCTTGGGGTTTGACGATTTCTTGGGATATGATGGGGTATTGAACGGTACTCCAGTCGGAATTCAAGTTCGGTTCATATTATACGACAATGTGTTTCCTTGTATAATGCATTGGCAGTAATAGAGTGCTTTCATTTATGAAAAACTATTCGGTAAACCATACCTTACTCAGTTTGATTTGTTTTGAAAAAAGAATAATGTGCTTGCATCCACCCCTTGTTTTGTTAAAAATTAGAAACATGATTGGTGCCAGAAATTAACCGGTCAAACAAGGTAATGAAATAATTGTTCGTAATAAACAAACTCTAGGTAGATTAAAATAATTTGTGGCAGAAACAGTAACACATTGTAAGATTATAGAGCACCTAAATTTATACTCACTTGATGTTGGAGTATATCAAATAAAATTGCAGATCCTGAAAGGCAAACAGACCAAACTTATGATAATTCACAGGTAATACAATACTAGTACACCCAGTATACCAGGCAGAGACTAAACAATCCTCGATATTTGCCTCGGCAATTGTCGAGAGGCATGTTGAGAACGTTCTGGTTTTGCCATCAGGGTTCGTACAGGTTATGGAGGGAGAAATTCAAGGATGTTTCAACGACTTTTTTCAAGACCATGTATCAGGGAATCCAAGGACCAAAGGGTTGAAAAAGAAGCTTTGGAAAGCAGTGGAAAATTACGAAAAATCGAAAACTGTTACTTGAAATTTTAATCACTGTTTAAGGGTTAGACAGAGGAACTGAAACTGAGGAAGCGAGCTCGCGAAAATGATGACAAAATTCTCTCTTACGGAAAATGTCAAATTAAATTATGAAGGATTCAAATGAAGATTCAAGGACTTTCAAGCACTTGTTCATAAATTCAAGGATTTTCAAGTCCTTGAATTTTGTTTTTTCAAATTCAAGTACTTTCAAGGAAATTCAAGGTCCGCGTATGCGAACCCTGCATCATACGACATGCTTGCTTAAACGGGCCGATGAGTTAAAGTGCCTATCTGCACCTCAATGTATTTATTATTTATAAACATTCTCTGAGGTAAATAGTTGAATAGTGAAATAGTTCTTTAATTTCATCTTTCCTTCAATACTTTATGTTTTTTAAATGTTAATGAGTGTGACGTCACATCAAGAATTTGGCTTTCTTTCCTGCCTTTCGTGTTATAAACTGGTTGAGGATTTGAGCTCTCTCCTCCGCAGAGGCTTAGTTATATATTTTATTAGAAAAGGCGAGCGTAGGCGGCGTAGCGGGAGGAAAATCGGAGGCGCGCAGGGAATGACGGGAAGAGAGAAAGAAAATAAGCCTCTGCCAGATAACGTGTTCAACATGGCGACCAAATTCAGTGATGGACTGGGTCAGACTCGAGGGATACATTAATATCCAAGATAATAAACAAATAATTAATATCCAAAATGATAAACATTAATATCCAAGATAATAACAAGTGCCACGACAATTAACACACTGGTATGGTAACAACTTATAATGGCCGTTCCAATGAGTTTTCAAATTCAGAAATCAGCGAGCTCTTGACTAGACGTTCATGACTAGCATTCGGTAGTTTGCAGGTTAATATATAAACAACTTTATAAGACAGCTTGTACAGCAAAAATAAAAAAACAATTGGAGCTTCAAGCTCAAAAGCCAAATCAGTAAACCACTCAACTATGCATATATATTAAAGTATAAACAAACTTCAAACTAAAAGATGGTTTAAAATTGTTATTAATGTTAACTAAAACGACAACCAGGACAGAATGACGTTAAACACCAATTTTCCAGACTTAAATATGTTCAAAGAACATTGTACGTCGTTCAAACTATCGTCGATTTCAGGAGAAAGTGCCAGGACCAGAGAACCGCGAATTTGACCAAAGAACCGCACATTATCTGGCAGAGGCTCCTTTTCTCAAATCCCGTCTTCCCGTCGTCCACCGCGCGCCTCCGATTTTTCTCGATCCACTCCCCGCGCGCTTCCCAATTTTGCCCGTACCTCTAATACAAATAAGCCTCTGCGGAGGAGAGAGGGATTTGAGTGAAAAAGTTGATACAATCTGAATCTCTAGTATAACGTTCAAGTATACCATAAACGGTAAATTTCACCAGCAGCAGAAATTCTGCTAGCAGCAGAATATTGTATCCGAAATGATGACTGGGATGACGTCGCACTCATTAGCATTTTAAAAACATAAAGCTGTATAAGTATCGAAGGATTTCGCAAGGTAATTTCGCAAGGCCCAGAAGTGCATTTCTGGCGATTTGAGAAGAATTTTTCACAAATAGCCTATACGAAAGCGTACATTCGATACGAAAGCGTACATTCGATACGAAAGCGTATATTCGATACGAAAGCGTACATTCGATACGAAAGCGTATATTCGATACGAAAGCGTATATTCGATACGAAAGCGTACATTCGATACGAAAGCGTATATTCGATACGAAAGCGTATATTCGATACGAAAGCGTATATTCGATACGAAAGCGTACATTCGATACGAAAGCGTATATTCGATACGAAAGCGTGTATTCGATACGAAAGCGTACACTCGATACGAAAGCGTACATTTGATACGAAAGCGTACATTCGATACGAAAGCGTACATTCGATACGAAAGCGTACATTCGATGTGAAAGCGTACATTCGATGTGAAAGCGTACATTCGATGTGAAAGGGTACATTCGATGTGAAAGCGTACATTCGATGTGAAAGCGTACATTCGATGTGAAAGCGTACGTTCGATGTGAAAGGGTACATTCGATGTGAAAGCGTATGTTCGATACGAAAGCGTACATTCGATGTGAAAGCGTACATTCGATGTGAAAGGAACCCACTGCCTACCGACATAACGTCTTCGAGGCTATTGCGAGAAAAGTGTATGTAGTTCCAGATATTATTCAGAACCATGTTGACTAATCCTATCTTCACTTTCTACGTTGGAAGGTGTAGCCTTAAAATCAAAATATCGGTCACTGGTTTTGATCTTTAGTTATTTACAGAGTTCACAGTCCACGATGTTCGCGCCAATGGCACATACGGTTATCTTAGAGGTAGTCTTGTGTGAAATTTCGTGGTATCTAGATTACAATTTTGAGCATTTTCGTAATTAAAATTCTCGTAACTGTCGCGTAAAAAAATGTTGCTAAAAATATAATGGAAAGTTTAACTTTTGCGTAACTTTTCTAAGAACGATTTCAAGGCCCATACGTTCTTGGGGTCCCACTGGGAAATCTCCCAGTGAACCACACTACCCCTGCCCACCAGTACAGTATATAAACATGTGAAGGTCTTTTGTCATAACTTACCAAGACTATGACCGCATACAGAAATATTCCCATTAAATCCTGGATTTCTCTGTTGAAATACTTTGAGAAGTCTGTTCATTTCTGAACACACCTGATCTACAATAGTCTAATAAAGATAAGATAATTATTATAATGATAATTATTATGACAACACAGCTCATATTGAACTCCTGACAGTAGCTCGACCTTAAAAATCACTGATCGACATCAGAGACTTTTGGATAGAGCATCTATTGTTCTGAAATTGAAGCCGGCAGTAGCTCACGACCGCCATATTCATGGAGAGACCACCTTTCCGAACCACCTTTTGGGACCACGCTATATAGTTTTACTATAGTAGTCCAGCTGTTAAGGGGTGAATTGTGCGTTTTGTGATACATGAAACTTAGCAAGTAGATAGAGTTACTAGTGCTGATGACTTTCTGATATAGAGGCAACGCAGATTTCTTCCTGGTTGCCACAAAATCGAGTTTCTCTTCCAATTTACCTACTAAAGTACTATCTTATAAATAAGTGAAAATTCAAAGTTCATTTTTAGCGAATATCACCCATATCATTAGAAAGTTCGCAAAAAAAAAATAAGAACGGCATTCAAGCGGGTTGTACGATTTTCCAAGCTCGTTTTGAGTTACAGAAGGCTAAACCCACTAAAAAAAGCATTTTGTAGCATTTTGCGGAATTTTCCACATTTTTGAGCGTTAATAACTCAAAATAGGCTTAGAAAATCGTCCTACCCGCTTGAATGTCCTAAGTCCTTCATATAGTTTTTTGCGAACTTTCTAATGATATGGGTGATATTCGCTGAAAGAGAACTTGAGATTTTCACTTTTTATAAGATAGTACAGTACAGTACTTTAATAGGTAAATTGGAAGATTTACACGATTTTGTGGCAACTAGGAAGAAATATGCGTTGCCTCTATATCAGAATATCATCAGCACTAGTAACTCTATCTACTGGCCAAATTGCATGCTTGTATCACAGAACGCACGATTGAGGCAAAATTTCGGGCTTAACCGCCGTGCTATAGGTGACAGAGAATATTTGTCTTTGATTTTTTAAGATGCCAAAATGAATCAGTTGTCGAAGGTTTTCGTGTTCTTTAGCACACAAACTACGGCTCTGTGACAGAAACTACATAGGTGAAGGTTAAAAGGGATGACTCAAAAGGACTTTCTAATTTTCAAGAACTAGTCTAACCCAACCCTAACCTTAATCTTGATCCTAACCTTAAACTGAATCCTAACCATAGCTAATCCTAACCTAACCAAAAATAGACCAAACAAAAACAGAAAGGTTCTTTTGAGTCATCCCTTTTAGCCTAAACCAACTACATAGCGCAGGCGGTCTTTCCAAGATGGCCGCCACGAAATATTTTGACTTCATTTTTCGCAGCACCGAATAATGGGTTGCTCGATCCAGTCTCTTATGGGTCTCGCAGGGTCGCGGGTTCAATTCCAGCCGGAAGGCCTTGATGTTGCATTTTTCGCAACTGGTCCCGATTTGGTCTTAAAATGTATATATTCCAACACTCGAAATTTCCCTTCACCATACATATTTAGAACATGCAGTTTAATCGAGTGAAATGCCAAATATTACTTGCTTTACGATCACTGATCTCTAAATAAAGACTGGATCGAGCAACTATTGTTCAGAAAATGAAGCCGGAAGTCCGCCATTACTAAGGGGCCAACTGAGAATCCTATGAGGTTTTTTGATGGTTTATGTGCTCTTACCATCGACAAAATAAAATAATATTACTATAAATTACTGAAATTACTGGGTAAAACGATTCATCGCCTACCTACAGATTTACTGCGACTTTGGTCCCTTAGCAATGGCATGGCCGCCGTTGGCTCTAATTATCCAGTGAGAGAAGCCTGATATGAGACGTCAAATTAGGTTGAAGATTTTATGCATTTAATGTTAACAAAGAAACTATATTGGCCCGACACTAAACCTATTTTGCTAGCGTCACAGTTTGATTTGCTTGCAAACTCGGAGTTTCTAATGATCTCTCGTTAATTTACATTATGCAAATATGCAGGCTTCAAAATCAGCTCATCAGATACAATAGAAAGCTCAATCCAGTCTTTATTTAGAGATCAGTGTTTACGATATTAGTTGGTTCATCCGTACACAATGATAATACTGTCATGAAGTATTAAATGTAAGTCACTACTATTTAATTAATTCATGACTCAGCAGAACAACAGATAGTGTACTCACTTGACAATATACAGGACTTGTAAAGAACAGTATGTCTAATAATGTGCTGTTGGTAAACTCTCGGAGTTTGCTCACACTATTGATAGTTATAGACTGTAACCTCCTGTTGAGAAAGGGGGAAATGGGCATCTGGTTTATAATTTGGTGAAGTAGCATTTTTCTATAGTGTAGGATACAATATTATGGATAACAAACATTCTGAATTTACTTCATTGATAAAATAATTTATTATTTATTATTTATAGCGCTAATAAAAGCGCTTTACAATTAAATTATTATAAATATAAAAAAATTAATAAAATAATAAAATATAATAAAATAAAAAAATTAATATAATAAAAATAATAAAATAAATAAAATAAAACCTAAAAATTACAAATTTACAAGTTTAAAAATTTACAAATATAAGCAATAAGAACAGTGGTTTAAAGTGCCTATGACACGAAAATTAAGTTTGCCTTATTTGAAAGAACACTTCAAATGATAGAGGGACATCTTTTGAGGTTTTTCGTTTCCTTTCTTCGTTCTTTCCTATCCTTCTATAATTCTGGTTCTGTTCTTGCTAAAGAAGCCAGTCGTCAAGACCGTTTTGCCTCTACCTTACTCGCTCTTCCTGATCAAGGGAAAGTTGTCCGTGCGCTTACCACTGATACCTTCGCCAATGGTTCTACCTGGCAATACAATGGCTTTAACATGCGTTTCAGAGACTGGCGTTTCCTTCATCGTGCCCGACTCAATTACCTTCCATTAAATAACGTCAAGAGTCGGTGGTCTAATTCCAGTCCAAAATGCCGCTGTTGTATCTAGTAGACCGCATCGTCAACGCCGTTCAACATGGAACATTACCATCACCACCGACCAACAAGTTCGTGCTGCCAATTCCCGTCTTCGTCCTGATATCATTGTAGAAGAAGACAACTAAGTCCTCATCATTGATGTCTGTTGCCCCTTCGATAATGATAATGATGCCCTTCGTGATGCTGAACAACGGAAAATTAGTAAATATGAAGAGTTGACGCAATTTTTCATTGGTCAAGGGAGTGAAAACGTCTTATGCCACCTTGGAATGTCAAAACGATATCACTCTCTGTTCCGCAAACAGTGTTGCACTGATACAATCCAAGGACAACGGATGATTCGTCAGAAGCAGCTGATCCTTGACATTTAATCGTTGTTCATAACGTTAATATTACTTTAAATCACTACAAATCTTAAACTTCCTCCAACTTATGCACCTTTTAAACTTTTACTACCAGTTTTCTTTAAGAATAAGTCACTTCATGTATATAACTACTACTGTATATCTTATGACCATTAATTGCACTAATTGTTATCTACTAGGATTTAAGCACGACCCATCACCTGTAAAGTTTCTTAAACACGAATAGTAGTGTAGTACAATACAGTACAATACAGTACAATACAGTACAATACAGTACAATAAAGTACAATACAATACAATACAGTACAATACAAATGCTGTAATGTATTAAAAATCACAATTCTCCCTAACCTGTCAACACCAGTTGGCATGTCATCATGGACAGCGCTATGCCACAAAACTGGCAAATACTCTATTCTTCCAACCAAGTTATCCTGGTTGCCTGTCAGTATGTCACGACGACCATCCATCATCTCCAATGACACTTTACGAAAGTCACTCACTAGAAGGACAAAGGTTTTGACACAATTTTAAAAACATAGATCAGCAAAGTTTTTTAGTTGACTATGGACATCATATCAATATCAGAACTTAGAATTAAGGAATTTACTTCAGTATACAATACTGAGCATGCAATGCATGTAATTCAGTGGCAATATTACATTAGCAACAATTTGAGGGACACAGATTTGTCAGTATTTTCTGTTACGTGTTACCCTCGTTAAATAAAGTTGACTTGTTTAATTTAAAAATTATCAAGTCTGAAGTCCAAAAAAAATAAAAAAAATATATATATATATATAGTTCAAATTGGTACAGTTACGCAACTACATGCTTACCACATTCAATAAGAGATCTAAATTTAAGATCAGCATATGGTCCGATGCCATCAACGACAAAAACCAAGTGATCAACTTGAGAAGGCTCGCCTAAATTAAACAATGTTGGCGATGGTATAAGAAGAAAAGTTAAAATCTTAAAAGAGATTGTGATGAGTAACTTGTGGATACTAGAATCATACCATCATCGATGTCACCTTCAAAATCATCAATGCCTCGTCTGACAACTTTTGGTCGACCTCTGATATCTTCGCCACTCCAATCCTCCGCAGTGGATGTGGCACTGAAATGCACCATCACATTTGAGTTGTGCATGATTACTGTTTCACCTTTGTCCAGACTCACGGTCTTGGGCCACATCTGGTCATCATGTACAGCTAGAAATGCTTGCTATAAACCAAAAAATATAACTATTGCACTAATTTCTGTTGACAATTATTAACAGTTGAAATTTTTGGCATGCTTGATTATAGTCCCTATAACCCCAAATATGATATTACTGATATACATGTAGATTTTACATAAAGAATAGTTGAATGGCGAAATACAATGGCAGATCTAGGATTGTGAAAGGGGAGGCGCGAGATCGCTAGGGGTCCGGGTGGATCAGTTGCCCCGAAAAATTTTTAATCTTAGGATCTCTGTAAAACGTTTTCCTGTATTTTGAAAAGTGTTTGAGAAGACTTGACAGCCATAAATCACACGATCCGGCTCCGCGGTCCCTGGCATATATCCTTATATAAGGATAATAAAGGAATACCAAATGGTTTTCCGTGCAGGATACTGTGATCCAAACACTTGGGATGTTGCAAGACTTTCGAAAAGCGTAAAAAAACACGTGCCGATAGGCGAGTGTTTTTTAGCTTTTCGGAAGTCGAGCAACATCCCAAGTGTTTGGATCACAGTATCCTGCACGGAAAACCATTTGGTATTTATTTTATAAAATAACGACAGAGAAATAACGAATTTTATCCAAAAATAATATGATGAGAATACAAATTCTCCCAAGAATTATCAACTACCAATCATAATTCGTCTCCGACTCCAGGACGGAAAGCTGAAATTTGTTTTGCCGACAAATCCGACAACAAACAGAAGAATATGGATAAAAAAAACCAATATCAAAAATACTGACTAGTTTTAGGCAAACGCTTAATCATTACTGGAATCAGCCGTCTCAGGGTTTGGCTTGTTGTTTCAAAGCGAACAGACAGATATTATGGGCAGCAACTGTCGCTCTGGAAAGGTCTTCAGTCGCTTAGTCTTTTCTCTGTAATGCTACATCTGTAATACTGTATTTAATTTACAATATATTTCATAATCAATTAACTTTATATACTTTCCTCCTTTGGTTTGTAAAAATATTTTTTAAACTTACATTAATATACATTTAAATTCATTGCCTGCCATGATTAGCTTGACTACTAGCAGGTAATGCAATGTTTAATTTTTCTTTGTAAATTTTGTAATCATTAAATCATTAAACATTAAACGTCTTCGCTGTCTTATTTCACAATTTCACTGGAAGATTTTGGATTTTAAGTCGAGAGCAGTTCGGTATTTTACTTCCTATAGATAAAGATTGTTCTTTTCCCAGTGAGTTCATCAGGCAAGAAAATAGAAGGTATTTAAACAGTATATTATTCTTGCGAGTTTGTTGCTTTCAAAACATGCCCTTTTCAAACCTCGTTGTTTTGTTTAACTCCGCTATTGAACACAAAATGGATCAGACGATCAGTTTTCTCGGTGATAGTTTTCTCACAATACAAAAACTATATTCAATTTCTGGGTTTTTTTTTGAGAGTTTTGTTTTAACTTATAACGATAAACGGAATGAGAAACGCCACTTAAAATTGCTGTAAATTCCCGTGCAGGATACTCTCATCCTGCACGGGAATTGACCAATCAAATTGCTTGCTGTGTACATGTTATTTTATAACCCTTATTGATTCATGTTCTACGTATTTTTTGCCGATAAAAAGCGAAGAAAATTATTGGCCGGGATTGCCAAATTTCATGACAAAACTCGGAAGTTAAACGTATTTCACTCAGTGTGTTATCATATGCAATTATTGAATCATAATGTGAAGCAAATATTTCGATGAATAAAATTATCAGAAATGAAAGAAAAAGGGGGTGCCCGGGCACCCAATGCACCCCCCCCCCCCCCCCTAGATCCGCGACTGAAATTAATGATTTGAGCTTTACGTTGATGTTCTATAAAGGTTTGTTTGTCAGAAATACTAACAAGTGTGACATCAAATCGAGAATTTGGCTTTCTTTTCTGCTCTACGTTTGATACACTAATTGAGGATTTGAATGAAAAAGTTGATAAAATCTAGTCTAGTATCATCCATGTTTGAATTAGGTCAAATTGCTCTAGCAGCAGAATATTGTATCTGAAATGATGACTGGGTCGACGTTACATCATTAGCATTTAAGCAGGCCCGCACAGAGACTAAAGTGGGCCCGGGGCAAAGTAAATAATTGGGGAGTAGTAAAAAAGTAGAGTGCTACGTAGACAGTTCGACCACACAATCCGTCATACTTTTTCATGCACGACCACCATCATTTGTTGCATTTCTTGCGATAAATACCCTAAAATCTACATCGGTGAAACTGGGCGACGCCTTTCAGACAGGTTTGCTGAACATCTTATTTATTTATTTATTTCGTTTCGCCACAAATATTAAAATGTTAGTGATTAAGATTATATGGATTAATTAATAAGTTATTTGCTAAGGTTGTATTATAAGTATAGTACATGTGGCAGGGTGGCCGCAACAGCAATCGCCAATTACTGCGGTCCCGAAGTGAGTTGAGAGAAAAAGGAATTAATAAATTAGGTTATTCTTCGTTCCGTGAGGAACAATGTTCCGTGAGGAACAATGCCCGCCATTTCAACAGCTCCGACGGATGAATCGGATATAAGGATATTTCAAGTGAAAATGGGTATAATTTTGTGTTACGAGGTTCCAAATATATTAGCATATATTAGCAACAGAACGATAGATATGTTAGCAACAGAACGATAAATATGTATTACCTCGTTCTTTAAAAAAACCCACTTTAAACTTCTGTTCTTATTCAGAAAGTTACGGTAAGCGGGGTTTTTAAAAGAACGAGGTAATACATATCTATCGTTCTGTTGCTAATATATGCTAATATATTTGGAACTCGTAACATGAAATTATAACCTGAAAATGTTTCAGTTTTACATGTAAAATGACAACGGAAATTTTCGTAACGACGTAAAAGAAAAATGTACGAAATAGGGACAAAATAAATAATCACTAACGCAGAGAAGCAGAAAATACTGTTTGATAATTTCAACTCCGTCTACCGATTATTTACTAAGTAAGCAATATATTTAGGGGACTCCTCTCGAGCTGGGGGCCCGGCGCAAATTGCACCAGTTGCCCCCCTCTCTGGGCGGGCGTGCATTTTAGCATTTTTGACAAACAAACGTGAAGGGTAAAATGGGAACTGGGATTTGTCCATTTTTAGCACTGGGAATAATGATTTCTGGACGTTTCGTACTTCCATGTTCGAGACTGCAAATATAGACGTACATTTTATACTACGAATGACTAGTATTTTCCCCTGTAGTCCAATTCGCTGGCTTTGAAACCACGTATCACCTAACTTTATACAATAACGAATTAGCGAGATACAAAAATCAATGTCCGATAGGAACAGGAGTATTCGGATTTCAAAACAATGATTTCTGGACGTTTCGTACTTCCAATTTGGAGACTGCAAATATAGACGTACATTTTATACTACGAATGGCTAGTATATTTTAGTTTTAGTAATGGCTAGTATTTATTTTAGTATCTTAGGGATTTCCCTCACTGGGAATGGGAAAACTTTAATAAAGAGAGCACGTGATTGGGATTTTAAAATGTGTTGTTAATGGGAGTGGGATTTGCTAAATTTTGTACGTTGGTAATACCATGATGACCTCGGGTTCTTTTGTTCTCGCCGGGTGGTTTAATCACGATATTCCCGGCTTTAGCGGGGAGATCTCTAAATCTCCCGGCAAAGCCGGGCAGATTTCTAATTTCTCCCTGATTAAAATTCATGAGCCAAAATTCAAAGACACGACAAAGAGTTTTCCCAAACAAATTTCCTACAATGGAAAATTGTTGAATACATCACTGATCATGCATTGTATTACACAATACTCCTACTATCAATTAGTTTTGTACAATGAAAACACTAGTTTCACCTCGGTCATCATGGTATTACAAACTAATACAATGGTTTTTAAGAATATAGTGATCAAATCTCCCGCAAACCGCGGAATGTTTGTGAAAGTCCCTCGGGACGCCTTCGGGCTTCGCCCTCATGCTTTCCCTCGGGACTTTCACAAACATTCCTCGGTTTGCGGGAGATTTAATCACTATATTCTTAAAAACCATTGTATTACTTATAAGAAATGGGATCTAGACCCCCCTTCAGGACCCTCCTTATAGAACATAGACGCAAAGCTTAAATCATAAAACATTTTGGCATTCAACTATTCACTTCATGACGTATTTAGGGTTATAGGCAATTTAAGGGTGTTCGCACGTATTCCGTTGCTAAACAACCGGTTGCTAAGGACAGGTCATTTAGTGGCCAATATACTTCATGAGTGGACAATAAATTCAAGGTATAACCAAGATATTTTATGAGTGGAATATGTTGGTAAACTTCTTTCGTCTGGTGACGTGTATTTGATGACGTCACATTGACGTCTCAACACACACAAAAACTCTATAATTTTCGTAATTTTTGACAGTATGCTATATTTTTTGGTGTCATATAAACCTAAATTACTTCCTACAAAAAAGTACGTATGGATTCATAGATAACTTAAAAACAAAAATGAAGTTATTAATATTTTATTGTGTTTACTCACCTTAAAAATCCGATATCCCGGCTAATTTTTAAAAATTCTTAAAATCCATACGTACTTTTATGAAGATAACCCAGATTCTAATCGCATGTGAAAAAATAATTTTTCTTAAAAACCTTAGAAGATTATAGTAATTTTCATATTTCGATGGCGTCACGATGACGTCATCATATGCATTACCAAACGAAAGAGTTTTGTCCACATATACTACATACACACTGTCTTAATGGATTATTAAAACTGTGAAATTCTATGGCAAATTGTGTCGATTCTAAGCTTCCTTAGCAACGGATATAAGGTCTGCAAATCGAAATACGTCCGAACACGCTTACGTTGTCCGGCTGGCCTATTTTTTTGGGTTTGTTGGTTTTTACTGTAGATTTTTTGTAACTCTTTTGCAGCGTGCCCATGTCTATTTTTCTTATCATCTGTTCGTCTTATCACCCATTATCGTCCTAAAGCTATTTTTATGTCTAACCATACACTGTAGTTATAAATACCTCCAACTTTGCAGCCACACTTTCTTCATAGGGGACCAACTTGTTTTCGCCATCATGGACTTTACAGAACCAGGTGCACGGACGAACAACAGTTGTTGGCTCAATCCAATAGACACTATGCCGAGAGCGTTTGTCGATATTCACATCGTATCTTCCCCCATCAGTGGCAACAACCCTGTCGCTGCCCCTTGAAGGCTCGGAAAAACTTTGCTGTAAAATGCTGGAGTCTTTCCACGAAAATGGCGTCCAAACTCGCCCATGTTTTAGGTAGAACCAGTGAGGTCTAACTGGCAACGCTTTGGTCCTCTGCTCAGGCGTGGGAGGTGGTGCAGAAGGTGGGTAAGGGGATGAAACACCAGGCGTGAATGATTGATGCGTCTGTGTAAAGGGTGGGACAGCATGAACAGGTTTTGCTGGAGTGGTGTTGGAGGATATTAATGGTGGCTGCGACGGCGATTGTTGGTAAATTCCACTTTGTTGGGCAGGTATAGACTGAAAGAAAAGTTAAATTGAACTAACAATGACCCCCACCCTTCGCAGACATTCTTCCTCACAAAGAACCAATCACAATGAGCCCGCAGATAATTCGACCCTGACCTTAATGACTTAACCCTTTATGCCCCAGGAATGATCAGCACTTGATTTCTCCTAATAATATCAATGGTTAACAAAGCATAGATGTAATGAGAATAAAGGAAATGATCACCGAAAATAAAACTGCAGAGTAATAGAACAATAAGGAAAAATTGCATGCTGACACTGTGGCTCAAAGGGTTAAGCATTTCAGAGCAATAGTTGAAGAATTAAAGTCAAACCTTACATGTCAAACCTTTACAAATAATTATATCACACAAACGTTCAACAGATATCTATTTAGATAACCATTGAGATATCTATCGAGATATCTATTTAGAGCATAGTGAATCTACAGCACAAGAATTGGACCTGTGGTGGAGTGCAAGAGTCTAGTTCACAACGACAAAGTTAAAAACGGCCTGCAAAACTGGGTATTGTGTATACACATTCCACTTACCATTGGTGAATAAATACTGTAAGGTAAATCTAAATCTATGTTTTCTGGAGGTCTGGGAGGTGTAACTGAAGTTTGTGGTGGAGTTAATTGCGTACTGGAAAGGGTTGTTCTGTCACTTCTACCAGGAGTAGTTGGCGGAGTTGTGGGTTGACCAACAAATTTTTCCACCTCTCCCTCTGCATCATCTAACAAATTAAAATTATTGCAATAACTACCGTACATACAATTTTGTGGAAATGCAACACTAATTGCTTATTGCTAAGATTTTGATCTGTTAAATTATTTATTGCATAATTATTGAATTAATTATATTACAATTTTCAATAATTAATTTTAACGACACATTATTAATTTATAATAAAAAAGTGTTGCATAATAAATAAATGTGTTGTATAATATTAAGAATAAATATGAAAGCTGCTAAGTTCTCAAAAGAACTGGATATAATATGAAAAAGAGAAATATGTTGAAAAATACTCAAGTAAAAATACATACATATTTCGATAGACGACATACATTGTACTAGGCTGAGGCGGTTTTTTAAAAAAAACTGTCACCAAATCGTCAAGATGTATTTGATTCATTTAAATATTGTCACATTTTAGATGGGTACTTGTGCCGAATATAACAAGCATTTTCAAAACGATATACTAAAGACTTATTAATCGAGTACGCCTTCCGAAAAATTAGCTCTATTCGGGCAAAAATGGTCTTGTCATTCGGACAAAAAGGGTCCTGTATTAAATTATTCTAATATTTGAACGCAACTTAATGACATTATAACGGATTCTTATAGCCAGGCCTTGGTCCGGGCGTTGTCTAAACGTAATCTCGTATATTCTACTTGAATATACCTAATTAAATACATTTGGTTTTGTGGCTAATTGCTTTTCTTTCCTTCTCTTCTGCTGTCGCGCAACGCATTCCCTATGCGCGTTGCGGGAGAGATATCCACGCGGTCTAAATTTGGAAAATCTGTGTTACTTTAACGGTAATGAAATACTTCGAATCCCGCATACTGCCGCGGCTGCAAAAACGAGAAAAGTGCCCTCAAATTGCAGGAAATACACTTTTAGGGAATGTAATGTACACGTTTCCAATGCATGTTCATATATATACATTAATGAAAAACGTGCATGTGTAATAATGCTTAAGCTAAACGATGGCAATTCGTGTTCTTCAGTAATATGACGTCATCATCTATTCGGGTAAGTTATGCTCAGCTCCCCCCCCCCCCAAAACTTTTGCCCGTAGGCCTATGCGAGTGCGAGGTCTGTACGGAAAAGTATTTGCCGGTACAGACCTAGCGACGAAGGAGCGAGGTTTGTGCGATAAAACCGAACGCAAATACTTTCCAGTACAGACCGAGCAAACGAGGCTAATAAAGTATTTTTAGGCTTTTTGTTCATTTTCTTCGCTGTTTTACTTACTTCTTCACCAGTATGTTTCGCTTCATTTTACATCAGTTAGATCATTAGGCGTTTATTTTCCGTGTTTTTATGAATTTCCGATGATTGAAAACTTTAAAGAAAATAAGTAATGATGTTCCGGCGCATTTTATTGCTCGGTATTTTCAATGAAGATGCCTAGCTCTCTTTTATTTTCATTCAAATCAACTCAGAAATTTTCCCGCCAAAACTTAACCGATACGAAAATAATCATATCACCTTCGCAGCCTAAGGCTGGGAGGGCAATGCGCTTTTTTCCGGACCTCTCAGGAACCAATCAGCGTGCGTTATTTGAAGAAGAAGAAATACTTTATTTAATGAGGGTATAACATTAATTACCGGTTACCCGGTAGTTTTCATAATGGCCCTCAGATAAATTACATCAAATAGGAATTAAATTACATCAAATAAATTACATCAAATAATTACATCAAAAAAAAAAAAAAAATTAGAGTTCTATGGTGTTATTTCAAAGTCTAGCTACTACGTTTTTAACATTCGAAAATTTTTTAGTATACGGTTTTGATCCAGAATCATAGTATGTAAAGCTTTTTTTAAAATTAGTATGCGAGGTAATAATTCTATAGGATTGGTCGAGCTTATTCCATAGGCGACATGCACTTGAATGAAATGTTTTTTAGCCCGAATTTCCTTTGCATATTGGCGTTTTAATATTGTTGTTATTAGCTGATCTGGTATTATATCTATGAGTATTACTAATATAAATAATATAAGATCTAAAGTATTCTGGGCAGTGATCTTTACTCACTTTATATAGCATATATAATTTTTTACTGTTAATTATGTCATTAATTGGTAGCCATCCTAATTGATTAAAAAGCATAACTGAACTGAACTATCATAGATAGACGCATCTAATATGATCCTAGCACATCGCTTCTGTATTTTTAGTAATCTATTTAGGTTTTCTACAGAGCAATTTCCCCATACTGTGCAACAATATTCCATAATAAACTTAATTAAGGAATTGTATAATAATTTCCTACAGGAAATTGTTAAGTAGGTCTTTGCTCTGTTCAAAAGATATATTCTCGAGGTTACAAGAGAGATTGGCATCTATTACTACACCAAGGAGCTTCTCTCCCTCCGCTTTTTCAAGTATAGTTTGGTTAATATACAATTCTATAGTGTTGTTTGGTTACTATGATAAAGCTTTTGTGTAGTGCCAATAAGCATGTATTTGGTTTTCTTAATATTTGGTTGCATGTTATTTAGTATAAACCATTCATTTGCTTTATCCAAGTTGTTATTTAGAGTAGTTTGTATTTCTGTGCAGCTTAGCCCACTTTTCCAAATTGTTGTATCATCTGCGTAGATATCTGTTTCAACATCTTTGAGCGACAAATGAAGATCATTTAAATATAGAGTAAACAGCAATGGCGTACAGTAAACAGCAATGGCGTACAGACCTGAGCTTAGCCATATAATAAGTATTTTTATTATATGGCTAAGAAAGATGGCGCACGGCGCTGTGAGAGGGCAATACGCCTTTTTCCAGACCGGTAAGTTTTCGCGGGTAAATTTCTGAGTTGATTTAGATGAAAATAAAGGAGGATTTGAGTATGTTTAACATCTGAAGACAAACACAACGTTAAAAACAGAGAACAAAATGAACCAAAAGGTCTGTGCGAAAAAACCGAAGGCAAATACTTTACCGTACAGACGAGGATAATAAGACATTTATTATATGGCTTTTGGTTCATTTTGTTATTTTCATTCAAATCAACTCAGAAATTTTCCCGCCAAAACTTACCAAAACTTACCAGCAGCCTATAGGCTGGGAGGGCAATACGCTTTTTACCGGACCTCTCACGAACTAATCAGCGTGCGCTGTCTGTCTTAGCCATATAATAAAGTATGTTACATCATCGATATACAGAAACCAGATTGGCTGTACTCTGTAGATGTTGCAGTTTTATCAAGTTTGGGTTGAATATCTTCATTTTCTCATAATCACCAGATAAAAATGCAAACTATAAATTAAACCGATAACTCTGAATCGTTTTATCGGTTTTTCAATTTGAACGAAACCGAAAAACCAATCTCTAAACAAACCACTGATCTCAAAAATAGGACTGGATTGAGCTTTCTATTGTATCTGATGAGCTGATTTTGAAGCTTGCATATTTGCATAATGTAAATTGACGAGAGATCAATAGAAGCTCCGACTTTGCAAGCAAATCAAACTGTGACGTTCGCGAAATAGGTTTAACTGAGGATCCTATGAGGTTTTTTGTTGGATTATGTGCTCTTACTATCGACAAAATAAAATAATTTTACTATAAAGACTACCAGAAGCCATTTTTCAAATTACTGGGTAAAACGATTCATGGATAGTAATGGCCGCCGTTGGCTCTAATTATCCAGTGAGGGAAGCCTAAGCATTTAATGTTATAAAAAGAAACTATATTGGCCAGACACTAGTCCCTTAGTAATGGCGGACTTCCGGCTTCATTTTCTGAACAATAGTTGCTCGATCCAGTCTTCTTTCGAGATCAGTGAAACAAACCGATTAACAACCTCAGCATACATTGTACAAATTATTATAATTAGTATTTTTATTAAGAGCATTATTTGCATAATATTGGTGAATGTGGTAGCATGATGAAATATCGGTTAGTTATTAATGCTCACGCTCCTAAAGCCTTCTAAATGTCAGTGAGACACTCTAACCATTGAACTACATTACTATAATGGGCTCAGATAGTATAGTATAGTTACATAGATTCAGATTCCAGAATTTTTTAGACTGCTTTTGAGCATAATGCCAGCTGTGTTGACTAGCACAATTGGCACAAAATGGTTTGGTTTAAATACTTCACCAGCAATGACAATACCTTCAAAACTAAACAATATACAATGTATGTACAGTGTAGATCATCAGATGCTGTTGTTAAAGGAACAGAAGGATTGACTTGTTGATTAAATAATAACTTAAATGTTCTCCACAGTCAGGATAGAACAAAGTAATATTTCTATTTGTGACAGAAGAGAGAACGAGAATAGAAAGAAAGCTAGCCCATTTTTTATCCTCAGAATTGGAAATGGCTACCAATTCCTCTCCAGATGTACCAAAATCCAAACTTTCGAACAAAATGGACGAAGGAAAAAGTTTGTTTACACTCGTACATATACCTTCAGTTCTCCTTACAATACAATACAATACAATACAATACAATACAATACAATACAATACAATACAATACAATACAATACAATACAATACAATTTGTATTGTAAGGAGAAGGTAGATAACGCACGATCTAACGCGATCACTTCTGGAATACCTAGCGAATCTTGTCGACATATGACGATAGCTGTCGAGTATGACGTATTGAGGCCAAGAACACGCCGGCTTAGTGGCTCCCGCTAACGCGAGGCTCGAAAGTTAGTGTTTCAGTGCTTGTAGTGTTTTGGATATATAGCAAAGTGAAAAGGTGGTGAACTGCCGAGATTTTAGGAACGAAATACTGACGTTTCAAGCGGAAGGGCTCCGCAGTCCGCTCAAAACTCAGTATTTCGTTCCTAAAATCTCGGCAGTTTACCACCTTTTCACTTTTATAAGAGTGTCTTGAAGAACTTGTCTAAACTCACGTGTGAGGTTTGAAGTGTGAGCGTCGCATTTTGCAAAGCATCACAAAATGACATTGCAAAATGGCGAACTTGGTTGCGTTTGGGTCGTTCCAAAAAAGATCCGCACCCCCACGGAGGAAAGGCATCCCAGGACAGTTGGACCTCCTCCACTCCTCGGAAAGCAAAGCCCAAAATTATTCCATCCCCTCGGTTATTTCAAGTGGTTTAATAAAATAATCTATTCAGACACATTTCCAAAGTTAGTTCAGCTTCCTGACCATCTTTCGAAGCAGCCATATAAATTGAGGACTACATATCAGGGTTCTATCTAGGGGGTTTGAGGGGTGGAAGATTCCCCCCAAACAGCCCAACTTCCCCCCCAAAAAGTTGTGATCATTCAGGTCGGTGTACATGAAGTATAAGTATTCCGAGTCAGTCCAAGACACTATATGACAAGGAACATGAAGCAGTGCTGTAATCTGCTGGCCGCGTGCATGTACAGTAACTTAATTCAACTTAACTGATTCAATATGAAATATATTATAAATTTTAATAAACAATAATGTACTTAATATCCTGGAAACAGTGGCGTAACGGAGTTACTGGGGGCCCTTAGGAGGTTTTCGTTTGGGGGCCTCCATCACCCCTCTAGTTTAGACATCGATTTCATGACTTCAAAGCTGGAGCCTGAAAAAGATCAAAATTTTATTATATTTTTGAACTGGATCTTCACAATTAATATGAAATTAATCTTCTATAACGTACTTAATGAAAGATAATAAGGAAAATAGAAAATCTGCCAACATGCAGGCAACATCTAGTAGATGTACAGTGTCAGTGAAAATTCTTATAGTCCTGATCGAACGCATTCGTATATACAGACATATATACATGTATATGCTATTTTGAGTAATAACTAGGCTAACAGCAATGAAAAAACAATGACAATTTTTGAAATATGACATTTAAAATGAACAGAACAAAGTATTTCAGCCATATTTATGTCAGCACAGTCTATTTATTGTCTGTCCTTGCACCTTTGCATTGAGACTTGCAAAACTGTTAATCAATCTCTTCTTATCAATCGACCTTGCTTCAGCATTTTCAATAGACAGAATAGCCAATACATCCAGTCTCTTGTGTCATTGTGGATCTAAGGTATGTCTTAATGAGTTTTAGTTTTGAAAAAGACCGCTCTGCTGATGCCACCGATTTCAGAAACTTCACTTTCTTTAGTGTTTATTATAATTAGTAATAATTTTGAAACTGGTAAGATCACACAAAGAAACATATTTTTATGTGTTAAAACATTATTTATTTATTCTAATTAATTCAATTGTCATAATCACGAGATTATCATAGATTCATCGGGGGCCCTTAGGACTTGCTCGAACACTGACTATAGTCCGTTACGCCACTGCCTGGAAAGTGTTGTTTTTTATTGTTTTATGACTTTTTCAAACCTTCAGAATTGTGTAAAATATTCCCCCAAAACGGTCATGTCTTCTGTCATATGACTCTGATGGTTGATGAAAACTTGATAATTGTTACTCATCTAGGACAGTGCTCAGCTATGCTTATGTTCAATCCCTCTTGTTCCAAAACTCTTTGTTGGTTTATTGGTAACTTCATCAAGTGCTTCTCCCAAGTCCCAAGGCCTGTAACTGACTGAGTTTCTTAGGAGAGTGTTTGTAATTTGTATAGAAAAATATACATCACACAGCATCTCATCAACTGACGGCCATACAGTTCCTTTCAAAGAATCCGTTACAACAAGCTCTAAACGATGTAATAGGCAGTGAACACACACCAACTATGTCACTCCCTCTCTCTTGATCAGTGTGGATACACTATTCTGACTGCCTGTGTTCACTGACGCTTCATCACATCCAAAACCTATATAAGTTTTTTTCACAATTCATGAAAAATCTTCTTTTATAGCATTTACTGTAATAGTCCATCAAAATGAGCAGATTTTACCCTTGAGAGTCTAAGGCAGCCTTGCCTTCCCAGTTGATGGATGAGATATAGTATACAGTAAATTAGTTCCCTATCTACTGTTGCATAATCTGTTGATCCATCTATAAGAATACTGTGGTAATGAACACCTGATAGAATATTATTTAACTAATCAATAAGTATTTATTCAACACAGTCAAGAAATTCTGCACAGTCTTTGTTGTTCTTGTGGTGTACATGTACTCCCAAATTCTCACCATGTCGTTCCTCTAGGCTCTATTTCACAAAATGGAACAAATTTCTTGAAGGACAACCTTCCTTTGCCAAACATAACTGACTTGTTCGGTCTGCTGAGAGACTGCATGGATGAATGCCTTTCCAATTGGAGTTGTTTCCACATCAACAGAGGCCCCTGCAGTGGCTGCATTGTCATCCTTCTTCCATTCATCTAGTTTCTTGGCCATTTTGTGATCCGCACTTCGTTCATGTGTTTCAACTGCACTAATTCAGATATTATTTCCATAAACCTAAGAATCGCTAAAATTCCTTGTTTCCCTGATATTATTCTATATTTCTTACACAGGTCACCTACAAATGTTTTTTTTACTACTTTTTGCCATTAAAATGCACTGTGCTATAAATTCTTTGTTCTGATAACATCACTGCTCAGTCACGCGTAATCTTCAAGGTTAGAGGTCAACTGGAATTCAGATGGGCATATCGGATCGGGCCAATATTGTGAAAATATCGGATTGGAAATATTTCACAAATATATCCGTTTTTTTACTGATATCCAATTTTAAACTTTTGCAGTTGAATTTCAAAATTCATTCACACATTGAGTTTTAACTCAAATTTTACTTAAATTAAATTCAATTTAAATTATTTATTCAATTTAAATTCAATTACTTAAATTCAATTTACTTAAATTCACATTGAATTAAACTCCATCACATTTCTGTTGATTAAATGTGATTCAAATCAAATGCAACAAAACAGTGATGTCTAAAGTCTAAACTAGGCGTTATTTCCTGACAATACCAAAATTCAAAATGGCCTGCAGAAGTGGGAAGGTATTTTTTATAGACATTTTGCTGAAGTTAGTCAACTAACCTAATTGATAATTCAATTTAGCAAATACTCAACAGTCAACAACAATTATAGTTAAATGTTTGCTGTAGTTTTGTTTTGCTATTAAATTAGCATTATTTGACAGCTGGGCGGCGACTTTAAAGTTTTAAAACACATGTTCAAAAAATATCGGATATCGGCTGATATTGACAAAAAATATCAGACGTAGGAACGGCACAAAAAAGCCGTATGGGTTGACTTCTATTCAAGGTCATAAAACAATACAATTTTTCTTTAACCCTTTGGACAGGCTTATTTCCTCATTTTCCCTTCGTTCTGAAAAGTCCAGAATGTGTAAAAAGTGTAAATAGTGTCTGTTTTCATACGCCAAACCTTTCATGCGCTGGGCCCGAATCTAACTGTAAATGAGCTAAGTTGAACAAAGGATTTTGCTAATTTACAGTTACAACTAGAAGTTACAATTGCAAGGGGAAATGCTGCCTCAAAAGTCATGGGAAGCCTAATTTTCTATCAATTCTTTTAATTATATTTAAATACAGCAGACTTAAAAATTACAAATGACTATCACTTATCTGAATATAATTTGGCAAGGCTTTGACTGCATAGACAGTAATATACTATACACTATACATTATGACTACAGTATGTAGTTGGTGATTGGTAAACAAATATCTGATAAATCACTGCTGCCACTATAAATCATGCTTCTTACTGTGGCAAAGCTGTCAGTGCAATCACGAGTGTCTGATATGTTATGATCAGCATGAACACAATGGCTCCTGTGATTGAACTCACATCAATATACAGCTAAAAAATAGAAGATAAAAGCCGTTAAATCCCTTGACTCTTGAGAAATGTGCTGATAATTGAAACTGGTTGCCTTACCTTGACAAGAGAATCTTTCCTCAGGGAAAACGAAGTTGAAATTCGGAAGCACAACCAGGTTAAAGCAGTTCAGCACTAAAGCAGTTCAGCACTAAAGCAGAACACGTTGCTGTTGGCGAGTTCTGAGCATTTGATTCGGATATTATCCGCATCCGGCGATTATAAACGAACATCTACGAGTTACGTAATAAAACGTCATAAATCTGTGGACATACAAACATCCATGATCGTAATTTAAGGTTTATCGACTTTACATAGTTCCGCAAAAAGGTCTGGGTACGAGACACAGCAAACCAAGTCAAGATTAGTGTGCTGCCTACGGCAGCAATAATTCATTGGGACAATGAATGCACAAAACTGTTACGATAGTAACAATCTAATTAGTAACTCATGTAAATTTTACCTAATTAGTAACTCATGTAAATGGACACAGATAGTAAGCACATGGTGATTAGACATACTTATATAGTCGTTGGTCAAAGCGTATATATTTGAGTCTCTTATTCCTAGCAACTATATAAGTATGTCTAATCACCATGTGCTTACTATCTGTGTCCATTTACACGAGTTACTAATTAGGCGCATTAATAATATTAACTCCTATCGTAACAACGACCATTTTTCTACTTTATTGCTTTAAATGCAGCTACACATTCCTGACCCACCCCCTTCCCCCACAACTCAATATTGTATGTTGCAAGACAGTAGCAAGTTTTGCCAAACTCAGTTCCACAGTCAGCATTGATTGGTGGGGCAGGGGAGGGAGAAATTGCATCCTGTTCGATGGAGGACATGTGTGTTAATATCTGTAGGCACTTTGTCCCAATGTAATAAATAATAATTGCACGATTGTAGGTCCGTTCAGCAAAATTATGGGCAATTCAAAACATAATCCTAAACCCTATCCCTATCCTAACCCTCCTAACCCTCAATCTAATACTAACCCCAAATTATGATGCTTTATTTTAGAAATAACAGCTGATTTTAATTTCGAATTTTACTACTGATAGCACAGAATAGGAAGGGATGATTAAAATGGATGACTGAAAAGGACCTTTCTGTTTTTGTCTGGTCTTTATTTTTCGTTCTAGGTTAGGGTTAGAGCCATACATGTATGTATATAAACTTTAAGACAAACTAGTATTTAATAGATAAACAATGTTGGGCATCTCCTTCGTGTACCGGACTGTCCGGACACACACATAGTCAAGGTTATTTTCTCAAGATTCAGAAGCTTTACAAGAACAAAAACCCAAATAACCCAAAATAAAAACTCTAGTCCTAACCCTGAAATAAAGGAATACTAACCCTACTTTTAAACTAAATATTTCATGTAATATTCTGTGTCCGGTACACGAAGTAAGAGCCCAATGTTGACACTCACAAACCTGGATGAAAAACGATCTCCTGCGACTGCGTTGTATTCACGGAGGAGTTAGACTCTGCCGGCGACGTTGGAACTAGCGTTGGTGCAAAGGAAAACGACCCTGGAAATTCGTTTAGCGCAAGACCTTGGCTTGACGGAGGAAAAAGTGAATGAGAAGTTAAAGATGTTGGTGTTTGGTCCGCCATCTTGAAAAACACGTAGCCCAGAGTGCAAAGGTCGCAAATGGGACTGGTGCTAGGGACTGGTGTAGATTATTATTATGCTAATTTATTTCGCCTTTTGTCTGGTCTTTATTTTTCGTTAGGTTACTAGGGTTAAGGTTAGGGCTAGGAGTGAGATTAGGGTTAGAAGTTCTAGAAAATGTGAAGGTCCTTTTAGCCTATAGCCCGCAGTTATATAGAGATCAGTGGTTTCTGTCGAGTTATTGAGGCATGCGTCTAATCAGGACCCGCATAATGGTTATTCTATAAACTGTGATTAGGACAAGAATGACGTCATAGGAAAATGCGGAAACACGAGGCGAAGCCAATGTTTTCACATGGACCAGTGAAGCGCAACCTCGTTCCCAGGGCATTTTGCCTCCACGGTGGAAGGTCGGCGAAAATAGAGCTGGGATCGGCTGGTCACATGACACCCAGAATTTCTGCGTGTTTAGATATGATAATTTTTGTGGTCTTTGTTCCATTGTCTACTTTGTTTGTTATTTCTTTGTCTACTTTGTTGACCTGAATAATTGAGAAATGTTCAATGCTCTTCAGAGTTGTTCATGTCAGCATTCGTCGGCATAAAAGCAGCTAACAAGCTTAATAATCCACCATACATCCATGGTTATCTCTTACGTACAAAAGGTATGAAGAAGAATATATCCAATTTAGCGAAAGCTATCACTTCGAATTTGCTGTAACATTTGAAGACAGCATTCAGATTTAGATGAATAAATTATACTTGGCTGAATTAATTGCGTTTTATGACAAGCCAATCGCATTATAGAATGGACCGCCACCGCGGAGGCAAAATGCCCTGGGTACGAGGTTGACACAAGCCATTTTCTATTTGTTTTATAAAGTAGAAAGTGTCTTACGACAGAGACAATCTAATACCAAATGAAAATAACGTCATCAGAGAAATTGAGCTAGACCAATAAGAGCATACGTAAGATATTTGTTATTTCACATCATCATTCCGTAAAGTCCGTAAAGGAGGAACATTTCGTCAACTGTTGATCACTCCTGGGATATAGAAGGTTAAAGGAGGAACATTTCGTGAATTGTTGATCACTGCTGGGATATAGAAGGTTAAAGGAGGAACATTTCGTGAATTGTTGGTCACTGTTGGGATATAGAAGGTTAAAGGAGGAACATTTCGTGAATTGTTGGTCACTGGTGGGATATAGAAGGTTAAAGGAGGAACATTTCGTGAATTGTTGGTCACTGGTGGGATATAGAAGGTTAAAGGAGGAACATTTCGTGAATTGTTGGTCACTGGTGGGATATAGAAGGTTAAAGGAGGAACATTTCGTGAATTGTTGGTCACTGGTGGGATATAGAAGGTTAAAGGAGGAACATTTCGTGAATTGTTGGTCATTTCGTGAATTGTTGGTCACTCTAGGGCATAGAGGGTTAAAGGAGGAACATTTAGTAAACTGTTGGTCACTTCTGGGGTACAGAGGGTTAAAGGAGGAACATTTCGTGAACTGTTGGTCACTCTAGGGCATAGAGGGTTAAAGGAGGAACATTTAGTAAACTGTTGGTCACTTCTGGGATACAGAGGGTTAAAGGAGGAACATTTCGTGAACTGTTGGTCACTGCTGAGATATAGAGGGTTAAAGGATGAACATTTCGTGAGAGTGACCAACAGTTGAAAGGGCTAAAAAGGGCTATGAAGCTAACTAAAAAAAGTTTAAAAAAAAGTTAAAAAAAGAGTTAAAAAAAAAGGTTTAAAAAAGTTGTAGTTAGCTTAGCTAACTAAGCTAACTAAGCTAACTAACCTTTGTTAGCTTCATAGCTCTTTTTTAATGTCCTCCTTTAACCCTCTAGCATAGAGGGTTAAAGAAGGACATTTCGTGAACTATTAGGTTCTGAAAACTAAGAGAATGACACACGTTTTATCTTAGATTTATTGGCGAGTAGTGGAATAGATTTATAAACAATACTTAACTACGTCAATCGGTCAATGAGTGTATACAAGCATATATAACTTGGTCATTTTAATAGTGGCCAAAGTAGTGGGCGAAGTTAGCGGACATTTGCTAAATACGAGCACGTTCAATGTTTTAAAAAATGGTTTAAAATACCTTTTTCAGTAATTCATGCATTTGCATTCATTCACATATAGAGGATTTTTTCTGAGTGTCATTATTAAGAGCTATGTGCCGGATTCACTCAACCTATAGTTTGCGAAAAAATACAATTAACCTCGGGGATTTGAACCCACGGCCTCCTTCAAATCCTGCCGAGGTTAATTGCATTTAATAGCACCTCATATTCTATACAGGCTTTTTGCCAGGATTTCAAAACTGGCGGTCCGATGTGGGACTAATATGAGATATCTAAAACGCGTTTTCTTTACTTTGAAGGGAGAAAACCATGCTTGAAGTAATAGATCAAACACGAGTTTGAGTGTTTCATTAGGGGTTCCAAACACGAGAAAACAAATGAAAACCGAGGGCGTAGCCCGAGGTTTTTATTGTTTTCGAGTGTTTGGAGTCCCCTGATGAAACACGACAAACGAGTGTTTGATCTAGCTTCTCAAACGAGTATTGCTTTAGCGATTTGCTCCCATAGCGATTTTATTTTAATATGTAGATTAAGAAATGTGATCCAGTTCACTAGGAACTTTCCTACAGGTTTTCATTGGGTATCAAAACTCATGCATGTGATGCGGTATACGTTCATGGCTTGGCTATGATAATTCATAAATTATTAATGAGTTTGAGAAACTAACTTCTCAAACTCATTAATAATTCATGAATTATCGTAGCCAATCCATGAACGTAAATCCCCGTCTTCTGGAAAGACACATTCTCGTCGCAGACGTACCCTCTCCCGCAAGTGGCCTGGAGAAGAGTCATTCCCATAACTGTTGTCTGTGTATTGTTGCCTGTTATTTACCTTTGTTTTATCGTATTTAAATCAAAAGTCAGAAAGAATGGTCTTAGTGAACAGTACTGTACACTAAATTGCATAGGGAAAAGGGCCCCCTTACATACTTAAGGGAAAAGGGCCCCCTTACATGCCCTGCATCACATGCATGAGTTTTGATACCCAATGAAAACCTGTAGGAAATTTCCTAGTGAACTGGATCACATTTCTTAATCTACATATAAAATCACTATGGGAGCAAATCGCTATAGGAATACTGTTTGAGAAGCTAGATTTTCATTTGTTTTCTCGTGTTTGGAACCCCTGATGAAACTCTCAAACTCGTGTTTGATCTATTACTTAAAGTGCCAATCCAGCGTGTGGAGATTTTACATATTTGTGATTTTTGGATTCTCCTGAGAAAAATTGTAATATAACTTGTCGTTCGAAAATTTCATCTTCATGCCCTTCAATTAATTCCCCCGCTAAAGTTCACAGGAAGTGACGTCAACGCAGGGACACGCGATATTTTGCGAAGTGATTCAGCAATGAAATACAGCGAAAGTTTGGCATTGAACTTTAAACAGCCTGCTTTAAACTTACTCAATTTCTAAGCATTCACTGTTGAATAACGCTGCAAAATATTGCGTGTCCCTGGGTCGACGTCATTTCCTGTGAACTTTAGCAGGGAGAAAAGGCATGAAGATGCAATTTTCGAATAACAAGATATATTACATTTCTTTTTTATAGAACCCAAAGATTACGAATATTTAAAATCCCCACAGGCTGGATAGGCACTTTAAAGACAACATAAAAGAAAACGTTACGATTCTAATGTTCTACAATTCTAATGTTCTACAATTCTAATGTTCTAGAATGTCGAAGTGTTGAACTTATTCGTTATTAACAACTAATGAACTGTATTGTATTAAAGGAAAATATAATGTAGTGAGCTTGCCAAACTTTAGTAGCTAACAGAGATTAAGAAACATCACAAAGGGGGGAACCTGTAAGTTTTGTTTCAGGAAAATATTTTGCTTAGGCTGTCCATACGAAAAGGAACCGTCGATAGGACGGCTGCCTGGCTAGAAGCCTGAATCTATATCTCATGTTGTCGAGCGCAAGTACAATGCAAGGAATATATATTGCTTTCATTCAAGTAATAATTCATGTAACAGGGGTGTAGGTGCAGTAGCGACACGCCGCTACACTTTTTTATACGGCTAAAGATTAAACCCACGATTTTCAAAAACCTCCACCATATTATCCTTATTATAATAATAATAATTAATAATGTTTACTATTTATATAGCGCAAATTAGATTTCAAACTACATGCGAGTGTCTAAACCCATCATAGTTTATCCAAAGTTTTGGGAGAGTCACACAAATAGAGGAAAGTACTAAATATAGTATAAAATATATAGTATCAAAATAACTGTATATATATATATATATATATATATATATATATATATATATATATATATATATATATATATATATATATATATATATATATATATATATATATATATATATATATATATATATATATATATATATATATATATATATATATATATATATATATATATATATATATATATATATTTAATTGATATATGAGAGGATTTAATATTGTCAAATACATATATGGAAAAAGTGACTGCCCCAACCGGGAATCGAACCCTGGTCTCCGAATCAACGTTTCGATGCTCTGACCTTTGAGCTAATGAGACACGGTCAGAACAGTCAGTGATTTTTCCATATACATATTAAATTCGCCGCTTTCACTTAACACCAACAGGCAGACATCGCATCTAACCATAATGTGGAGAAAGGCCTCTCGAGCGCACTTCCCAAAGTAGCGAAGCGATACACAACTTCTTGTATACAGAGGGCTTTAATGATAATTAATTGATATATGAGAGGTTTTAATATTGTCAAATACATATATGGAAAAAGTGACTGCCCCAACCGGGAATAGAACCATGGTTAGAACCATGAATGGTTAGATGCGATGTCTGCCTGTTGGTGTTAAGTGAAAGCGGCGAATTTAATATGTATATGGCAAAATATCACTGACTGTTCTGACCGTGTCTCATTAGCTCAAAGGTCAGAGCGCCGAAACGTTGATTCGGAGACCAGGGTTCGATTCCCGGTTGGGGCAGTTACTTTTTCCATATATGTATTTGACAATATTAAATCCTCTCATATATCAATTAATTATCATTAAAGCCCTCTGTATACAAGAAGTTGTGTATCGCTTCGCTACATTGGGAAGTGCGCTCGAGAGGCCTTTCTCCACATTATGGTTAGATGCGATGTCTGCCTGTTGGTGTTAAGTGAAAGCGGCGAATTTAATATGTATATGGAAAAATCACTGACTGTTCTGACTGTGTCTCGCTCAAAGGTCAGAGCGCCGAAACGTTGATTCGGAGACCAGGGTTCGATTCCCGGTTGGGGCAGTCACTTTATCCATATATGTATTTGACAATATATATATATATATATATATAATCTCAGACGTACCATGCATGTAGGTCAAAACATCATTGAAAAATGCACCATTGAATCCACCGAAAATATACATCTCTCTAAAAGAAAAATCCACATACTGCAATTTGCCTTTCTTACAAGAAACTAAATATATCACTCCAGAGGAAGTACAAGAAAGCGCCTGCTTCATCTTATAAAAGCGGCCTGTGGCATAACTAGTAAAATTTTCAGCTTCTGCCAAATGATCGAGTGAAATGCCAAATATTACCTATAATATACCCAGAATCTTATCCCGGCATTACCACCATATATACAGAACTCGTGACTATGCTCTCGGCAACGGCTTCCGTAGCTCAGTGGTCAGAGCACTGCACTAGCAATCGCAGGGTCGCGGGTTCAATTCCTACCGGAAGGCCGCTAAGTTGCATTTTTCGCAACTGGTCCCGGTTTGGTCTTAAAATGTATGTATTCCAACACTCGAAATTTTCCTTCACCATAAATCCTTTCTATATATATATATACAGTATATATATATATATATATATACAGTATATATATATATATATACATATATATATACATATACATATATATATATACATATACATATACATATATATATATATATATGTATATGTATATGTATGTATATGTATATATATATATATATATATGTATATGTATATATATATATGTATATGTATATATATATATATACTGTATATATATATATATATATATATATATATATATATATATATATATATATATATATATACTGTATATATATTTAAAAAACTCATTAATAATTCATGAGGAAAACACAAAGCAAAATCACCACCGTGTCGTATCTTTATATGTGATAAAGATTCATCCTAATTTACATAAACTTTAGCTTTGATTTTCTCGGCTTAGACAACGTTATTTTTCAAAATTACTACGCCAACGAACTTACCAAATGCTGATCGTTTTTTAAGCCTGATTATATCTGATAAAACACTGCTGCTCGTGTTTTAAACATTACATATATACTGTATATATATATATATATATAATGTATATATGTATTTCTAAAATTCATTAATAATTCATGAGTAATTAAACCAATAGCATGTAAGCATTCGGTCACATGATGCTGTTTGGATACCCCGGTCAAACACCGCCAGACAAAAGATTTCAGCTGCATACGTAATTAAGATATTTGATCCAAACACTAGTGTTTGGATCAAATATCTTAATTACGTATGCAAAATCAAGTCAGCAAACAAATTCACACACAAAATTCCTTTATTCACTCTTTGTCGTCTACCACAAATCTAATGTTACAGCCAGTAAACACACACTTGTCCAGTTTAATACTCGCAGAAACAAAACCCTCTACCATGCATCACAATCATCTCAACTCCACTATTTAATTTATCATTAACTATGAATTTATCATTATCTATTCATCGTGGAAAACCCACTTCAGTTATGCATTGTGTAATATCTCAATAGAATTCCTAATTACGATATCCTTCGTTAGAAATTCTATTCAAATCAGCAAACGAAAACATTCTCTTACCTCTCCATTCATTTCAGAAGCTATATAAACAAGTCGAGCTCGTGTCCCACCGGGATATCCAAACACTCGAAAACAATGGACAAAAACACTCGCGCTGCGCGCTCGTGTTTTCACCATTATTTTCTCGTGTTTGGATATCCCGGTGAAACACTCGCTCTCGTTGTTCATATATTACATATATATATATATTTGTCCCACAAGCGGTTGTCACCGGCAATCGTTTGTGTATATGTAATTGAGAGGTATGTCCAGTATAGCCATCGGATAGCAGATGGCAACAGACGGTAACAGATGGTAGCAGGTAGTAACAGATCGTAGCAGATGGAAGCAGATGGTAACAGACGGTAACAGATGGTACTACCGACGGTACCGATGGTGCAGATGGTAACAGACGGTAGCAGGTAATAACAGATCGTAGCAGATGGTAACAGACGGTAGCAGGTAGTAACAGATTGTAGCAGATGGAAGCAGATGGTAACAGACGGTAACAGATGGTAGGGGACTTAGAATAGATGGAGAGTATGACGGATGCTACCGATGGTGCAGATGGTAACAGGTAGTAACATATCGTAGCAGATGGTAGCATCACCGATGGTGCAGATGGTACAGATGGAGGGTTCGGTAATAAAGTACTGGGAAGGAGTGATGGCATTGCTTCGTTTTATCGTCGGAGAGTGCTAGGTGGCTTTTCCTGTATAAGTTGTTGGGTTTAGTGTTTTTAAAAGTTGATGTGTTTCGCCGTTTTGTATGTGAGTTCATTTTTGGGGAAGATGTTGAAGAAAGTGCGATTAATTCTGTTTTGAGACAGGTATCAGTCGCTCGTTGTTTGCCGTTTGATGCGTGAATTTCAAAGTTTCCTTCAAGACGCACAGTTTCATGGCAAGATCCTTATATTCCATATATTGTATGAGTAGAGGAACAGATATTGCGCTAGAAACGAACGCTCGCTGCTGTAAATCATTGCCATTGTATTGGACAAGGCCATCGTAATCGAAGCCGTTGAGAATATTATAGAACACGCTGACAGACGACGGCACGAAGAGTGCGGTTCACAATATTCGACAAACTCTTGAGTCAGACATCACTATACAAACTGATTTAAACGACTTTTATAAACAGCTTATTATGTCGTAAGAAGATAACCAAACAACAAGAAAACGTAATAAATTGAGGTATAGTTAAGGCTAGAAGCCAGTTTCACAAATCAAAACAATAACACAAGCGCGCAAAGCATTAGCTGGACACTCATCCGTTTAAGGTGAATATTTATAAGCTAATAATTAGTATTACAGGATATTGGGGTGTGACGAAGTGGGGTGCCAGAAAGGAATGTGGTGTGATCTTTTTATTTTCTCCCCAGTTTGGTCGCAAATGGATGTAAATAAAGGCGAGAAATGTTGGTAGAAAATGAAGAGACATATTAATAATAAATAGTAGTGATGTGCAGAAATTGTTTGTGTTAAGAAACTTTAACGATCGCACCTGTTTCCATATAATAGCTGCGATCGCGGCAAAACAAACATAGTCAGCGGTATTGATAGCGGGCTTTGTCGTGTCACAGGTAATCAAAGCTATGGCTAACTATCGCAAGCACAGCTTTTCATTGCAGTTGATGTTATCAGTAAGGCTTATTTGAAACGTCGAATTTATCATGTGTCGAATGTAATGTGTATTAATTTGGACAAATTGGACGTCGGTTTCAAACATAGAATTTATGAATTTGTCGAACGTAAAAAGAAGTCGTTCGGATTGCATTTTAAACGTACTGAACTTAAATATCGTCCCAGTTTATTTTGACGAGCCGTATTACATTTGACACATGATAAATTGGACGTTTGAAACCGTCGCACTTTGGTCGTTATATCCGTCCGAAGGGGTGGAATTTAATATTTCGTTCGACCGCAATTACGAACTTATCATGTGCATAATGCAATGTATTTGATTGGACACATGACAAATTCGACGTTTGAAACAGCCGTAACTGCGCCAAGGATATAAGTGAAAATAGTGTGTTAAGTTAGTAATCATTAGATCAATGGCGTTTAGTAAAACACGGAACAGCGGAACACGGAACACCGGAACACGGAACAGCAAATAATAAACATAAAAACAAATAATAATAATAATAATAATAATATTCATTAAAATTCAATATTAATATTAACAATACATTATAATGCTAATTTAATAATATTTTATTAATAATATTGAAATTAATAATAACGGCAATTCAGTATAATAAGTGCGGCCATACGGCCGTCGCGGTTGTCTTATTCGACTTAATCGACTATGGTACGACTTCGATTCAAACAACGTATTTTTCATGTGCCGTTTATAACATCTAATGCGTACATTATATAGTAATGTTTAACGTATGATAGTTACCGATAATATGAATATGAAGATGCATTTAATTATATTTGACTCAATAAGTACGGAGTCTAAATCCGTTCTTTGCAGTGAAGTCTTTTGTCGAGCTATGGTCGAATCACTTTGATTTCGAGACAGATATATCCGAAAGGTGACTGAAGTGGCGGAATTAGCAATATTTGACATTCATTGTCAGAAAATGAGGATTGTACTTTGTATTAGAAATTTGAATGGCACATAGTATAAGTCAACAGAAAAATCAAAACGATAACCTAACTGCTGTTCTTTAAATCCATGTGCTGCATAAACGCCAGTGCAACCGTCCCCAGCGTGCGCAATTTATTTATTACCACTTTTATTAATTGAACATGCAGTAGTATAAATGGCTAATAAGGCAGAACTGTATAAATTCCTATAGCAGTTGATAGCGCCCGCTATATTCCTTTTTCCTCTCATTCATGTTTATATATCGTTTCGATACTAAATTCTAAAATTGATGCTTCCGTATGTGCTTCTTTCTTTAGTTGTGTATCCTTACCAATAAAAGAGCTATTTGCCGTTCACATGGTACAGCACTCAGCAGTAACTCGACGAATTTTTGTCCGGCATAGCGTCGGTGGACAAATATTTCTACGGATAGTATAAAACGAAAAGTATACATCGTGTAAAAATTTGTCTACTACTGCCGCGAACAAATAAGTTAATCTGATTAACTTCTGAGTAGTGCGGAAATATATTTTCTGACATATAAACAGCTGCGAAAATTAGCTCTGTTTTTTGTCAGTGTTACGCATGAAAACACATCTTTAGATGGCGTACAGCAGACGATTAGATGGCGTACAGCGGCACTTATGACCTGCACCGATATGATTGAAGAAGCTCAATAAAGCATAATATTATGCTTATCGGCACAGAATTGTCGGTCTAAATTTGGCCTCGTATCTATATGCAAAGTGATTCGATCATAGCTCGACACTGAAAGACTTCACTGCAAAGAACGGCGTTTGATTTAGATTCCGTACTTATACTGTTTGATTTATACTCCGCGTATGCCCGCACCTATTATACCGAATTGCCGTATTTAACAGATTCAGACGGCGTATTTTTCATGAATTTAATTTTAATATTAATAATAAAAATATTAATAAATTAGCATTATTATGTATTGTTAATATTAATATTGAATTTTAATGAATATTAATTATTATTAATAATAATAATAATAATATTTTTTGTTTTTATGTTTATTATTTGCTGTTCCGGTGTTCCGCTGTTCCGGTGTTCCGTGTTTTACTAAACGCCTTAGATCAATTATGTTGAAAGACATTTTTGTAATTGTGAAGTAAGAAAATTAAGAGATAGATTAGTATTGATGGATTGGAATATAGCGTATTTTTATTTTGGTTAAGATATGTATACAAGAAGTATACAACTCTGTATACAAGAAGTTGTGTATCGCTTCGCTACTTTGGGAAGTGCGCTCGTGACTGTTCTGACCGTGTCTCATTAGCTCAAAGGTGAGAGTGCCGAAACGTTGATATGCTTCCTACTGTACGCCTCTGTTTAAGAATATTGACATAACGGGAAGGCAAAGATATGCGGTATAATTAGTTCACATTTAAATTAAAATATCTCCTATAATATTGCCGGTTAAAGTATTTTCATGCAGGTTATTGGCATGGTATTTTCTTGGTCGACTTTTTTCCCCACGATTTCGGATAAGTTGAACAACCGACTTGGCCACTGTCCTGATGTGATGTCACAAGAGGCATTACAAAAGAAAACTGTTTTGGAATGCCTCTTGTGACATCACATCCGGTAGCTTTGACAGCGAAAAACTCCGTGAGATGAAATTTTCGGTTAACAATATATTATTTTGCTCAGAAAGACCCAAATATAACGGATATGTAAAATCCCCAAACGTGAGATAAGCATTTTAAACAACCAGGCCTTTATTAATCACAGTTAAAGTTATTATCTACTTATTAGCGGCGATGAGGTCTGGTACGGAAAGTATTTGCATGAGGTTATCATAAAGACCGAGCGACGAAGGTAAGTGCTTTCCCGTACAGACCGAGCAAACGAGGCTAATAAGTAGTTTATTATATGGCTTTTAGTTCATTTTCTTGTTTGTTTTTAGCGCTGTTTTCATTGCTTTATACCTTACCCTTTAATCGCTTCGTGTTTGCACCTGTTCGCGTTTGTTCCAAATGAAATATTTGTCGTGCTTTTGCGTACACAAAATTAAAGAAAAGCAACACTAATTTTTCAATGAAAATATATAGTTCTCGTTCTATTTGTGATCAAATCAACAAAAACGTTTCCCACCAAAACCGTCAGAAAATCCGTAATCGCCCACGGGCATTATGGCAAAATCCGCACCGCAAACTAACCAATCATATTGCGTTATTCAACCAGAACTACCCTAGCCATATAATAAATACCTCTTTATGCAACCGTGCGTAATGCAAGTGGGGCACTGGGGCCAGAATTTGGTAACCAATTGAACGTCGCCATTTCATATGTACTTCTAGTACGTATTCCATATAAGGAAGTGGCCTACGAGCAAATACAAGGTATTGACGAGCAAATACATGACACTCGTACCAGACCACTGGACGTGCGATTGTTAACACGTTACGATATGTTCGATTATCCGCTCTTTTTAAGAAAACTACGTTCGCTAGCAGGATAAGCTGTACGCATATTGTAAACAGATCATTTATCTTTGTTTTAATATATATTGTAGCTTTGGGAGTTGATTATTTCTCATGAAAACGTTCGTCGAAGACAGTCGAAAGTTCGTGTTTTTGTTTACAAGATGGTGTCCGTATTACGAAAATTATATTTTTGGGCATGCTTTTAAGGTCATTCCTCAGTAATTCTTTCCGAAATGAAAATTTGCTGAAACTTCCCAGTCTTAAAGTTATTGACATACTTATATTAAAACCAAAAAAAAAGTTGGGGTCACCGACCTTGTTTAGAAAATATGGCATATCGCAGATCACCTCTTACTCAGTATGGTGACGTCATTGTGACCAATTTACGAGTTGAGTAAAAACCGCATTGGACAACTTTTTCTTGAAGCTTTTGACAAAGATAACTTTTTATTTTTCGTAACTATAATTTTTATTAGAGAAAACATGGTATTTTAGGGAAAAAGAAAGAGCTAACAGGGTTTATTATGATAATTTATCATGTTATTTGAAGAAACATTTATGAAAAATGTAAAATAAAGTTGTAGAAATGATTTTTCTCTAAGTTTCTGTTATAACACGTAAAAGTGGTAGAAGAAAAGAATTATTAAGGAAAAAATTATGGTCACCGACCTTCTTTAAGAACTATGGCCTTAAATCGGCATTATCAAGTAGTTTACAAACCTACTTGCACAGCGAGCCCTAGCTAGACTTGTGTAACCATTCTCGGAAAAAATTGATTTAGCCCTTAATAACTCTTCCCTACCAGTACATAAGCGGCCATTGTTAGATTTTGCGCTAAATTGTCCTAAAATGGTCGGAAGTTTTTGAAAGTGTTACATAATGGCCATAAAAACACTGATTATTGGATGTGCGCAGTAAATGTGCGCAATGCAAAACTGAGAAATCACCTTAAAGAGAACGAAGTTAGCTACCGGGATAAAGCTGTACGTGTGTTGTAAATAGAACATTTAACTTTCCTTTGATATATTCTATAGCTTTGGGGGTGGTTTATTTCTCAAGAAAACGTTTGCCAAAGGGTTAGGACCTCAACCTCGTACCCAGGGTCTTCTCAGTGCCCGGAGGGAGCGCCCGCTGGTCACGTGACTCCAAGGATATTGGATTATTTTGTAACCTGGCTTATTTTCGCTTATATCAACCGGGGGGCCGGATCGCTGTGAAAACATACCACAAACTTTTATAATTGAAAGTACAGTATAAGGATAATTTAAAAATATTACAATTTATTGGAAAGACAGTACGGACTGCAGACAGAAGTTGAAAGATGGTGGATTGCTTCGAAAAATACGTTGATTTACTGGACATTTGTTGCTGTCATAGTGTCATATTAAAGATAAACGATGATCAACGCCTGCACAGTTCGAATTTACAGTCTGACTATGTGACTATTATTTTAAATATTAAAAGTGTTGAAAGCATTTATAGGGATTTCAAATTTCTGGTGTGGTTATATTTTTAAATTTTCTATATACTGATACTGTACTTTCAAGTTTGTGGTATGTTTTCACAGCGATCCGGCCCCCCAGATGATATAAGCGAAAATAAGCCAGGTTACAAAATAATCCAATATCCTTGGAGTCACGTGACCAGCCTTTACCAGGGTCTTCTCTCCCCTCGTTCCATTCCCCTCCCATCCCGGGCACTGAGAAGACCCTGGGTACGAGGTTGTTAGGACCTTTGTTGTTTTGGGGTCAGTTACAATCCAATTAACTAGGAGGCTGGTACGAGGTTCAACGTGTCAGCTATTTGCTCGTCAATGCCTTCTATTTGCGCTTCCTTATAAGGAATACGTACTGGGGCAAATTGGAGGGAGAACTTCTTGGTTCCAGGCCTTTTTCTGCAATTTGAGAACCTCGTGGTCCAAAACAAGGAATCGTAATTTTACAATTCTTGCGTTTCTTTTACACTATTTCTCTAATTGGCGATTATGGCTTTTGTTCTATTGTTACTTCGACCATTTTCTGTTGAATAAAAGATCAAAATGATTGCTTTAAAATGAAATATAAATATAAAATTGCCATTCAATTTATCCCAGATGGCGGCGTTCAATTGGTTACCCGGGGTTGACTGAAATGAAGATTGGATGCCCCCTCTAGCATTATTTATGATCTCTATGAGTGGGTCAACATTAGATGCTATCCAGAAGTTTGTCTCAAGTCTCTCTTGTTCTTCCGAGGAAGCAAAATGCCCTGGGTATGATGTTGCCATGAAAAGGAAACACTGTCAGAGTTTTCCTCAAAAAACGTAAAATGACGGTTATGTTATCGATCAACCGAAGCGATGTTTTACATGTGTATGTGTGTGGACATTTTGCAACGTATTTACGACGATATGGGCGTTGTTCCAATGCGGACAATCATTGTCCAAATAACCTTATGGTGATGCTGAAAATCACACAGCCTCACCTAGTTGAACTAGAGATTTTTCCCCGTGGAAACGGTGGCTAGTCCTCAAGTTGGCGACGAACGAAAGGGATTCCGCCTTCTCTTCACAGTTTTCATGTAGTTCATCATTTTTGAGCCGTGATGTTCGTTGATAGTGACCAGCGTACTCCCCAGACACAATGACCCCGCACGTGCTCCAGAGCCCGAGGCGTTATGCTTCTGTGCACACACAGGCATACGAAACATCACAGTTACGACAGCTGCTTTGTTTCCATAGCAGATTTCAGAGGTGAGAGCGGAGGGTTTGTTCTGAAAGTGAATACAACAAAAACATTTATGGTCAGTCATGGTACTAGGGAGTTTTAGATTGGTCTTTGACCCGTTCACCGAAAACGTCTAACCACTGTCCCACGTTTGCGGTAAATTTCCAGGTTTTTAACCTGGGGAGAGCATTTCTCACGTAAATCGATTACCTCAGTATTTTTACTACTTGTATTTCTTAGTACCTCACTTATGACAACAATACAGTAAGTCCCCGCATTTAAGAAACCAACATATAAGAAACTACAGAGAAACTAAACAGTCTCTTTTGCTACATTAGTTTCTTGAAAGTTTGTAGATACAAAATTTGGGTTATAAAGCCAATATTTCTTATTTGGGAATTTTCTGAATTATACTGCTATTTAGGCTATTCTAAGAAGTTAAGATGCTTGATATTGCTTCCCTTACTTGAAAGGTATCACACAAAGTCAGTTTCTTATTGAAATGTCGGCTTGTGAATAAGAAACTGAACAGCATGATTTCAAAAACGAATTTTGAAATGTGTCGATTTGATTTTCACCACTTTCGAAGCCGAAACTTGGGACGATTATAGTTTCTGTGTAGTTTCTCTCCCTCCGCCACTCCCTTCCTTCGCCCCTCTCTTCCTAACCTACCTTCAACGGTATACTTTCAGCCTTGTCGACGCAAACTGCGACAGAAGCAAATGGACGATTGGTCATGTAAACTAATTCCACATTACGGCGCTAGAGTAAAGCAGAACAAACAGTTTCATGAAGAGTGACGTTTTGCTGTCCACAGAATAAAAAAACCTGCTTGAGTGTCAACCGTAATGCACTGCGCGCTCGGTCGGCCATTTTTGAAGCACGAAATTCCCTTGACGAACTCATCCGTAAATATCTTGTCAATCCTTGATATTAATAAGTTATTCATTTTGTCTTTTAATTAAAAGAAAACGTACCTTAGAAAGTAATTATTTCTGTATTTTTGACAAAACTCGACGTTTTGTTTTCGTTTCGAATTATATCAGCCTCGACTGGCGCAAAACGTGGAAGACCAAACAGTACGAGTATCAGGTTCCGAGTGGACGTATTTGCATTATAGATAAACAAAAAAGCCTCTAGGTTTTTTCTGAGAAGACTTATAAGGAATTTGCGGAGTATTTACCGCGTCAAGTTGACAATACGAGTACGATTTAATATGAAAAGTAGAAATAAGAGAACTTCAACGTGTCGAAAAATACTTAAATTACAGTACTTACCTATATTCATGGTCGACGTTTCGGACGATGTATCCTTCTTCAGGTCAAATAAGGAGGACACATCATCCGAAACGTCGTCCATGAATATACGTAAGTACTCTTACTTAAGTATTTTTCGACACATTGAAGTTCTCCTATTTCTCCTTTTCATATTATATCCAGTACTTTTGAGAACGTAGCAGCCTTCATATTTATTTAGTTCGAGTACGAGGCATATAGAGATCATAAATACTATTAAAGGGGCATCCAATCTTCATGTCAGTCAACCCCGGGTAACTAATTGGACGCCGCCATTTTTGATAAATTAGAGGGCAATTTTATATTTATATTTCATATTAAAGCAATAATTTTGATCTTTTTACTCCGCAGAAAATGGTCCAACTAACAATAGAACAACAGGCTTAATCGCTAAATAGACAAATATTGCAACGAAAGAAACGCAAAAAATTGTAGAATTTATGATTCCCGATCCTTGTTTTGGACAGCGAGGTTCTCGAATTGCAGAAAAAGGCCTGGAACAAAGACGTTGCCCTCCAATTTTCCCCAAATGGCGGCGTTCAATTGGTTACCAAATTCTGGCCCCAATAACCCCCTCTAGTATTATTTATGATCTCTATGGTAAAAGATTCGTCATTTTTGCGTCATCTCTTGCTGACGTGATAAAGTCGTAGTTTTGAGGAAAATCTCGTAGTCAAATGGTCTATAACTGAGACTTCATCACGTCAGCAAGAGATGACGCAAAACTAACGAATCTCGTAGTTAAACCTAAAGCTCGTTAATAAAGCACGTCCAAACACTTTGTTAACGTATAAAGCATAAATACAAACGCGCAATGCCCGACGGTTGATACTCAATAACAAAAACGATATAACGAAAAGGATTCTGGTATTAGTATGTCCTAATGGTAAGGTGTATTAATTTTATAATTCATTTTAACTGCTGCTGAATTTAAATTTTAATATAGTTCGAAAAATATTAATTTATTCACTTACTCTTGTTGATCTAAAAGAATCGTAAGATGCCTTAACTTTCCAAAACACCACGGCTAAAATTAAAAGACCAATGAAACATCTAAAAACAGAAACGAAAGTAATTGATAAAACGAGGACCTGTCCTTTTATGTTTTATCTATGTTTTCTGTATGCATAGTATGGTATATGGTAGAGTATAGTATAAACACATAATACTGTATGGTATGCATAGTATGGTATAGTATGGTATAGTATAGTATGGTATTGTATGGTATGTATAGTATGTACTATGCCATACTATGCCATAGTAATAGTATATTATATTAAGTATAGTATAGTATAGTACAGTATAGTAGAGTAGAGTAGAGTAGAGTAGAGTAGAGTAGAGTAGAGTATATGGTATAGACCTCTTTTATAATGGCGGCCAGTCTGAATATTCTTATATATATGCAAATTAGCCTTTCTGGCCTCGTTACAAAGCAAAGATTCTTTGGAATTACAGACACACGAACGAGGTCAGTAAGGTTAATTTAAATGAATATAAAAGAATATTTAATTTGGGCGCCATTATGAAAGAGGTCTATGCAATGATAGACAACTTACGCCAGGAATATAATGAAGAATTGGAGAAGATTTATCCCTTGATCATCAGGTTGATGCACGGACACCTAAAAATAGACAATCACATTTAGGCCACAAAACGCATATATACATATATATATAGGTTTTCCCACTAACTTCACTACACAACATTCGCCATGGTTTCAACATGCTTTAAGGCTGGTTATATTTATGGTGACTCCCTATGGTTTTCTAACTATATTGGACTAAAGTACTTTTTCTCCTTGTGACTTATCTTCACAAAATGTGACAATCTCGCAATTAATTTTGTGTTGTCATTTACCTTTCAAGATCGTTGCTATGGCAACAACGAGTCTAAAATATAATATTTAAAAAATATTTTTAATCTTTTTTTCTGCCATTTTTCGCGTTTCCTTCGGTACAATTTCTTCAACTCTTCACAGTCCTGTGGGAATTGCTTCGAGAAACATTTTCGTAAAAAATAAATGTAGGGTTGTTCAGATGGTTTTCTCAATATCACCAAATTTAAGGGGGCAAGCTACCTTAAATTTTATGTTCGCGAACCCATGATGTAATAATGTCTATCTTATTATGGTTAAATGTATATGTAACATGCTATATATCATTTTAAAGCTTATAACATGCTCTAAACAAATAGCATTACAGATGCCCTCCCAGGCAAAAACATAAATGTAAAAAACCCTGCAAAGCTGAAAACCATCTTTGGATGCTATCTAGTCAAAAACTAAGCATCAAGAATTGGTGGTCATTTGTAAAATAGATTACATTCAATGGATGCTTTTTAATTTTGCTTTTAATGATTTTAAATTAATTTTTTTTCAACAAATTAATGGATGCTTTTTACCCTGTGATAAAAATTGAGTGTTCTATACCGAATTTGGTATTAACAAATAAGATCTTATTTGTTGCTATGGCAACAAAATACAGTGTAACACCAAAAGCTTCCATTAATTTGTTGACTGGGATGTAATCTATTTTACAAGTTAAAATGACCAATTCTTGATGCTTAGTTTTTGACTATAGATAGCATCCAAAGATGGTTTTCAGCTTTGCAGGGTTTTTTTACATTTATGTTTTTGCCTGGGAGGGCATCTGTAATGTTATTTGTTTAGAGCATGTTATAAGCTTTAAAATGATATATAGCATGTTGAATATACATTTAACCATAATAAGATAGAGACATTATTACATCATGGGTTCGCTAACATAAAATTTAAGATAACTTGGCCCCTTAATGTTTTTTTAACATCAAGCAAAATTTGCCCAATATAATTTTTTGAAAAAACAGAATTAAAAAGGTATACGCTTCATCTTGAAGTGTGCAACCAGCTAGAAACGGTCATAAAACAATAGGGAGCCACTTTAATGAAATATTCGGTGACGCACATTCAGCAAATGTCTCGTGAGTCAAATACTGAAAATACTTACAGAAACAGATGAGAAAGGTGTGATGTCATAAACATAGATTTTGAAATGAAAATTATTGGTTCCAAAATCGAAACTGGCTTTGGAAAACTTTTCTTTATACTCCGACAGCAACTCAATGTTAGTTAGTAAAAGTACTTCATTCTTGAGATCTGTAAAGAAAATGTGGTGATGAATAAGGTGGTGATGTCATGACATATGGAGATTTGTAGATTTAAGCCTAAATCAAAGGTTATAATTCTTTAGTGATGTAAAAGTGTTGCACTGCGTAGATATATAGTGTAGAAATAAAAATTGGATACTCTAAGGCTGCGTTTACACTAGGGCAAAAGTAATCGGATTCGTATTGTTTCTTATCCCGATGAGGATGCAAAACAATGTGAATCCGGTTACTTTTGCTCTAGTGTAAACCCAGCCAAAAAGATTGGTGTAATGACGAAATATTGTGTAGGAGGTATAAAGCAAGGATCAACTCAAGTTACCACAAGTTTTAGCTTGTGCTTCGTTTTACCGCCAACTTGCGATGACTTGCGTTGGCTTGTGACCAATTTGAGCTGGTTTAAATTTCACCGCAAGTTTCTTTCAACTTGCGAGTACTAATCACAAATCGATGCAACTCTTTCGTGCTCAGTGAACAAAATAATAAAATAATATGCCAAAAGCTTTACATTTCCTTTGAGAATGTTTAATAATTAAAATGATTTACATGGGCTTATTGTGCGCCAATTTTTAATTGTTAAAGTTGTGGCTTTGCCGCAAGAACCGTGGGAGCTAGCGGAAGTGCAGAACATGCACTTACTGCCGTTTGCACATTCTGCCGTTTGACTGATGGTATCGCAAGTTAACACAAGTCGTCACAAGTTAATTTGCGGTAACTTGAGTTCTCATTTGATTTTTTGCGCGAAGACTCTTCGTCAAAGGTTGAAAGGTAAAGTGACTCCACGTTTCACTCTGTGACGATGGATCGTCGCTTGAAACGTTAGACCCACATTCGTGGTCGTCGTCGTTGTTATTGTTGTTGTTGTATAATCAAACAAAAGTCAACGACTTCTTTATTTCGTGATTATTTTTCCTGTTTATTTTCATTCTTGTTAATTCTGTATTAAATCGTAAGATTTAAAAAAATATTCATTGAAAAAGGATATTCGCACCGAAGTTTGCGGTAAAACAGGCGCCGTTTAATGAAGACTTACAACTTCCCATGGAAATGTTTAACTTAGCAGGAGGAACTTTGTTTTTCTGAGTAATGTCGACTGTTATAACGGTATCTTTGTCAGACTAAAAGAAGACACAAACAATTATGAAATGTTCCTGACGTGATTACCATAGCACTGCGGTTGATCAACATTCAACACCCTACATTAACGAGCGTAACAATTTTGGTGATTTCAGTCACCAACAATAGTCTTTCTCAAGACTACAACGACCTGGACGATCAACTTCACACATCTAATCAACTTCACACATCTGATGAGAACAATGATGATGATTGTGATAAATATGATAATGCTAATCATTATGATAACAATAATGATGGCAATGATGCCGTTAATTATGATAACGATGATGATAATGATGATTATAATGATCATACAAATGTTGGTGGTGATAATGATTATGATGATCATAATGAGGATGATTAGCATGATGACGATGTAAAAATAAAAGGAAAAAAGACGAGCAGCAGTGTTTTATCGGGTTTAAAACACGAGGCGATAGCCGAGTGTTTTAGAACCCGATAAAACACTGCTGTGATAATGATGACGATGATTATAAGGATGATGATAAGGTTGATGATGATAATGATGACGATGATAATGATGACGATGATCATAATAATGATCAATGATGATCATGATAATGGTTTAGTTTAGTTTAATGAATTTGTCACAATATAATTACAAGTTACTATTAATACAAAAAAAAACTACATACAAATACAACGAATAAGACAGGTGTGACAGGAGAAAGGAACAGGACTTACGTCCCAATTGACACCTGACCCCTTAATTTCTAGATACAATTGGATTTTGGACTTATTGGACATAGCCAGGGGGGCTATAGGTAGGTAGTTGGATAGAGTGCATTTTGTGGAGACTGTACTTAAATAGAGCGAGAGAATTGTAGGATTTGAGACTTGATGGGAGAGTGTTCCACAGTTCAGCTGACCTAATAAAAAACGATTTCCGGAAGTAGTCCTGTTTATGTTTTATAATTAAATTAAAGTTATTAGGATCATAGTTTCGAGATTTGTATTTTGTTTCAAAAGTGCTTAAATAATTGTAAACGTCGGTAGAGATGAGACCCTTTCGAGATTTGAAGATTAATGTCAAATCGGAGATCTCTCTACGATACTCTAGTGGGATGAGGTTTGTTTTGGTTAATCTTTCGGCGTATGACAATTCCGGTGGATAGTTCAGAATAAATTTGGTTGCCCGCCGCTGGACATTTTCAATTAGCGAGCGATGTTTACTGGTGTAAGGTGACCACAAGTTACTGCCATACTCGAGCTTGGGCCTTACAAGGGCGCAGTATAATAATTTTCTTGTTCTTGAATCCGCGTTGTCCCTGCATAGTCTTTTAATAAGACCGAGTGTCTTGTTGGCCTTGGCGACAGTGATTTCGATGTGTCTTGACCAAGATAGGTCACTAGACACGGTGATACCAAGGTCACTAGACACGGTGATACCAAGGTCAGAAATATACGGAACGCGCTCCAGCGGCTGACCATCTAATGCACTGTACGACGTTTCGTTAGTTGGCGTTTTTTTCCTTGAGATGTGCAATACCTTACATTTGGAAATGTTGAATGCCATTGCCCAGTCCACACTCCATTTGTGTAGACAGTCAAGGTCGCTTTGGAGAAGGTAGCTCGAACTAACGAGGTCAATAGGTCTATACAGTTTGGAATCGTCGGCAAAAAGGGCGATCGTTGATTCAGACTGAATGTAATCAGGGGCGTCGTTGGCATACACAAGGAACATGAGTGGGCCTAGAATTGAGCCCTGTGGCACACCAGAGGTAACTGGAAGCCAGTTGGAAAAGGAACCTTCCAGGACAACTCTTTGATGTCTGTCAGAGAGTCACCATTATCATGGTGATCATGATAATGGTGACGAGAGCGATAATGATAATAACGATGATGCCGATAATGATGACGATGAAGATAATGATGACGACAATGTTGATGGTCAAATGATGTGGTGGTGATGACAATGATCAAACAATTATGGCCAACGCCTAGCCACTGTGAACCACTTACGTTTCCTGGATAGCAGATGAAATTAAAAATTGTTTTATCAGACACATTTATTCTGTATAGGTAGTCAGGTTGCAGCTTATCTATGAATACAAAAAATATAGCTTCTTCAAACACGGTTTCAAACAAAACTTTTCAGGTAATCCGACCGTGGGAAAAAGGACTGAACTGATAGCAGAACAGGAATGCATTTTTAAACAGTTGTAAATGTGTATATTTATTTTTATTAACTTACAATAGCACGATCCTCCGTTGGTTGCGTTTCCTTCGTACTGTGAAGAACATCTAAAATTCAAGCAAACACAAAATGTTAAGCGAAAACAGGACAACAATTACAACGACAACAACAACAATAGTGTATTCTCCCTACTTGTCACAGTGATCACCCTCAGCCCCTCTCATCCAGCAACTGCACTTGCCACTTGATGGATCACATTTATCTGCATGGCCATTGCATTGACAAGCTGCAACATGGTAATAGTCAACAATGAAAATGGTAATAGTCAACAATCAATTGGAAACGGGCAACGTTCAAAGTGTTTAAAAGAGGAAATATACACAGGATTTTCAGTTGTATATTTACACGTGAAAGTGTTTGAATCAAGTAACAAGAAATTCACTTTAAAGTATAAAGTTTTGGATGTGGCAAGCTCAAAGGTCAGTAAGATACGAAATTAAAATCAACTGTTATTTCTAAAATAAACCAGTAACGTGAGAGTTAGGAATTGGTATTGTATATAATATACTTGTATATAATATACTTGTATATAATATACCATACTACACCATACCATACAACACCACACCATATACCATACCACACCATTTTATACTATACCATATTATATTATACCATACTATGTATACCATACCATACCATACCACACCAAACCATACCATATTATATTATACTATGTATACCATACCATGCCATGCCATGCCATGCCATGCCATGCCATGCCATGCCATGCCATGCCATGCCATGCCATGCCATGCCATGCCATGCCATGCCATGCCATGCCATGCCATACCATACCAAACCACATCATATCATACCATACCATACCATATTGCAACATATCATTATCATACACCATACCACCACACCACAGCACACCACATCACACCATCAAAAGAAAATTCTGCGTCTTCCCGGATAACAACGTTAAATCGTAGCTGCTGGGGTCGCCGTTCACCGCGAGAGTGATAAACTACTAGTAAAGCGAAAAGGTGGTGCCGAGATTTCTAGCAACAAAATACCAATTAACAATTAGTCAACTCAGTCTCGGTGATTATCGGTGAATATTTCCCAAGCCGCGAAGCGGCGAGGTAAATATAACGATAATCATAATTTCAGTGAACTGAATATCCACTTGAGATGTTTTAGACAGACAGTTTGAACTGTGTTAGATATAATTTATAAATCCAATGCTCGATGTTTTCTTCACGCTTGACAGCTTTCAAAAACACACTAACGATCAAAACAGACGTAAAAATACAAATAATTATATGATAAACAACTTCCTTACCCCTAGACAGTTCTATCTTGAAAGAAATTTAATATATACAGTGTCTTTATGCTAAGTTTTTGAGCCCTTTCGACGATTTGTGTTATAATAATATAGTCGCCATTTTGAAAAAAAATTCGTCATGTTTTAGAAATCATACATCAAAATGATGATCACCACGTAGCGCGGTGACTAACGCCTCAGAGGTCAGTCAGCCAATCAGAACTCGTTTAAGCTCAGAAATTATACTAATACTAAATAATAATAATAGCGTTTAAAAACGAGCCTCTTGCTCACGTGAATCAAACAATAACATTCGTTTAAATATCTCGGCATCACTCTCAGTGAGGATCTTTCATGGCATGATCATATTGTTCTTAACCAAAAAGATAAACCAGAGACTTGGACTTCTACGTCGCGTAAAATTATCTACCATTGGGGCACGATGCACTCTTTACACCTCACTAATTCAACCACTTTTCGACAACGCAGATATAATTTTGGGACACAGAAACAATACTGTACTAAAGAAATCACTCCAAGTTCTAGAAAACAAAGCTGCAAAACTTATCCTTGATGCTCCTTCGTTCTCCTCCGCAACTGAAGCTCTGAAAACACTCAACTGGACACCATTGAAAATAAGACGACAGAAACATCAACTCATTTTTATTTTTAAATGTATACAATCTAATAGACTTCGACTTCGAACTAACCAGAAACAGCAATGTTCATTACTACAATACAAGGACCAGGTCCAGCAATAATCTACACCTGCCGAAAGCCAAGACAAACTGGGGAAAACAAAAATTAATCTACCAAGCCTCAATAAAATTCAATAACCTGGACATTAAAACAAAAAACACTGACTCTCTACATAAATTCAATAAGTTAATCAAGAAACTATAAACTTCTATATATGTATTGGCCTTTTACTAGGGGAGTGGGGGGCTGGGTAGAGAGTTGGCGCGCGGGTGTTCTTGGGATCGTTTGGCTGGACAAATGTCACACAAACGGTCCCACGTGCATTGCGCGCCCGCTTTGTGTATAGTCTTCCGTTCTTTTGGGATGAAACCAATTGTATTGTATTGTAGTGTATATTGCATTGTATTGTGTTTTATTATATTATATGTATCATGGTATTAGTTGCGTAATGTAATGTAATGTAATGTAATGTGATGTGATGTGATGTGATGTGATGTGATGTGATGTGATGATGTAATGTAATGTAATGTTGTGAAGTATTGCAGGACCCCACTGAAAAACACTTCGGTGACGTGGGTATCCTGAATAAATATTATATATTATTATTATTAACCTTATCATACTTATCAACGTTAAATGATATAGATAATGAAGACGGAACATCTCTTACGTTTACACAAACCACCATTCCTTGGATCCCCAAAATATCCCGAGGCGCAAGTCTCGCAGTTTGCACCTGGAACACAAGAAAAAATACCAGATGTTGAAAAACGAACCTCATATACGGCCAGTTTTCTCGTCGAGACGAACAAAGACATTTTTGAGGTCGTTTTCCCACAAAATAGCGTCCAAAGATCAACAAAAGATCAGAGAGAATATTGTGTTATAATACTGACAAGATAAATAAGATAAGATAAAAACTTTATTTCAAGAGGGTAACACCTTACAAATAATTGATAAACTAGTGGCCCTCAAAATCAATGTGGTTTGTGTAATAAAATCTTTTTCGCGTTCGCAGTAAAATTTCGTAATGTATAAAATTGATTGAAATGTTATTAAATATAGGAAATAATGTAGTATTACGAATATAAGAATATTTCGCTAAACACGCGTGTAATTTTTGTATTTTTAAGTGTTATTTCCTATATAAACCTCTCGCAGCATTTAAACTAAATTGTCATAGACAAGAGACTTACCGGTTGTGTTGTCACCACAAGCAAGGCAAACACTCGAGTTCGAAGAACAATTGCTGTGGCCATTACATTGGCAAGCTGTGGTAAGAAATAAAAGATTGTATATCTATATACAATGCATGTATATCAGTATGCATTATTGATACAACAAATGTCGGTAAAATGTGTGATCAAAAACTGAATTCAACATCCATTCCAACAAAAACGTGGGTGACAAATAGTCGAATGGGGTGACAAATAGTCGAATGGGGTGACAAATAATCGAATGGGGTGACAAATAGTCGAATGGGGTGACGATACATTGATTTGTATTAGAAAATTTACGAAAGATGAAGACCTTGTTTCTTACCTGGACAACCAATAAAATGCCAGAGGTGTATCTTACAGGTTGATTGATTAATAGGAGCAGTGTCACTTCCCTTTTGACAACGACCATTGCCATTCATTTTAGAGCCTTCGCACCAACCACAACCAGGAAGAGTGTGACAATTTTGACAGTTCTTTTTGTCTGTGCAAGAGACAGCTGGAATGTAGAGATAAGCATGATGATAAGGATGATGATAAGGAGAAGGATAGTGATAAGGATGATGATAATGATAATGATAATTATATGAAAAATCTGACTGCCCAATCGGGAATCGAACACATGGTCTCTCAATCAATCCGCATCAGCGCTCTGACTACTGAGCTATTGAGACACGGTCAGGGCAGTCAAATATTTTCATATTTAAGCATTGCCGTTCATCTCAAGTCTCTACAGGAAAACATCTCATCTTCACAAGGTAGAGCGGAGCTTCTTAAACGACTTCCTAAATAGCGGAGCTACTCACAGCTCTAGAATACATGCGGCTTTAGAACATCATGTTGTTGACGGTGATGATAATGATGATGATAATGATGATGATGATGACCATGTATTCTGTTCAGTCTGTATTTTGGACCGTAGTAACTGGCGTGAGCTGTTGCGATTACTGTTGTGAAATCTTGTAAATTATGATGGTAAATTGTGATATATACTTGTGATAATGACGATAGATTTATTCACTATCTAAGATTTATTCACCATTGTCTTTTGACTCCACCTTCGTCCACTCTAAACACTGTCCATACTGATAGTAAAACACATAGAGATGACTTTCAATGCAGCGTTCTAAACTCTCGCACCATAGGCATCTTCCACTGCTTTCTAAGCACGTCAACGATTCATGGCGCTCGGCACATGACTTGGGACAATCTATATGAAAAACAAAGCAGAACAGTACGGTAAACACCCGCTGATAAGATATATTCTTCTAACTCGTACATTTTCGAAGTGCCATTATTGAGAGCTATATGGCCGAACTCACCCAACCAAGTTTGTGAAAAATACAATTGACCTCGGCTGGATTTGAACCCACAGCCTCTGGATAACATGTTCAGAGCTCTATCAGCTGGGCTACAAGGCCATTGCTGGAAACAATGGCCATGAGTTACTCGCTTAGGCCAATATATATATATATATATATATATACATATATATACATATATATATATATATATATATATATAAAAAGTAGAGTGCTGCGTAGACAGTGTTTTGAATATATAGCAAAGTGAAAAGGTGGTAAACTGCCAAGAATTTAGTGACGAGATACTGACGTTTCGAGCGGAGCCCTTCATCAGAGTAAGTTACTCTGAAGGGCTCCGCTCGAAACGTCACTAAAATCTCGTCACTAAATTCTTGGCAGTTTACCACCTTTTCACTTTGCTATATATATATATATATATATATTATATATATATATATATATATATATATATATATATATATATATATATATATATATATAATATATATATATATATATATATATATATATATATATATATATATATATATATATATATATATATATATACTAAAACAGATTTGTAACATGAATGTTACAAAGCTAGCGGTATATATATATATATATATATATATATATATATATATATATATATATATATATATATATATATATATATATATATATATATATATATATATATATATATATATATATATATCCTTGATGAAATGAATATCTGACCAGTGGTTCGGTGGTCTAACAAACCAGAGTAAATTATAACTGAAATCATTGCACCCGTTCAGTACCCTAATTCCATCCACACACTTAAATAAAAAAAAATATTTAAAAAAAATTCCTTGTTAAACCTGTTGATGATTGTGTTTTTGGCCTTAACGGCTCGTGTCTTTTTTACGCTTTTCGAAAGTCAACATCCCGTGTGTTTAGGTTACAGTGTATATCCTGCATACAGGATATATCCTGCACGGAAAACCATTTAGTGTTCCTTTAATAGTTTTAATTAAGAAATAAATTCAAATATCAGGCATATAAAAAGGGTTCTTGTTTAGTGGTTGGCTCAAAATTTCAGCATGCGTTTATTATAGATGGAAGGTTCTTATTAGTATTTCTTGGTGTTTACTGTCTGCAAAATCGACTTTTATCACGTGTAAAGGTCTATCTAGACAATACGATTTTGGTTTACAATTGCAATTTTTGCGTATTCGTTTGTTTGTGTACATCACAATTCTTGTTTATGATTCGTTAGTATATTAGGAGGAATATGTTCTGGTCTTTGGCCGGGTAAAAAGTGAAACTAAACATGGAGGTGATTTTGTACGTCTGTTTCAGTCCCCTATACGCGGTCGTGTACGTCAGTTTCAGTCTATTTTCTATTTTTCTGAACTATGTTCATTTTGAAAAAGATACACAAAACATATCTAGAGGTAGAAATGAACCAATAATTTCAAATTTATATTACTAAGGTCAAGCCGAGTGAAAATTTCGTTTTCCGTTCTTGTACATGATTTAGTAACCAAAACGGTAAAACATTATGTAGAATATCGCGAAAAGGCCAGGAACTGACGTACAAGATCGCGCAGGAGACTGAGACTGACGTACAAAATCCATAGAGATCATATATAAAACTAGAGGGGGCATTCAGGGGCCTGAATTTGGGAACCAATTGGGCGCCGCCATCTTGGGAAAATTGGAGGGCAAACTTCTTGGTTCCAGGCCTTTTTCTGCAATTCGAGAACCTCGCGGTCCAAAACAAGGAATCGTAAATGCTACAATTTTTTGTGTTTCTTTTTCACTATTTGTCTATTTGGCGATTAAGGCTGTTGTTCTATTGTTACTTGGACCACTTTCTGCTGAGTAAAAGATCAAAGTGATTGCTTTAATATGAAATTTAAATATAAAATTGCCCCCCCCCCCCAATTTATCCAAGATGGCAGCCTTCAATTGGTTCCCCGCAGATGACTGAAATCAGGCCACAATACCCCTCTAGTTCTATTTATGATCTCTATGAAGACTGACGTACAAAAATCGGCATCCATGTCCGCCATTTTTGGCTTCACCTTTTGCCTGGAACATAGTCCTCCAGTTATACATAGAGCTTTACACATGACTTGGTAGTGTTTCACATCCATCAAGATGACGATTGTATCGTAGTGGAGTCGAAATAGTTTTCGTTATAAATAATCAGTGTACCTTCAATATGTCCTGTCTTTGTGCATTTCCTTTTTTTCTCCATCCAGAAACATCCTGCACCATAACAACTGTTACAGTTATAGTAATGACTGCAGCTGTCCATGGGACTCTCACCACATGTCTTGTCTCCACCGTCCTTTAACAATGGGAACGAGCAATAAGTAGAAGGAGAAGAACGAGAAGAGGAGAAGGCGGAGAATGAGAACATGGAGAACAAGCAGGAGAAGAATATATAACAACATTGACAACAATTTACCTGACAAGTTCCCCCAGACCAGCCACAATCGAAAGGACTTAATACGCATTCCTGACACAACTTATATTCATTACACTTTTTCTGATACTTAACTAGAAGAATAAATCGTAAACACACTCAATAGACATGGAAAAGGGAGGAAGAAAGGGAAGGAGGGATGAAGGAAGGGAGGGAATGAAGATAGAGAGGGATAATGGAAGGAAAGCAAGCAAGGAAGGAAGCAAGGACGGAAGCAAAGAAGGAAGCAAATAAGGAAGGAAGGAAACAAAAATGGAAGCAAGTAAGAAGGAAGCAAGCAAGCAAGCAAGCAAGCAAGGAAGGAAGCAAGGAAGGAAGGAAGGAAGGAAGGAAGGAAGGAAGGAAGGAAGGAAGGAAGCAAGGAAGCAAGCAAGCAAGCAAGCAAGCAAGCAAGCAAGCAAGCAAGCAAGCAAGGAAGGAAGGAAGGAAGGAAGGAAGGAAGGAAGGAAGGAAGGAAGGAAGGAAGGAAGGAAGGAAGGAAGGAAGGAAGGAAGGAAGGAAGGAAGGAAGGAAGGAAGGGAAGACTATAACAGCAAAGTCATACAAAAAACGTACGTGGACATTCAGGTAACGATCTTAGACTGCCTTTGTTCATGCAGATGTCATTCAACCAAGAACATCCAGCAGAGTAATACTTCTCGTGACATTCTGTTTCATTCAAAATCATGCTACAGTCACCTAATCGGACAAAGAGTATTGTAAGAGAAGAAAAGCAGGAGAGGGCATAATTATTGCATAATCAAGCGATATATTGAAAGAACACGAGAGAAGCGTTATAGCAGAGTAATATTGTACATGTTTGCAACATACTAATACAGCACATAATCTCAGACGTACCATGCATGTAGGTCAAAACATCATTGAAAAATGCACCATTGAATCCACCGAAAATATACATCTCTCTAAAAGAAAAAGTATTAACTTGATAATTACAGTCGAACCCCTCTAACGGACATCCCTCTTAAGGTATGTTTGCACACTGCGAAATAAAATCAACTGCGCGATGCAAAAAAAGTGTCATGTCAACTATTATTAATTGCCGACACAAATTTCCCTCCAATTATAAGCCTAGCCGATTTTGAAACGCAAATTTCCCTCCTATAATAAACCTCACCTAATATAAGCAGCCCCCGAATATAAGCCCCTCAAAAAAGTCCTTTGAAAATATAAGCCCCGGGGCTATATATAATTGAACAAAGCTTTAAAATTCGTCGAAACCATGGTGAAATAGTAAATATAGTTCTATTACAAGAACTGTTGTTCTATAACAAAAACACTACTAATATAATTATTATACACCAAAATCTATCAATGGCGTAATGTTGGAGCAAAGGATGAGAAAGAGAAATGAGTTCTTAGAAGAACTGTTTAAAGATTTGAGAAATAAATAGGCTTAAATAAAAGAGTACGATGCCTTTTGGCAGACAACTTATCAAGTGCTACGTCTTTAGCAGAGTGTTTCAATATTTATTTATTACGATTCGCCATTGGTAAATTAACATATAAAATATAAGTCTGGCAGGGATACCACTACAGCTTACGCCAATTACGCCAATAGCTCAGTGGTGAGAGCGCCATTGCGCTGATTGGGAACCTCGGGTTGGATTCCCGGTAGGGGCGGTCAGATTTTTCATGTAATTATTATACATGTTAAATCCTCTCTTCATTTAAAATATATATGGGCTTTATCGGGTTTAAAACGCAAGGCGATAGCACTGTAAGGTTTGTAAATGTCTTGTAAACAGAATCATTTCATGCGTTTATTGGCGTAGTTTGAAAATTAACGTTATATTAGCCGTTAAAAACCAGGGAGAAACGTAGAGCGGGTCTATATCTCGTGATTTTCCTTTGTGTTTTGCTTATGAATAATTAATGAGGATTAGAAGTAATAGTTCTAACATGAGTAAGCGTTCTTCCTCTGATTTCTAAATACGGACAAACCGGTTGAAAATAAGGCGAAGCCGAGTTTTTTTAACAGGTTTGTCCGTATTTTAGACATTAGAGGAAGAATAATTACGAGTGTTAGAACTTGCTTCTCAAACGAATATATATATATATATATATATATATATATATATATATAATATATATATATATATATATATATATATATATATATATATATATATATATATATATAAATATATATATATATATATATATATATATATATATATATATATATATATATATATATATATATATATATATATATATATATATGTTGAAGGCAGACCAAAACAATGATGCTCCTAGCAGAAGGATCCACAAACATGGATACAGGTTATGCTCTTGGATGATATTATATATGAATTGAAGAGAATGACAAAGAGCAAGAAAACTTCTCACCAGTCCAGATAAATATTAAAAAATATTTAGAACATTCGTTCTTCTTCAGTTAAAATATAAAAATTATATATGGCACAAAGTGCCCTATATATACATAATATACAATAAAAATTTACATAAATTTACTTAAAAATGATCCTGGTAATAATTAACATGACATGTATTTAATGCGTTTCTTTGAACGGTATTCTCATCTTTTGTTTAACCCTAATGGCTGTAAAGTACGCAATTGTGCTGTCCAATAAGCCTCTCTGGCTAATAGAAGTTCTTCAACATTGTCTTTATTTAAAATAGCTTCAATTACTATAAACTCAAAATCCCCTAAGACATGAGGAGTTTTACTAAAATGTGTGGCAACCTCACAGGTATTTTTACCGGTAACCATTGCCGATTTATGATTGCGAAATCGAACTTTAAACTGGTTATTAGTGGATCCCACATACTGCAATTTGCATTTCTTACAAGAAACTAAATATATCACTCCAGAGGAAGTACAAGAAAGCGCCTGCTTCATCTTATAAAAGCGGCCTGTGGCATAACTAGTAAAATTTTCAGCTTCTGCCAAATAATTTTTACATAGGTCACATTTATTTATACATTTAAAACATCCTAACTTAACCGAGTTATCTCCAGTATCGTATGCCTTTTTCTAGTATTAGATTATAACCCCAGACTTCCAGACATCGGTAAAATTATTAAGAGAAACGTGAATTTATTAGAATCGTCGCCGTTGTTAAGAGATATATTTCCGCCTAAGTCCATCATACCTGCCTATAGGAGAACGAAGAATTTGAAGGATATGTTAGCGCCTTCTAAGTTTAGAAACGCATTAAATACATGTCATGTTAATTATTACCAGGATCATTTTTAAGTAAATTTATGTAAATTTTTATTGTATATTATGTATATATAGGGCACTATATATACATAATATACAATAAAATGTGCCATTTAAACGTTAAAACGTATAGCTGAAATATTTGAATAAAAATTGTTTTTTGTTTGAGCACATGCAGGTTGAAGGTTGGCTGTTTGATGAATTATATATATATATATATATATATATATATATATATATATATTTCTCAAACGCATTAATAATTTCTCAAATGCATTAATGACGTATTTTCAATAAACATTGAAAATTCAAAATAAATCAATATTTAATGAGTATTTAGAAATAAGAGGAAGATTACGGCCAAATTTCTCTAACTTTAACCTTCACAAAAATAAATATGGATTCGTTTGAGAAGCAAGTTCTAACACTCGCAATTATTCTTCCTCTAATGTCTAAATACGGACAAACCTGTTAAAAAAACTCGGCTTCGCCTCGTATTTTCAACCGGTTTGTCCGTATTTAGAAATCAGAGGAAGAACGCTTACTCATGTCAGAACTATTACTTCTAAACCTCATTAATTATTCATAAGCAAAACACAAAGGAAAATCACGAGATATAGACCTGATTTTTAACGGCGAAGATAACGTTAATTTTCAAACTACGCCAATAAACGCATTGAATGATTCTGTTTACAAGACATTTACAAACCTTACAGTATGGGCTTTATCGGCTCTGAAACACTCGGCTATCGCCTTGCGTTTTAAACCCGATAAAGCCCATATATATTTTAAATGAAGAGAGGATTTAACATGTATAATAATTACATGAAAAATCTGACCGCCCCAACCGGGAATCCAACCCGCGGTTCCCAATCAACGCAATGGCGCTCTCACCACTGAGCTATTGGCGTAATTGGCGTAAGCTGTAGTGGACCCAGCCAGACTTATATTTTATATGTTAATTTACCAATGGCGAATCGTAATAAATAAATATTGAAACACTCTGCTAAAGACGTAGCATTAATTTGAAAAGTTGTCTGCCAAAATGCATCGTGCTCTTTTATTTTAAGCCTATTTATTTATCAAATCTTTAAACAGTTCTTCTAAGAACTCATTTCTCTTTCTCATCCTTTGCTCCAACATTACGCCATTGATAGATTTTGGTGTATAATAATTATATTAGTGGTGTATAATAATCATATATTAGTGGTGTATAATAATTATATTAGTGGTGTATAATAATTATAATAGTGGTGTATAATAATTATATTAGTGGTGTATAATAATTATATTAGTGGTGTATAATAATTATATATTAGTGGTGTATAATAATTATATTAGTGGTGTATAATAATCATATATTAGTGGTGTATAATAATTATATTAGTGGTGTATAATAATTATATTAGTGGTGTATAATAATTATATTAGTGGTGTATAATAATCATATATTAGTGGTGTATAATAATTATATTAGTGGTGTATAATAATCATATATTAGTGGTGTATAATAATTATATTAGTGGTGTATAATAATCATATATTAGTGGTGTATAATAATTATATTAGTGGTGTATAATAATCATATATTAGTGGTGTATAATAATTATATTAGTGGTGTATAATAATCATATATTAGTGGTGTATAATAATTATATTAGTGGTGTATAATAATTATATTAGTGGTGTATAATAATTATATTAGTGGTGTATAATAATTATATTAGTGGTGTATAATAATTATATTAGTGGTGTATAATAATTATATTAGTGGTGTATAATAATTATATTAGTGGTGTATAATAATTATATTAGTGGTGTATAATAATTATATTAGTGGTGTATAATAATTATATTAGTGGTGTATAATAATTATATTAGTGGTGTATAATAATTATATTAGTGGTGTATAATAATTATATTAGTGGTGTATAATAATTATATTAGTGGTGTATAATAATTATATTAGTGGTGTATAATAATTATATTAGTGGTGTATAATAATTATATTAGTGGTGCATAATAATTATATTAGTGGTGTATAATAATTATATTAGTGGTGTATAATAATTATATTAGTGGTGTATAATAATTATATTAGTGGTGTATAATAATCATATATTAGTGGTGTATAATAATTATATTAGTGGTGTATAATAATCATATATTAGTGGTGTATAATAATTATAATAGTGGTGTATAATAATTATATTAGTGGTGTATAATAATTATATTAGTGGTGTATAATAATTATATTAGTGGTGTATAATAATTATATTAGTGGTGTATAATAATTATATATTAGTGGTGTATAATAATTATATTAGTGGTGTATAATAATCATATATTAGTGGTGTATAATAATTATATTAGTGGTGTATAATAATTATATTAGTGGTGTATAATAATTATATTAGTGGTGTATAATAATCATATATTAGTGGTGTATAATAATTATATTAGTGGTGTATAATAATCATATATTAGTGGTGTATAATAATTATATTAGTGGTGTATAATAATCATATATTAGTGGTGTATAATAATTATATTAGTGGTGTATAATAATCATATATTAGTGGTGTATAATAATTATATTAGTGGTGTATAATAATCATATATTAGTGGTGTATAATAATTATATTAGTGGTGTATAATAATTATATTAGTGGTGTATAATAATTATATTAGTGGTGTATAATAATTATATTAGTGGTGTATAATAATTATATTAGTGGTGTATAATAATTATATTAGTGGTGTATAATAATTATATTAGTGGTGTATAATAATAATTATATTAGTGGTGGTGTATAATAATTATATTAGTGGTGTATAATAATTATATTAGTGGTGTATAATAATTATATTAGTGGTGTATAATAATTATATTAGTGGTGTATAATAATTATATTAGTGGTGTATAATAATTATATTAGTGGTGTATAATAATTATATTAGTGGTGTATAATAATCATATATTAGTGGTGTATAATAATTATATTAGTGGTGTATAATAATCATATATTAGTGGTGTATAATAATTATATTAGTGGTGTATAATAATTATATTAGTGGTGTATAATAATTATATTAGTGGTGTATAATATTATATTATTAGTGGTGTATAATAATTATATTAGTGGTGTATAATAATTATATATTAGTGGTGTATAATAATTATATTAGTGGTGTATAATAATTATATTAGTGGTGTATAATAATTATATTAGTGGTGTATAATAATTATATTAGTGGTGTATAATAATTATATTAGTGGTGTATAATAATTATATTAGTGGTGTATAATAATCATATATTAGTGGTGTATAATAATTATATTAGTGGTGTATAATAATTAGTGGTGTATAATAATTATATTAGTGGTGTATAATAATTATATTAGTGGTGTATAATAATTATATTAGTGGTGTATAATAATTATATTAGTGGTGTATAATAATTATATTAGTGGTGTATAATAATTATATTAGTGGTGTATAATAATTATATTAGTGGTGTATAATAATTATATTAGTGGTGTATAATAATTATATTAGTGGTGTATAATAATTATATTAGTGGTGTATAATAATTATATTAGTGGTGTATAATAATTATATTAGTGGTGTATAATAATTATATTAGTGGTGTATAATAATTATATTAGTGGTGTATAATAATTATATTAGTGGTGTATAATAATTATATTAGTGGTGTATAATAATTATATTAGTGGTGTATAATAATCATATATTAGTGGTGTATAATAATTATATTAGTGGTGTATAATAATTATATTAGTGGTGTATAATAATTATATTAGTGGTGTATAATAATTATATTAGTGGTGTATAATAATTATATTAGTGGTGTATAATAATTATATTAGTGGTGTATAATAATTATATTAGTGGTGTATAATAATTATATTAGTGGTGTATAATAATTATATTAGTGGTGTATAATAATCATATATTAGTGGTGTATAATAATTATATTAGTGGTGTATAATAATCATATATTAGTGGTGTATAATAATTATAATAGTGGTGTATAATAATTATATTAGTGGTGTATAATAATTATATTAGTGGTGTATAATAATCATATATTAGTGGTGTATAATAATTATATTAGTGGTGTATAATAATCATATATTAGTGGTGTATAATAATTATATTAGTGGTGTATAATAATTATATTAGTGGTGTATAATAATTATATTAGTGGTGTATAATAATTATATTAGTGGTGTATAATAATTATATTAGTGGTGTATAATAATTATATTAGTGGTGTATAATAATTATATTAGTGGTGTATAATAATTATATTAGTGGTGTATAATAATTATATTAGTGGTGTATAATAATTATATTAGTGGTGTATAATAATTATATTAGTGGTGTATAATAATTATATTAGTGGTGTATAATAATTATATTAGTGGTGTATAATAATCATATATTAGTGGTGTATAATAATTATATTAGTGGTGTATAATAATCATATATTAGTGGTGTATAATAATTATAATAGTGGTGTATAATAATTATATTAGTGGTGTATAATAATTATATTAGTGGTGTATAATAATTATATTAGTAGTGTATAATAATTATATTAGTGGTGTATAATAATTATATTAGTGGTGTATAATAATCATATATTAGTGGTGTATAATAATTATATTAGTGGTGTATAATAATTATATTAGTGGTGTATAATAATCATATATTAGTGGTGTATAATAATTATATTAGTGGTGTATAATAATTATATTAGTGGTGTATAATAATTATATTAGTGGTGTATAATAATCATATATTAGTGGTGTATAATAATTATATTAGTGGTGTATAATAATCATATATTAGTGGTGTATAATAATTATAATAGTGGTGTATAATAATTATATTAGTGGTGTATAATAATTATATTAGTGGTGTATAATAATTATATTAGTAGTGTATAATAATTATATTAGTGGTGTATAATAATTATATTAGTGGTGTATAATAATTATATTAGTGGTGTATAATAATTATATTAGTGGTGTATAATAATTATATTAGTGGTGTATAATAATTATATTAGTGGTGTATAATAATTATATTAGTGGTGTATAATAATTATATTAGTGGTGTATAATAATTATATTAGTGGTGTATAATAATTATATTAGTGGTGTATAATAATTATATTAGTGGTGTATAATAATCATATATTAGTGGTGTATAATAATTATATTAGTGGTGTATAATAATTATATTAGTGGTGTATAATAATTATATTAGTGGTGTATAATAATTATATTAGTGGTGTATAATAATTATATTAGTGGTGTATAATAATTATATTAGTAGTGTATAATAATTATATTAGTGGTGTATAATAATTATATTAGTGGTGTATAATAATCATATATTAGTGGTGTATAATAATCATATATTAGTGGTGTATAATAATTATATTAGTGGTGTATAATAATTATATTAGTGGTGTATAATAATTATATTAGTGGTGTATAATAATTATATTAGTGGTGTATAATAATTATATTAGTGGTGTATAATAATTATATTAGTGGTGTATAATAATTATATTAGTGGTGTATAATAATTATATTAGTGGTGTATAATAATTATATTAGTGGTGTATAATAATTATATTAGTGGTGTATAATAATTATATTAGTGGTGTATAATAATTATATTAGTGGTGTATAATAATTATATTAGTGGTGTATAATAATCATATATTAGTGGTGTATAATAATTATATTAGTGGTGTATAATAATCATATATTAGTGGTGTATAATAATTATAATAGTGGTGTATAATAATTATATTAGTGGTGTATAATAATTATATTAGTGGTGTATAATAATTATATTAGTGGTGTATAATAATTATATTAGTGGTGTATAATAATTATATTAGTGGTGTATAATAATTATATTAGTGGTGTATAATAATTATATTAGTGGTGTATAATAATTATATTAGTGGTGTATAATAATTATATTAGTGGTGTATAATAATCATATATTAGTGGTGTATAATAATTATATTAGTAGTGTATAATAATTATATTAGTGGTGTATAATAATTATATTAGTGGTGTATAATAATTATATTAGTGGTGTATAATAATTATATTAGTGGTGTATAATAATTATATTAGTGGTGTATAATAATTATATTAGTGGTGTATAATAATTATATTAGTGGTGTATAATAATTATATTAGTGGTGTATAATAATTATATTAGTGGTGTATAATAATTATATTAGTGGTGTATAATAATTATATTAGTAGTGTTTTCCAACAGTTCTTGTAATAGAACTATATTTACTATTTCACCATGGTTTCGACGAATTTTAAAGCTTTGTTCAATTATATATGGCCCCGGGGCTTATATTTTTCAAAGGACTTTTTTGAGGGGCTTATATTCGGGGGCTGCTTATATCAGGTGAGGTTTATTATAGGAGGGAAATTTGCGTTTCAAAATCGACTAGGCTTATAATTGGGAAAGCACTAAAGGCCATACCGTGAATCACCTTGAGCCTGCGGTCGCCTAATATTGTCAGCGGATTTTTGACTAGTATTCCGCTGGAGCATGACTGTGACCGGCCGGCGGCTGCCACCTTAGCTTCCAGTCTTCGGTAAAGACGATTTACTCCTACATTTCATGAACGCAATATTTAATCAGGTACTGTATGCCTAGGAAACGAGAAGTAATATATGAAACACGAGGAAGAGTGTTTCATCAGGATATCCAAACACCGAGACGTTTGTTGAAAACCGAGGCGAAGCCGAGGTTTTTTAACAAACTTCGAGGTGTTCGGATATCCTGATATTATATTACATCTCAAACAAATCAGTATTTTAAGAGAAAATCGAGGTGAAAGTCGGCTTAATTTATGTAATTTCTTCCTCTGATATCCAAACCACCGTCTCGGTGCTGATTTCCTTTGTTTTCGGCTCATGAATTATTAATTAGTTTGAGATTGATCTATTCCGTATTCGGCTTGGGAAAAGATTCAGTTTCGTGTGACATGCCTTTTTCAGTGCTACTATACTGTAGTGAACTGTAGTGATTACTTTCCTGATTTTGTTGTTGTAGGAGCGTAGACAAGATTTATCTTTTTGAGAAGTAGTTGAGAATACTGCACCTTCTCAGTAAATTATTTATTTATTTATTTTTTGATGCAAGTTGTTTGGAAATTACTTCATTACCGCCATTACTTCGCGTTTTCCGCAAAACAACAAGCGATCTCAAGTAATGTTAAGTACAAAAACCGCTATTATTATACTAAGATTGCGGGCTCAAGGTGATTCACGGTATGGCCTTTAGTGCTTTCCTTATAATTGGACGGAAATTTGTGTCGGCAATTTATTTTAATTTATTATTTATCCGTCAACAAACCTTCCTTTGGCTACTGCCGTATGACCATAGCGGGCCAACCTTCGAGATAGCTGCGGTAATTCTGTACTCTTCCATTGCTGACACGCTAGATCGAGGTGTAAATAAGGCAAAATTAGTTTTATAAGTAACTTTAAGGCCTGTTTCAAACGTCAAACTTTTCATGTGCCGAACCCAATGCAAATAAGCTTACACACGAAAAGTTCGACGTCAATCTCGTAACTTGTCATCTGATTGGTTAGTTTCAAATAATGTGCACGTTGCTAACTTGTTAATTAAAAACTATTGATATTTAGGGGTAGCTCAAGGACCCCTAAATATCAATAGTTTTTAAGGTAGCAAGATCCCTCTGAATACATTTTTAATACCATACAATATAACAATTAACCCTTACAACCATTTGATAGAACATATGACAAATAATATTTCCACATGCTAATAATTATGCTAATTAGCTGACGAAATGGCCGCCGATTGGTCAAAATCGGGAGATAAGGTCCTGAAAGTTTCTGAGTTTATAGCTTATATACTAAGGCATATTCTGGTGGTAGCATTTTCAATATGAACTTTCAGCTATTTTCTGACATACTTTTTTCTTTTTTTTTCAATTTCCACCACCTAAATTATATTAATTATGTCAGATAATTCAACAAGTATGAATCAGATTCAAAATTCCTACCACCATTCCCTCAAAAAAACTAGTCCACGTTTAAATGGATTGATATTCTACGCGAAATGCAAGAGAGAGCGCCTGGTCTAAACGTTAAAGAAGACTCTCAAGTCGCATTAAATGGATTGATATTCTACGCGAAATGCAAGAGAGAGCGCCTGGTCTAAACGTTAAAGAAGACTCTCAAATCGCATTATAACCCAGAGAGTTATCCATCCATGGTGCAAAAAATTGCCTCAGTTATTCTTGGCTCAGGAATGCGACCAAAAAGTATCTTGATTTCTCCAACTAAATCATCGGACGTAGTGTTTATATTGCAGAACAGAAACGAGAACACAAGCCATCGAGAATCAAAACAAAGATTGATCAAAGATTTTCCCACGCCTCACGAACACCGCGTAAACTTGTATATAGCGTCAGGTGTGTCATGGTCGTTTATAAAAAGATGTTACCGTTTATTTTTGTGCTGTCAAGTATTTTATTGTTTGAAGTTTCAACAATCAGCCAACACCTATTAATAAATACACAATGCAGTGTTTATCGAACTTTTTGATTTCATTGCCGCGAGTTACATAAATTCTAAAATCATATTCTTTTCTGTCCCAAATCCCAATTGGTTGCTAATTTAAACACCAGACAACAATTTTTCTCCACCTCTGAAGAGATCCTCGAGAGTTAAGATTCTTGCGAAGAACTCGATATTAGCACAGTAGTTCTCACGTCCCAGAAACTACGCTCGGTCTATTACTGGCGCATGCTTTATTCAATCGACGCCCTGTTTTCCGGCCCTCTGGCGAAGGATTATCCCAGAGCCTCCGTTTGCGTGGCGCGGCGGAGGCTCTGGGAACGAGATTGAGACCTGAGCGGCTGAGCCGATCACTACCGAGTGCCGACGGTGACGCGGACATATAAAACACTCTCGTCAAATCGTCCGGTTGACGATTTAGAGAAACGCTAAAAAAGACCATTTGTATCGCAACGCTTTGCCAAGAGCTTTGTAAAACACACTGGGCAATTATTTATCGGTAAACTAGAAATACGAATTCGCAATAATCCCCTCGCCCGCCTTTTCTACCCCCCCCCCCCCCCCCCCTACGGGAATTTCTCCATCCATGGTGCCCAGACCTCGCACGCCGTGGCCGTGTATTATTTCTGTTTTGCAAAAATTCACAATTTCTAAAAGCCCGTTTCGTCCAAGAAATGTTTGAACGTTATCTCGGCCAATATTTAACCGATTTAAACTCTGAAAACACATTTGGAATTAGCGAGTCAACATACATAACATACGCGTTTACTATATAACGAGAACGTGAGTACCCTTCGTAAAAACGGTTTATGTACTTAGAAATTAGTCGATTATAAACTGGTCACTTCATCGTATATTATTTTGAACGTTATCTCGATCAATATTTAACCGTTTTCAATTCTGAAAACAGATTTGGAATTAGCGAGTCAAAATACATCACATATGTGTCTACTATATTACGAGAACGTGAATACCCTTCGTAAAAATGGTTTATGTACTTAGAAAGTTAGTCGGCTAAATAATGATTTATAGCCGGTCACTTCGTCGAATATTATGTTGAATATCTCGATCAATATATAACCGTTTTCAATTCTGAAAACAGATTTGGAATTAGCGAGTCAAAATACATAACATATGTGTCTACTATATTACGAGAACGTGAATACCCTTCGTAAAAATGGTTTATGTACTTAGAAATTAGTCCGAGCTTGGTCGGCTATGATAATCTCGATCAATATATAACCGTTTTCAATTCTGAAAACAGATTTGGAATTAGCGAGTCAAAATACATACTCGGACTCGGATTTCTATTTCCTCAAAAACCTATGTCTCTTGTGACGGTTCAATTTAATCTGAGTATCTAGTTACCAGTGCCACATTTTCCGATGCCGCGCATGAGGACGGTTGATCATATATATATATATATATATATATATATATATATATATATATATATATATATATATATATATATATATATATATATATATACCTATAAAGCCGATCCGAGATCAGGATCCGCTTGGATCTCGCGTGATAAGGGACTAAACGCCGGTCGATATTAGCACCCTCGCCCTCAGGCCTTCGGCCGGCGCTTCGCGCCGGGCGAGGGGACAAATATTTTTTCTGGTCTTCGAACAAGCTAAAGATCGTCGATGATAGTAACAAATTATAGGGAACTGGGAACCGGAGGGAACGAAAGACCCAATTTTGCATATGTACTTCTAGCACGTATAAGGAAGTGGCCGACGAGCAAATACAAGGCATTGACGAGCAAATAGAAGGCATTGACGAGCAAATACATGGCACTCGTACCAGCCCACTGGGATTGTTAACACGTTACGATATGTTCGATTATCCGCTGTTTTTAAGAAAACTACATTCGCTAGCCGGATAAGCTGTACGCATATTGTAAACAGATAATTTATATTTGTTTTAATATATATTGTAGCTTTCGGAGTTGATTATTGCTCAAGAAAACGTTCGTCGAAGACAGCCGAAAGTTCGTGTTTTTGTTTACAAGATGGTATCCGTATTACGAAAATTATATTTTTGGACATGTTCGATTATCCGCGCTTTTAAAGAGAACTAAGTTAGCTACCAGCAATAAAGCTGTACGAGTAGTATAGAACATGGCGGTGCGAGCTCAGCGACGCCAACCACAAATGCGAGTGCCATAGCAACGTTAATTTTTACGCCAAATCGCGATTTAGCGCAAAAATTAGCGATGCCACGGTGCCCACACTTGTGGATAACGTCGAATAAGCTCGCACCGCCATGTTCTATACTACTACAGTAGTCGTTAATTAGGCTTGACGCACCCCTCCCCACACTCTCCACCGATTAATGTCAAACACGCGCGAGACTCGTGAAACAATACTGAATTTGTACCAAATCACATTTCAGTTACGTTTAAAAAATAGTCGTTTCAACATTTTCACAAATTTGGGTCGCTTCAAAATTTTCACGCTTTTTTTGACTGACACATTTCCAATTCACGCGCGAAAAAAAACCACTAGATTTTGATTCTAGTGGTGATGTTTATCCAAATGGATAGCGAAATGGCGCTCTTTTGATTGGTCAACCCACACCAGCGCCCACAACAAATATTTTATCCAAACAAGTACCCAAATGGGGAGCGAAATGGCGCTCTTTTGATTGGTTAACAACATTGACTAATTTGCATACTAACAGGTGGCCGGTTGTTTCGCGAATTAGTCCGTTTGTTCACTATTTTCAACGTTTGTCTCACTTTTAAAATGGTGATCGTACACATATTTCGACGTTATAATTCCTCCCGACAACAAGCCCAAGAAAGGCACGTACGGTGTCACAATCGCGACAATGCTCTCGACGTCTTTCTTTAGTAACGGATCTTTTTGCAACTCGTCGTTTAGTTCCTCAGGGTTCTCGATAGCGTTCAACCCATCTAGTAAGCTGGCGAATTTGCTGATTAGCAAGTCGGTGAGAAAAGCGTTTGCGATCTCCATTCTCTTCAACTCGTGTTGGCGCCATATCTTATCAATAACTTTTGCGGACGCTTTTTTAATGTACGCTTCGGACTGACTTACCACACCGTCACCGGACAGTCTAATAAGTTCGGATCTCCTAACGTCAATGTTGTCTTCCACAGTTGAGGTGTCGTCAGTCTCCTCAACTAATTCCTCAATCGTAGGATTTTCCTCACTTTTGCGTTTTACCATCACGCTACTACTTATACCCATATTTTATTGCGGAATAACAACTTCGTGACTGTATGGATAGCGCAGTGAGATTTCAAGTCTAGCGTACTTATTATTTTTTAATGCGGTCACAATCGCCGACGCTTCCTCTTTGCTAATGTTTCCAAGATAATCGTCAATAACAACCTTCATATCACTCCTGCTCGGACAGTAAAAGCAAACGAGCTTACTAATGTTCTCTCTATACGGTTTTGCGATCGACGTCAGTTGTTGTGTGATGACAATAACGCTCAACATAAAATGTCGCGCACTAAAAGCCAAGTTGATCAATTGACTAGTCCTATTCTTGACGTCCTGCCCACTCGCACAGTCGTCCAACACAATCAGAGTGTTAGTGCCTTTAAAAACATTTGTTACACACTTGAGAACAGCGTCGACACTGTCTTGCGCGCAGTCTATCGCTAACACGTCAGGGTCGCGCACATATTTCCAATCTTGATACGCTTTGTTCCACTCAAAAGTGGGACAAATCAACACAATGTAGTCAAATTTGCCGCGATACTCAGATTCCAATGTGTTGAGTAAATAATGTGTCTTACCACAAGCTGTCATACCAACGATTAGCATATTAAACGGAGTTTCCATTAAATTGTGTTTGATTTAATTCCAGATTGAATGCAACCCATTGTTCACGAAGTTGACCAACCCATCACTCATCACAAACAACCTGCACATAACATTTGCAGTCGTCGCTTTCTTAGTGATTTCAAGAAGCACGCCGGATTGTGTGTTTACAATGTTCTTGCCAGTGGCGATATTGCGATTATCTTGAACACTCCTCAAGTCGATGACTAACGCAAAGCCATCTTTATAGAACTTCTGTATGGTCATGAACCGAGCGTGTTCTTCACCCAACCCAAACAGTCGTTTCGCTTCTGCATAGAACTTCGACTTTGGGATGCCTTGTGAGTACACACTATTTGGTACACCTTCAATTGTGACTCTAACACTCTCGACATTTGGGTAGAGAAACTCCTCGCTGTCTGTTCGCACCTTATTCGTGAATAGCAACACAATCGCCTTCATGCTTTTTCTTGGCAGATTGACGTTTTCATTCACAATGGTCGTACCTTTATCCCATTCGGTGGTTTTCATCAATGTAACGTGCTCATATGACAAACTACGACCACTTGCATAGCCCGACGCTATTTCGTCAGCGAGCTCCTGGTTATCAATCGTCTCATACTCAAGCTCGAGGTTCTCCAGAGTGTATCCGCCCACAGCGCTACCGGATTGCGCCACCATGATGTCTGTGGCCTTCGGGAGTGTGATGACATACTGCAAGTTGTTGTTCATGCTAAAAGGAGCGTACAACCCATGGTCGTTCATGATCTTACCAAGCTTAATCCGCTGCTTCGTCCCAATCACACCAAACATCAACGCGTCACTAACTTTAGCGACGTTCCCACTCGTCGCACCACTGTCATCCTTAGAAATTAGCTTTCTCAAGTTCTCACCACCAATACCATAGTCAATCATTCGGTCTCGCGCAGTAACACTTTCCCAAAGGTCGCGATAGACACCAATGTAATTTTCCCCATTGTTGTCATACACAGTTTCCCCAGCTAGTCTCACAACAAGTTTCTCAACCAACAACTTGCTAACATTATTCAAGAACCAGCTTTTGGCGTTCGCATTCTTAAAGTCGAACACTAGACCCAACGATCCAGGCACCAAACAGCTACTAGCCTTGAGCTTCGGTATGTCAATGTAGAGTTCCTCGCCAGGACTGGCCTTATTAGGGTTCAACGTGATTACGTGTTGCGTTCTCGCCCCTTTTATGACACCCATAGTCGCTCGTCTAAAACCAGGACTCAACTCTGCTGACGTGACGTTCATATACTTTACATATGTTTTATCACTACCGTTTTAGCTTGTAATAATCATAAGCAAACCACGCAAGTACCACCGCAAGTACCCACAGATTTTGAGCCAACCATGCGAGACCCCTCGCACCCAACGTCAACGCGTTGTAAACTAAGTTAGCCAACCCAACAGCCCATGGACCCATCTTCACTATCGCGTTCTTAACAGCTTGTGCGAACGACCTCGTAGCCATAGCACCTCTCATAACAGCAGATCTCCCAGCGATAATAATTGTTGTTATAATTCCAGCCACTGAAATTGCTACAGCGCTCAACCCAACCACATTTTCTTTAGCCCATTCCTTGAATTTCTGAAATCTGTCAATGTCGACTTCTTGCTGCGCTCTAACTTCCTCTACTTGTCGTTGCTCAATAGTTCTGTCTCGCGCTTCTTCAAGCCCTACAATACGTTCTCTCAATTCAAAGATAGTGCTTTCATCGTCTTCACCGTCTAGCTCGTCTGACGTTCTATTTATCGCCTCTTGAAAGTGGTCTGCTTGTGCTTGCAGCGCACCATCGTCACCTATTCTCGACTCAGGCACCATGCTATCGCTTGGATTAAGCACACCGCCCAGTTCGTGGTTCTCGTTTGGTGTTAGCCCAAGTATGTTATCATAGCTCACTTTTGTTTCGATTACTGGGAGGTCATCTGGGATTACTTCTGTTGTGACAGCTGTTGTTTCTGCGCTATTGGGGATTTGGTTAACTAGCTGTTTGAACTGCTCAATGGCCCTTTTACTCTTGCTATCTTTACTGTAGATCAAATCGTCTCCTTTATGTTTTAGAATTCGCATGGGTCCTCCATACTTACCATGTACGCCCATTGGTTTGAAAAGAATAGCCTCTGAGTCCATAACCTGTGACCTGTTAACTATTTCCCTCGACGCCTTGTCGTGGCCGAGTTTTTTTCCGTACAACTCACTTATTTTACTATTTATTAGCTTGATTCTTTTTACTTCGTTTTTTATTACCTTTTTGTTGAACGCTTTTAGTTCACCAAATCTTCTCTCAAGTTCACCCGACTTTTCAAAAGCTATATTGTAACTTATGTCATTGACGTCACCATACGACTCCTGCTCAACAAACTCCACTGCGGGGACTTCTGTGTTGGTCCCCCTTATTGTCACCGTCTTACCATCGTCAGTGTCGATAAATGACGTCTCTTTTTCTTGAAACCTTCTATCTTTCTCGTCCTGCAATCTAGTCACTCTCCCATACAATTTTTCGTACTCGACGCGCACAATATCTGGCATGTCACCGCTGGTGTACTTATCGTCAAGTAAATTGTAAGCTTTAGTGGCGCTCTTAAGTTCGACATCTAATTGATCGTCAGTGTAGGCTCTACCAAGGTTCTCCATCTCAATCTCGTCAAAACCTTCCCCACCTTCAGCCATATTACATTAGCTCACATTTTGAATGTCGCTTTCTGGTGTCCACGAATTATGTTTGCTCTCATAACCCAACCATTTGACCAGCGCCATCTTCTTCCCTCTGACTTTCTTTCTTTTCAACACCTTTTCAACTCTGTACACATCGTCACCATGCTCCCTATTGACCAGCGATAATTCCTGTTCATAAAATTTACCAATAATCTGTTCACCGGTGTGATCCTCAATTTCGTACACATTTGGATCACCGCGAATAACCTTTACCACTTTAAACAGCTCTTCAGTGAAGTTGGCTTCATAGCCCTTTGTGAACACGCTCTTGTATTTACTAATTCTCACTGATTGACCAACTCTAAACTTTGGCAATGGGTTGTCTGCAAATTGGTGACCAAACAAAGTGGTCCACACTTCGCCTTCATTTGACTTATCGACATCCTTCGGCTTCATCATAATGCTTCGATTCACATTGCCATTGTAATTGCTCACAAACTGATCCAAAGCGTCAATCCATTTGTACGTTCCACGGGTGTAGAAGTACTTCCACATAATGCTCTTGAGGCTTCTATTAAAACGCTCGACAACAGCGGCCTTTTTATCACTCTTAGTGCTGAAATATTCAACACCATGTTTTTTCAACAAACTTTTCACACCAACATTGTAGAACTCAAGTCCGTCGTCAAATTGCGCTAACTTAGGCATGGCTCCAAACCGATCTTTAAAGTCATTCAACAATTTTCCAACAGCCTTAGTCATGTTCTTAGTGTCTTTTCTATAAACTGCAATTCCAAAAGCATATCTACTCAATATTTCAATGCCTGTCAATATCCAATAATAACCGCCATTCTGTTTTGAGTGCTTACTCATGTCCACTAAGTCCATTTGGAGCTCTTCACCAAGAAATCCAACAAAAGTCGCACGGAACTTGTGTCTTCTCACAATAGGTTTGTACCTAGTGTAGGTGTCCTGCGCTGTCAACCATTCTTTCACTGTTTTTCTAGTTACTTTCAATCCGTCTCCCAACGCACTTTGATACAACCTCTCTACACCACTGAACCCTGTCTTAGGATTATAGTAAATGTCTCTCAACCCTTGCTCTGTTTCCACACCAAGTTCCATATAATTCACACAATATACAGTTCCAATAGCACTGCACCAACGTCAGCGTCACCATTGTTTGGTTTGACACGAAACGTCATACTTGAGTAAATACCTTTTTTAATTCTCACCTTGGACTCAACATATGCATAACGTTGTATCCCCCCATCTAGAGACTGCTCGGTGGGCACTGGCAATGTTGTGATCACATCACTACGATTCCCATCAGTGCCCACATTGCTCTCCGTCTCAACAGCGTCGCACGAGACTTCTACATACTTTAGACCTCTGCTCATATCGATCTTGTTTGGACTGTCATGCCACTTAGCATCTGGTGAAATTCCTGCGTCCTTCGCAAAACCAAGCAAAAGCCCAATGTCACCTAGCCTAAGTTTGTATACAGTGGTGGCACCAAACCTCAAAGGCAGAACTTTGACCCTACTTTTACCTGTGGCTATCAGTTTCTCCACCACGAAGTCTACGTAAACCACCCTGAGCGCGTGTCGTAGAGCTCTAACCAACGCGTCGAAGTCGTAGTAGCCCCTACCCACTCGAGTTGGCCCGGCTATCGACGATGGTCCTCCTGTGGCAGCGAGTACGAATTGAATATCGACGTCACTCGCCACGTTATTGTAGCTCCAAAACACAGTGGCTGTCTTGACTACAATGTGTGGGTTATCGTGTGTGGCCACTACACTGTAGTCAAAAGTTACAACTTTCTCCACACCTTCAACGAGCACCGTCAACTTTTGAGGACTGTCGTCTACACGTCGCTTTTCAGTGTAACCACCAGAGTCATACCCGTAGTTTAGACTCATTACTTTAGCATGCGTTTAACGTTAGCTACTCAAGCGTCGCATACAAGTCCAACAATATGTCACCAACGTTGACACCACTACCATCTTGGTCAGTCACATTAAACACCAGCTGCGTAAAAGCGCCTTTGTTTATCGACACCTTCGACTCAATGTTGAAGAAGTGTTGAACGGAGCTCTTCAGTGGTTGGGTGGTGGTCAGTGGTAGCTCGACGATAACCTCGCTTTTGCTACCACTAACAATGTTCTCAGGTCTGTTCACAATGCTACAACCCACTTGCACATACTTCAACCCTTTGTTAACATCCACAACATTAGGGCTGACCAAACCACTAGTGGTTATCGTTGTGTTATCGTTGAACCCTAAGAGTTCTCCAAATTTAAACAGCTCTAATTGTTGGTCAGTTCTTATCGCACACTTTGAATTGTGTTTGTTGGCTACTAGCTCGATAGCCCCTAATCCTCTCAATTCGTCGGCAATCATTTTAAAAGTGTGGTACCCAGACTCAAAAACGTGTTTGTTGCTGTTGTAACTTATTTCATCATTCACACCGGTCTCCACGTTAACGTAGTCCCAAAAGATGGTCGCTTTTTTCACTAGTAAGTGAGGGTCTGAGCCAAACGTCAAAAGTGCCTCTGGTAGATCCACAGTTTCCGTTGGGCCTCTAATCAATACTACAACCCTGACCATATATAATGTAGCATGTGTTATGTGTAACATATGGTATATTATATATGCAGAAAGCCCTTCACGACTACTATGGAAAGTACTACAAACGTGCGATGGCTAACACATCAAAGGCTACACACGATGCAAAGGCAGACCTCATCAAAAAGTACCCCCACGCCACTTTAAGCAAATTCGAGTTCTATCCAAATATCTCGCAAGATGGTAAAATCACGAGTGTCGACATATATTTCAGAAACAATGACATCCTCAGCACAGACATAACCAGCGCAACTTTCAAAAATGATAAAAACATGTGGAAGTGGCTACACAATAGTAAGTTCCCAATAATATGGCAAGGTGGTGGAACTATCCAACCACTGCCAAAAGGTCATAAAAACCATTGGGGGCTTTGGGATGGTTACCCAACGGAAAATGTGTTAAATTATCCAGTGAATAACTTCAAAGTTTTCGTTAACCAAAATAGCTACTTCATGTCAAAGCTACCAACCTTGCGAGTCACTACGTCAAAGACAAAATCAGAGTGGGATGACAACGAATCTTACTATCGTGTTGTGTTTGCGACGTATTGTGCTAGTTTCTGTTGTGGAGTGTCGTTGCAACATTTATCAGTGTCACAAGAAGTCCACCCTGTGGTCACAAGTGTGACGAGATTTCATTTGTACTTCACCATTAGGAGACTTCTCAGAAGAATGGAGGGTGGTGAGACCATGAAATCAATAAGTAGAGAATTCAACGCTTCCGAATTGTATGGTAAGATTTCTAAGATCCCTAGAAAACATTATTACCAGAATAAAGTCCTGAGCGATGGTACAACAGGTGAGTCCAGAGTCTTCACACTCAACGACGTTCAGAACGATTATAAACGATACGTCGCGCGATTGTCAGACGGCTTTACCAACATTGGGCTGCAATATCTAAATCAAAGCATAGAAGCCTTTGTGTACTCCACACTTGGTGCGCAAGCGAGAACACGTGTGTCTGTCGTTGGTGGTTCTGCAGGAAGTCTAGAAACTCAACAAGAGTTCCGCAAGTTGTTTTCTGACAGTGTTGTACAGTATGACGTGTCGACATGGATTCTCAACATGAACAAATCGATTAGAGACACCAACGTTGTCCAAAATCTTGCAGTGTCGCCAAGTACATGGTTAATGCCGAGTAATGTGGTGATCCTCAAGAATAAAATCGCTGGGTACAACAACTTATTAAAGATTGCCACAGAGTCTATGAAATTTGGGGTGAACACTAGCTTGAATGCAACAACACCAACAATTACGGCTAAAAAAGTCCACCAAGAAAATGTGGTGACTCACTCATTAGTAGTACCAACAACTGTGAAGAAAAAAGCTCACCAAGAAAATGTGACGGCGCCAACTAATCTCGTGGCTAAAAAAGTTTACCAAGAAAGTGCGGCACCACTTCCCATGAGAAAAGCAGTGGCCACAAGTAAGTCAGACACGACAACGCTGGCGATAGTGTTAGGGTTCTCAGCGGTATCTGGCTATCTGCTAACCAAATACACCTTGAAGTAGTAATGAGTCTAAACTATGGGTATGAGTCTGACGACCCTCACGATAAAATACTAAAGAGAACGAAAAGGCATCTGGATGAAGATCCTAAATTAAGCGCGACCGGTGGAAGGATGTCTGGAATAATAGACATGCAAGGCTCAGCGATAAAAAACGTAGCAGACCCAGTCGATGACTCAGATGCTACCAATAAAAGAACTCTAGAGCGACTATTATCAGGTTTCCTCAAGAGTCAGTCCTACAACATTGTGCTCGACTTCAACGTTAGCACACACGCCTTGAAAAACGTGGAATTTCACACCAATGGTTCAAACAAAGTGAAAGCCATTGGTGAAACAAGCAAATTAGTGCAAAACTCAGCTTATGGTCCTATTGTTGGCGTTAACGGTGCGGGTCAAAATTTTCTATCACCTGTGCTAACACCAATCCCACTTGAGTCAGGTCTTCATTTTAACTGCCCCAGTATGCAGTGGTGTGACCTCTCCATTTTTGTCGTAGCGCGGTTACCTACTCGCACCACTGGATCAAATTGGGAGACAATTATATCAAACGACGACGGTCAGTGGGATAAGTTCATAGGGTACAAGACTGGTATGACCAACGGACTCGCGTATGGTGGTAGCATCCCAGCAATGGAGAGCATATGCACTATTCCAAGTGGTGTTGACATAAGTAAAATGCACATGATATCAATACACTGGCAAATGAGCAATTCACATGTCAGGGTCAACAACGTTAAGTCAACCGATTCAGACTTCATAGCGAACATGAAAAAGATAGGCACACCCTATGGAACAATTTTTGGAACACATTGACCAAGAATACTACTCGCACCTTACGCGTACCCATCGTTGATAGAGTTCTACGGTGTGAGAATCGTGAGTGGCTACATGACAAACCGAGACATCATAATCATGGGTGGAGAAATGATGAAGGAATATGGTGTAAAGTAAATGGGAGCGTGTATTTCGAGACCTCATGAAATATATAAAATAAATAAAACGACTGACCACATGCTCAAAGCTGGCGGATCGTTTGGCCGCGGTGACGTGACTCTCGAGCTCCACGCTGAGATTGGTATGAGGTCTAAAAAGACTTACGGCAAACCTATTATGCTACCAGAGTCAGACACTGTGGGGGTGGTAGGAGACGTGACCTAAGTTAAAATGGGTTGGTCTCAGCTTCGAAGATTTAGAAAGCTGGTTCGTAACATTAGAAACTTTTTCAGACGACGTAGAAAACCGAAGACTAATAAAACACACCTGATGCGTTGGTACACAACAAACCAGATCTATAAAAAACCTAACGCCCACATCGAGTAGAGTTTTTTTGTGGAGGACTATATAGTGATGACCTCCATAGCGCCTCAACTATTTGATTTCGACGGTCATCAAATCACGACGGTTAATCACAACGGTGAAATATGGTTCAAAGCAAAAGAAGTCGCGAGCGCTCTAGGTTATGCCCGACCAAAAGATGCGGTGCACGACCACGTCGAACCTGATTGTAAAACGAAGATGGAACAGGCCTCATTTATCAACGAACTTGGGGTCTACTCGTTAGTGTTCTCGAGTAAAATGGAGCGTGCGAAACACTTTGGAAGGTGGGTGCACTCAGAGGTCTTGCCAAGCATTAGAAAGGGTTTAGCTAACGTCGGTCTTAAGCACAATCAGTTTAAAATGATCACTGAGTTCGATCTTCACACGAAAGTTGTTGGTTTTCTTAGGAAATATTATCCAGAAGCTATTTTGATAGCTGCTTGTGGTGAAAATCAAGACACTTCGAGTAAAAGAATAAATTCGTGGAAAAAAGGTTACCAACGTGGAACACCTGACTTAATTATTGCCAATGCAAACCGACAGCACAGCGGGCTTGTGATTGAGTTCAAGAATCCAGGTGGCACAGGCAAGACATCTGAAGAGCAAGACTCTCTGCTGCTCAGATACAGATCCGCTGGTTATCTAACATTGTTGTGCGACTCATACGACGACGCTATTACCACGGTAATAAAATATTTCTTTGACGTTGGGTCTCAGTGTTCCCAGTGTTTTCGTAAATTTAAAAATAAAGCAGCGTTGAGTAACCACGAGAGACGCTATTGTAAAGAGACTTTTTAGACAGCGAGTAATAAGTCGAATTAGCACTCGTTCTCGTTGTTGAGACGACGCTCGAAGTGACAACTGTTCTAGCATTTTTTAAAGACGTTTTTTACTCGATAAAAATATCTGCGAAACTTTCTCTCTTTATTTCACGAACCTTCTGACCACTGTGTGAAAAAATGTTTCTATGAGACATTGGACGCTTCATGTGACCAATGTCTAAATTTAAAAAAGTGGGGTATCCGAGAACACCCTTAATTTTGCGTGGAAGGATGATGACGTCTGCACACTGCACGATATTGCTCAGCACCACCAACGAATGATGGTCCTGGGTTGTATCTCCAATTGAATGGCGCTTCGACAGTCGTCCCGCGAGTGTCGCGACAAACGGCGCAATACGCTTTTAGAAACGTGATGTCGTCTGCCATTGGGAACAACGTGTCAAGCTCACCAATTCTTTTTAAACGCTCTGTTGATACGAGACCACAAATAATGACGTGAATGCCAGCTTTGACATATTCGCAAATAATTGGGAGTAGATCAGAGTACCAATGGCCCTCATCAATGCCAATGACGTCATAGTCAGCTATCTCGGAGGAACTTGGAAGGTTGGTGATTAACTTCGCAGGTAAACTGTCTGATCCGACAACAATGGTCTGACGATGTGTGGAGAACGCGTGGTCAGTTCGCCTAGTGTCACCTGTGTTGTTCATGTAGAGGACTTTGAGCCCTGATTTACTTAACGTGATTAACCTACGAAGAGTCTCTGTTGTTTTTCCTGCAAACATGGGACCAATCACGATTTCCAGTTTACCAACTTTTCTCATGGCTACTATACCTCCAGAGAAATGCTCTCTCCTGTTGCGGCAACTGTTGCTCGTTGTTAAATATCCGCTGAAGCTCTAAGTTTTTAAGATGAGACCTCGAGCTCTCGTGTCTCAAGCGATGCAGTGGGTCGTTGGTGACCACACCGCATGGGTGACAGGTGTACACGTTTTCGTCTCTCGCAAAGTGTCTGTGGGCGGGCGAGAGTATGTGGTCCCTGATATCGTCCACACCTAGTATTTCCTTACACCCAACCTTGCAAACGTGAACGTCGCGGTTCGCGACGAGATCTAGCCACGCTTTGGCTTTGGTTGGGCATGGTTTCCATATAAGGGTCGCTAAGAACACTTGGAGGGAGTTACCGAGTAACGTACCGTTGGACCCACTAGGGTTGTTCAAGTAGACATCACTTGCTAACATAAGGTACTTGAATGATGAGTAACACCACACAGGGATTATGCTAGCTAATCTATCAGCAATCTCCTTGGCTCTATCTTCTCGAAGATCGATCCAAGTGTCGTGAAGATGCCTCGCACAGTCGACCTGGGGGATAGGCTGTTTTATTAACACCTCTTCACGTCTGAGGTCGAGCAGATTGTATATTGAAAAGTACTCGTTTAAGACGTTGGGTCCATTGTCGACTCGTGGGGTAGACACACTGACAAAGGCCGTTCTCAGCAAGCGGTCAATAACTTCTTCGCTAACCTCTCGGTCTTGAGTCATTATGTTATACCAGAAAAAATCCTAATTTTTAGTGCGTTTGGTCTGGAACTGTGAGATACCTGTGAGGTCAACTGTGAGACACTTGTGAGGTCAACTGTGAGTAAGATAACACGTGATAGTGTATTAGATGGCTGAAGACTCACAGACCGCTGACGCTAAGATCACAGCTGAGGTGAAGAGTGTTAGGGTGAAGGACCCAAAGCGTGTCGCTGCTGGTAAAAAGTTGGCTGAGATATCGAAAGCTGCGAAAGAAAAGAAAATGCGTGAAATGATAGTCAACGAAGAACAGAGTAGTGAGTGGAGCTATGGTTATATTGTTGGAACACTTGGTGTTATCATTGCCGCTGCTTCGCTATGGTACACAATTAGCAGTGAAAAAGAGACACAACTGAAACCTGTGAGCACTGTGGTTAGCACGTCAGAGAGTCATAAAACTCGTCGTCCAGCGTTAGACACATTTGACTCTTGAACAAAACACACGACAATGTATATGGCTGCGATCGATCGAAAAGAACTTATGAACGAATTGTATGATGCGCTACTTGTCACGACTGGTGCTGTGGCAGTGAGTATGATTTCTAAAAAGGCTTTGGGAGAACCATTGGGAACACCAGAGACTGTGAAAGGTACAGTTAAACTTGCTGCAGCTGTTGGTGCGGGAACGCTGTTAGTAAAGTGGGTGCAATCGAAAAAGTGGATACCGACAGATCCATTCAAATCAACGTAAGTTAATGGTGAGTGTTGTGGCTGGAGGGATATTTAATGCAGTGGCTTTTGCAGGCGCTGGCTTTATGTTTTCAAAGTTTAATCATTCAGGCTATGAAGCTGAGATGAAAAGGCACAACCATGCGTTGGAACAGCTAGCCAGTGCGAAAGAAGTGTGGTATGAGAATGAGGTCGCCAAGAAAGATAAGATCCAGCGTTTACGACAACGGCTCTCTGATGCTAATGCTGACATCAATGACACAAACCACGCGTTGGAAGAACTTAGAAGCGTAATGACCATACAGTACAGCGGACGAGTGTTCACTGACCTCCCGAATATTGCGGATTACTACCAACCTAGTGCGGAAATGAAGGAATACCAATTATTGTTTGTTAGCGCGCTAGGTTTGGGTAGTGGAATAGCGGTATGGGTGCTAGTTCGGTGAAAAAAATGTTGGAGTAGTATAAGCGATGGACAAACTTATGAGGCAGATGAGTTATGGCTTGACAATTGACGAGATCGCGAGTGAGACGCAAACTGAGTGTGGAGACACCTTCAGGATTCACTACTGCTCGGATTGTGACGTTGTGAAAAACATGACTGACTGCGGTGGGTACGCGTGTCCAAAGTGTGGCGACATCGAATGGGGATACATTCAGAGTTATGGTGACATGAGACTCACACGACTAAAAAGCGTTCACAAACGGTCTTGGTGGATGGGGAGGAGACTACGGAACGTTGTGAAGGGTGAACACCTTGAGTTGATAAAAGAGGACTTCCTGAAAGTTGTCAATGTGCTGCACTCATGCAATTTGATAAAGGGTAGAAACGTCAGCAGATACGGATACTACATTATTAGGTTGTGTCATAGAAGACAACTCGAGACACTCAAGAAGGTGCTTGACCTCAAAGACGGGAAGGTGAAAGACTTGTTTGACAACAATTTGTTTGGGGTGGTGTACCCAAAGCTGGGATGGTGTGAAAGTGGCGATCATTATTACAACGAGTGGGCTAAGAAAAAAAGTGTAGTGTAAGTATAAGCCAATGAGTCGGGCTGTGAAAAACCCACTGACAAAAAGACGGGCGCATAAGACGAGTGCAGCCGTTGTCAATTCACTAACAGACGAAGCGACCAACGTTCACGGCTTCTTTAGAGATCAAGAGGGACAACCTGTAGTCGAAGACCTCGCACCGTCAACGCATCTGTTGGATCGAGCACTGAGAGGGTTCACAAGGTCTTATGGAGTCGAAGTAATTGACGACAGAGACATCAATCAGGTAAACGCTAGTAGAAGCGCTGTCACTAACCTTTTGAGACGTGAGCTGGGTGAGACCAACGGAATGAAAGTGGTGGAGACAGTCAAGGTCACTTTTGAGAAAGTTTTAGAGCGTGATAAGACCACATACAAAACTGCCTACTTTAACAGCGAAACGTTCGTCGTCATTAACGAGCATGACATTGAGGGTGTCGCCAATCGTGGGTCGGAGCAGATTTTGACGCGGATAGCTGGGTGGCTATCTGAGGGGTCTGGATGGACTATCGACAAAATAGACGCGCACTACGTTAATGTCGCTATTTACAGATCTTTGCATGGGAGTAGCTACATTGCGTTGCCAAAGGAGCTGTGCAACAGTATGAAGGGTCTGATAAACGTAAATAATGGGGATGACAACGAGTGCTTTAGATGGTGTCACCTTGCACACAAATTTCCTGTTGGAAAAAACTCTGACAGAACGTCAAAGTACGTCAGACATGTCAGTGAGCTGAATTATGACGGAATTGACTTCCCAGTCACACTCAAAGATTACAACAAGATCGAAAAGGCTAACGAAATTAGCATCAATGTTTTTGGGTACGAAAGTAAGCAGCCATTCCCTGTGTACGTTTCTAAGGAGACGTATCCTGACCATATGGACCTACTGTTGATAACTGCCGATAGCGACAAGCATTATGTGTATATTCGCGACTTCAACAAATTCATGCACCGGCAGACAAAGCACGAGGCGAGAAAGCACTTTTGTAGGTATTGTTTGCAGTGTTTTACCCGAGCGGACGTGCTTGAACGCCATGTGGAAGTATGTTTGGTCATTAATGGGAAGCAAGCTATTAAAATGCCGCAAAAAGGTGCGAAAGTGAAATACGAGAACTTTAGCAGACAATTAAATGTACCATTTGTGGTGTACGCGGATTTCGAGGCTATCACACAGAAGGTGCATGCGGCAACACCATCAAGCGAGTGTAGCTACACAAATGCTTACCAGAGGCACGTTGACTGCGGTTATGGGTATAAATTAGTTTGTTGCTACGACAACGAGTACAGTAAGCCAGTAAAAGTGTATCGCGGTGAAAATGCAGTTAACAAGTTCATTGGGGAGATGTTAGAAATTGTCGAATATTGTAAAGAGACATCTGAGAGTCACTTTAACAAAGAAATGACACTGGCTGATGCCGATAAGAAGAACTTTGACGAGGCTAAAAGTTGTCACATTTGCAGTGTTGAGTACACTGGCGCTGACGTTAGAGTGAGAGACCACTGTCACGTAAGTACAGAGGGTCCGCACATCGTGAATGTAACGTGAACTTTAAGTTGACTGATAAAATACCTGTGATCTTTCATAACTTGCGCGGTTACGATAGCCATTTCATTATGCAGGAGATTGGTAAGTTTGGTCAAGACATAAATGTGATACCGAACAACATGGAGAAGTACATGGCGTTCATGCTTGGAAAAAACTTGGTATTTTTGGACAGCTTCCAGTTCACGAGTAGTGGTCTAGACAACTTGGTGAGGAACCTACCAAGGGACGCTTTCAAATACACGTCAGAAGTGTTTCACGACGATGGGTTGGCACTTATGACAAGAAAGGGGGTCTATCCCTATGATTACATGGACTCCTTTGAAAAATTCGATGAAAGCGAGTTACCCTCTAAAAAAGACTTTTACAGCGTTCTGAATGACGAGCACATTACGGAAGAAATGCACGAGCGCGCCATCGATGTGTGGGACTACTTTGACGTTAAAAATATGGGTGGGTACCACGACCTGTATTTGAAAAGCGATGTGCTCTTGCTCGCCGACGTTTTTGAGAACTTTAGAAAGACATGCCATCGCGAGTATAAATTAGACCCGTGTCATTATTTTACATCGCCCGGATTGGCTTGGGACGCCATGTTAAAGATGACTGGAGTGGAACTCGAATTATTGTCCGACATTGACATGTTCCAGTTCGTAGAAATGGGTATGCGTGGTGGTGTGAGCTACATATGCAACAGACATGGTGTGGCGAATAATAAGTACATGAAGGGGTATGATAAAGCGCAAGAGTCGAAGTATTTGATGTACCTTGATGCCAACAATTTGTACGGATGGGCAATGAGTCGAAGTCTACCTACGGGTGGCTTCAAGTGGTTGACTGAGAGAGAAATAGAAAAGGTTAATCTATGCGACTATCACAACAATAGTAAAAAGGGGTTGCTGCTCGAAGTCGACTTGGAGTATCCAGACCACTTGCATGACCTACACAACGATTACCCGGTGGCTCCTGAGAAGATGGAGATAACTGTTGACATGTTGTCGGAGTACTGCACAAAAATCAAAAATAAGTTTAACGTGAGTGTTGGTGGTGTGAAAAAGTTGGTGACTAATTTGATGGACAAAAAAAAGTATGTGTGTCACTATGGAAATCTGCAGTTGTACACGGATCTTGGACTAAAAATCAAAAAGGTTCATAGGGTCCTACAGTTTGACCAGTCCAAGTGGTTGGGCAAGTACATCGACTTTAACACAGTCAAAAGAACCGCAGCTAAGAACGCTTTTGAGAAGGATTTCTTCAAGTTGATGAATAACAGTGTGTTCGGAAAAACGATGGAAAACTTGAGGAAGCGTGTGGACGTGAGATTAGTGACCACCGAGAAAAAATTAGAAAAGCTTGTCTCAAAGCCTACGTTTGTGTCTTGCAAGATATTTAGCGAGAACTTAGTCGCCGTCCACAAAGTCAAAGAGACGCTGACATTAAATCGACCTGCATATGTGGGTATGTGCATACTAGACTTGAGCAAAACGCTGATGTACAATTTTCACTACAATTATATTATGAAAAAGTACTCTAGCGACACCTGCAGATTACACTTCACCGACATTGACAGTCTGCTGTACTCAATCAAAACCGATGACGTTTATTCCGACTTTATGTCGGAGTGTGAAAAGTTTGACAATAGTGACTACCCTGCAGACAGCCCATTCTTTTTTAGAGAGAATAAGAAAGTTATTGGGAAGATGAAGGACGAGTGCGCTGGAACGCCAATTATTGAGTTCGTCGGGTTGCGCAGTAAAATGTATAGCTATTTGAAAGAGGATGGAGGTGGTGGGAAAACCGCTAAAGGTATTAGAAAGAATATAATTAAAAAGGTAATCAGACACGAAGATTACAAAAGTGTGTTACTCGAGCAGAAACAGTTGCGACACACAATGAAGACCATTAGAAGCGTCAAACATCAGCTAGGTAGTTACGAAATTAATAAAGTGTCGCTATCCTGTTTTGATGACAAACGATACCTTTTAGAAAATGGCATTGACTCCTACGCATATGGTCACAAAAACATTGAAGTGAGAGATACCACTGAAAATAGTGAACAAACGGACTAACTTGCAAAACAACCGGCTATTTGTTAGCCAATCAAAAGAGCACCATTTCGCTATCCATTTGGATAAAACATCACCACTAGAATCAAAATCTAGTGGGTTTTTTTCGCGCGTGAATTGGAAATGTGTCAGTCAAAAAAAGCGTGAAAATTTTGAAGCGACACAAATTTGTGAAAATGTTGAAACGACTATTTTTTAAACGTAACTGAAATGTGATTTGGTACAAATTCAGTATTGTTTCACGAGTCTCGCGCGTGTTTGACATTAATCGGTGGAGAGGGGTGCGTCAAGCCTAATTAACGACTACTGTAGTAGTATAGAACATGGCGGTGCGAGCTTATTCGACGTTATCCACAAGTGTGGGCACCGTGGCATCGCTAATTTTTGCGCTAAATCGCGATTTGGCGTAAAAATTAACGTTGCTATGGCACTCGCATTTGTGGTTGGCGTCGCTGAGCTCGCACCGCCATGTTCTATACTACTTGTACGTATGTTGTAAATAGATCATTTAACTTTCCTTTGATATATTCTATAGCTTTGGGGGTGGTTTATTTCTCAAGAAAACGTTTGCCAAAGGGTTAGGACCATTGTTGTTTTGGGGTCGGTTACAATCCAATTAACTAGGAGGCTGGTACGAGGCTTCAACGTGTCAGCTATTTGCTCGTTAATTCACTCTATTTGCTCGTCAATGCCTTCTATTTGCGCAATCCTTATAAGGAATACGTACTAGATACCCCAATCCAATTTTGAGGACTTTTTCATCGGAGCTCCCCAGAGCCTCTGTTTCTTGGCGCAGGCCAAAAGGAACGCAGGAGATTGGTAATTGAGACTATTGTATAATGCTCCTAAAACGTCCTTATGATTATTAATATTATTTGTAATAAAATATTATCGCTCACAAGACATGCAACTTTACCTGATGGTACTGTGAACACAATAACAATCACTCACCGAAATCAAATACATGTAATTTTGAGGAATGACATTTGATGTGCTTTTGATCGTGGTAGACGTAAGGGTTGCCACCGTACACTAACATCATGTTATCCAAAATGACAGCAGAATGCAGAGTTTGTTTGAAGCCACTCGCAGAAAGCGAAATCCTATACAACAAAGATATATATATATATAATCAGAAAACCGATGATTTTTAAATGATATGATTTTTAAGGCGACGTACCAACTGCGTTCACTGGGTAAATATGCGATCAAACTGTCTGTTGGAGTAGCTCCGCCACCATTAAAAATCTGCAAACCACCATAGACATAGATACGGCGAGAATACCGGTCGTAGACACTTGTGTGACCATGTCGAGCAGTTACAAACGAGGATTCAGACTTGATAATTTCCCACTTGGAATTTTCTAAACAGAAATGAAAAGGGAACATTAGCCATCTGGTCTTCACTATATAGCACAGTACAGTATAGTGTGGTGCACAGTTGTGGTGTGGTGCACTGCGGTGTGATGTAGTTTGGTGTGGTATAGTGTGGTGTAGTGTAATGCGGTATAGTGTAGTGCAGTTTGGTATAGTGTGGTGTATTGCAGCGTAGCGCAGTGCAGTCCAAAATGCCGCTGTTGTACCTCAGATAAGACTCTCCCACATGTTCTACTATAACATGCCTATATAGTATCTTGCGCAGACACAACAGTATAGTAACCATCACCACCGACCAACAAGTTTGTGCTGCCAATTTCTGCCTTCGTCCTGATATCATTGTAGAAGAAGACAACAAACTACTAATGATGCTGAAAACCTTCGCGATGCTGAAAACCTTCGCGATGCTGAAGGTTTCAAGCAATTTTTCATTGGTCAAGGGAAGTAATGTGAAGTCTTTGGTTTTGTGATTGGTGCTCTTGGTTCTTGGCATCCTGCCACCTTGGAATGTTAAAACGATATCGCTCTCTGTTCCGCAAACTGTGTTGCACTGATGTTTTACAGGTAACATCTTGGAGGTAACGGATGATTCGTTAAAAGCAGCTGATCCTGATTAAACATATCTCCCAATATGCTCATGTTAATATTACTTTAAATCATTACAAACCTTACTTATATCTTGAACTTCCTCAAACATGCACCTTTAAAACTTTTACTAACCGTTTTCTTTAAGAATAAGTCACTTCATTTATATAACCTTCCCAACCGCCAGCTCCAGACTTATTACTGTCAGACGTCCATCTAACAACAGAGGATGTTCTTCATACACTCCTAGCGCTTGATACCAACAAAGAAACTGGTCCTGACGGCATGCCTCCTAAATTACTTAAAGAAACTGGCCAACAAATTGCACCGTCACTCACCCAGCTCTTTAACAGATCTCTAAGTTGTGAGTTCTACCAGATGATTGGAAGCTAGCGAGCATTGTGCCTGTACACAAGAAGGGAGAAAAAGATCATGTTGAAAACTACCGCCCCACCTCTCTCCTCCCTGTAATATCGAAAGTCCTTGAACGCTGTGTACTTAACAACATACGAGATCACTTGCTGGTATTAATCAATGACACCCAACACGGTTTTATCCCAGGGAAATCCTGCACCCCTACTGGACGCTGGTAAACAGACCGATATCGTCTACATGGATATGTCCAAGGCCTTTGATAAGGTCAACCTCTGATCATCAAGCTCTGATCAATAAACTTTACAACTGCATGCTTTGGCATCTCTGGAAACCTGCTTGGTTGGTTCCGTTCTTACTTGCTGAACCGTAGGCAACGCGTCACTGTCCTAGGAGCTACTTCTTCCGAAAAACCTGTGCTATCAGGAGTCCCACAGGTTTCTATATTGGGTCCCATACTTTTCCTTCTTTATGTGAATGACCTGCCTGATGCAATAAAACATTCAAAAGTGGCCTATTTTGCGGACGACACAAAAATATTTAAGTGCGTCGATTCTACCACAGATGCTAATTTGATACAAAGAGACCTTAGTAGTCTAGAGAACTGGTCTGCTACATCAGGGCTCACTTTTAATCAAGACAAGTGCAAGTGAATTACCAGGAACATTAACCCCATTGAATACCCCTATACAATCAAGAGTAGGACCCTCGCAGTTACATCAGACGAGAAGAACCTTGGCATAAGGGTTACTATAGTGCGCTAACATGGTCAAAGCACACCCTTTTTATGATCCCCTCGCTGAAGTTGATGTTCCAGTCATCGTTCAAGCTTTGAAAATGCTCTCCTCTTCTGATACCTTTGTTTCCCACATTGCTAAAGCCGAGTTACTCCAATCTGTTCGTTTTGCTGCTAAAGATAACCCTTCTCCTTCCCTCATCTATGAATTCCTTTCTGGCTCCACTTCTGGCAACTTTCATCCCAACAAGATTCGCTATCGCAAGCAATCAATTTGGACCCGGGCCCGATCATCCTGCCGTCGCCAGAAAGTGTCTTTTTCTGTTCCTGACAACGGCGCCCATCTATCGCTGCTCTTGATAGAGGTCCCATCTTTGCAAAATCTTGCTGTAGTTTCCTCCACCATCTTGTGCAAAGTCATGCTGCCGAGAAACTCACCTCTCTTCCCTGACCAAGGCAAAGTTGCCAGAGCCTTTGTCGCTGACCGCTTCCACAATGGTTCCTCTTGGGTCTTCACTGGCCTGAACATCAGCTTCAAAGATTGGAGATTTATCCATAGCGCGAGACTAAATGTTGTCCCAACCAACCAAAATAAATCCCGTTGGTCCAATGTTTCCACCTCGTGCAGGAAATGTGGTTCAGAAGCTGAAACCCTGCCACACATAATCTGCCACTGCCGCCCACACCTGACAGAGATCCGAGATCACCATAACAGAATCGTCGACCGCCTCTCCAACGCCATCCGGTCTGGAGAAGTTAGACTAGATAAACAAATCCCCGACATTCCTGACCGTTGCCGTCCTGATATTGTGATCATCGAAGACAACCAAGTCTCAATAATTGACGTCGCATGCCCTTTTGAGAATGACAGTGATGCTCTTAAAACCGCTGAGCAAGAAAAAGTCACCAAGTACGACAACTTGAAGGACCATTACATTGCCCAAGGCAAAAACTGTTCAGTCTTTGGTTTTGTAATTGGTTCTCTTGGCGCATGGCATCCTGATAACGAAGCCGTCCTTGCCCGCCTTCGCATGACGCGCTCTTACAAGTCATTATTCCGCAAACTTTGCTGCAGTGATGCAATACAAGGATCTGCCATCATTTACTACAAGCATATGTCCGTTAATGCTAATAATTAACTTTTGACATATATAAACTTCCCCAAGAATAATGTTTTACTTATTCTTCTGAACATATCACGTTTAACAACCTATGTATATAGAATATTTTGTTAGTAATATTAACTTGCCTAATTTGTACATATCTTATTTTCAAAAAGTAATAAATCATAAATAGTGTAGTGCAGAAAGGTAGTGAACTGCCAAAATTGAGGAACAAAATACTGAGTTTTCTAGCCTGCGAGCAGACGGTTATTTGGGGGAGGAGTCATTTTTGGGGGAAGGGTTATATTCTGGACCCGGATTACAGCAAGGCGGAAAACCCGCAGTATAACCCCTCCTCCCAAACAACCATCTGCTACACAGGCTGAGTTTTCGAGAAAAAGCCCTTCCGCAGAGTGAAGGGCCTTCGCTCGAAACGGGAAATTGTCTAGGAAGGGAGGGTATTCGGGAGGGGTCTGACTCCGAATCCCCTCCCGTCCGCCATGCAGGCTATTTTAACTTTTAGTTGATTGGGACTTGTGACATATATTTAAAAGGACACTCCACTCCCAAAAACAAGTGCTGCTTAAATGAAAGTTCTTTGTCGACTTCCACCATGATATACAACTTCTATAGACATTTGGCTTTGTTTATCGCACTTTTTGTAAATTAGGGTCGCCATTTTTGTTCTGATTGCGGGCGAATGCGGTCGCGCCATTAATTTTTGCAACAAAATCCTTCATAGAAATAGAAATTACGTACAGTAGATTAAAACAACGCTATTCTTATACTATTATGAAGGGTTTCTTTGTATAGTGTTTCACTGTTTCTATCCTCAATATAGCGACCTTTCATTTACCAAAAATACGATAAAAAAAGTAAAAGTAAAACCCTAAAACTAAAAAGATCAGAAGAAAATTAATACCCATTCTCGTGTAAGGCGATAAAGAACTTTCATTTGAGCAACAGTTGTTTTGGAGTCGTGGAGTGTCCCTTTAATTCACTGATATCAAATATTCAAACTATACAAAAGCTATTTCTCGCTATGTTATGTGCCTCACTTCGAATCTCATACCTATATCATATTCCTGAACTTGTGGAGACAGTCCATTCGTAACCAAGCCAAAAATAACAATCATTTTCCTCCCTACCAGAGTAGCTGTATGTCCAGTAACAGCCGCAGATGGCTGAGCACGCCAGTGCTTCCATGTGTTTGAATTCGTATAAAATATCTCCAAACATTTCACAATCTTGTTGTCAATCACACCACCATATATGATGAGAGAGCTCTAAGGCAACGGAAATCAATAAAAGATGTATATATTCCAACACTCCAAATTTTCCTTCACCATAAATCCTTAGAACATGTAGTTTAATCAAGTGAAATGGCAAATATTACTTTATATATATATATATATATATATATATATATATATATATATATATATATATATATATATATATATATATATATATATATATATATATATATATATATATATATATATATATATATATATATATATATATATATATATATATATATATATATATATATATATATATATTATATATATATATATACACTACACTGATGAGGCCCAAAAGGCCGAAACGGTACCGTCTGTAGTTAGATATCGCTCTATGACCTTTAGGTCATATTGAGCACTCTAACAGGATGAAAACCATTGTCGCTTATGCATTGTGCGCACGCTCACTGCTCGCAGTTTGAGCACTCTGGCATGGTTTTTGATGTCCCACATTTGTGTGGCATCAAGGGTGACTGTAAATAGCAGTTACCTTCATCCTGCTCATCAGCACTACACTGATGAGGCCCAAAAGGCCGAAACGGTACCGTCTGTAGTTATATATATATATATATATATATATATATATATTTTCGCTTACCTCAAAACTGGTCTGCTACAACTTGTTTCATCTGTAAAAGAATCTTCAGGCAGAAGATTGTAGCAGACCAGTTTTGAGGTAAGCGAAAATCTATTATTTGCTCTAACTATATGTTGTTGAGCACTCTTTGCATTTCGTAGACCAAAACCTACACGTATATATATATATATATATATATATATATATATATATATATATATATATATATATATATATATATATATATATATATATATATATATATATATATATATATATATATATATATATATATATATATATATATATATATATATATATATATATATATATATATATATATATATATATATATATATATATATATATATATATATATATATATATATATATATATATATATATCAGCGCCATATATACAGAACTCGTGACTAGGCTCTCGGCAACGGCTTCCGTAGCTCAGTGGTCGGAGCACTGCACTAGCACCGCAGGGTCGCGGGTTCAATTCCCAGCCGGAAGGCCTTAAAGTTGCATTTTTCGCAACTGGTCCCGGTTTGGTCTTACAATGTATGTATTCCAACACTCGAAATTTTCCTTCACCATAAATCCTTTCAACATGTAGTTTGATCGAGTGAAATGCCAAATATTACCTATTTATTATATATATATCCGCTCGGAGCCTTTAATGTACAACTAAATGGATGTAACATACAACTAAATGGTTCTTCAATCGTGCTTAATCATAAATTGTTGCAAAGCGAATAAATCAGAGTATATATATATATATATATATATATACTCCCCTATTAAGGGGAGTATGAATAAGGCATGGTGAACCCACTTTGACTGGGGGTGGACAGTTAAATTTGCCCGAGTATTATATTTTTTACAAAATGTCCCAATCTTTTTTTGTCCATATAGCAACCAAATATCAAATCTCATTATATATAATCATTCTTGCTTATGCCTGCAGCATAACTAAACGCCCCTTGTTCTAATTTTAACATGCATACGTAAAAACTTGCTTACTATTTCTGTCTTGCTTTCCCAGACAATATTTTGCCTAAATTTACAGGGGAACTCATGTAGTCAAAAAATAAATGTTAATAGTTTTACAGTACCTGCTCTTGTACTGAAGAAATAACGTTTTCATTCACGTATTTTGTTTTTGGATGGCGCCATTTTAGAGTTTGCTAGTTGATGTAGTGGCGGTTATTATTAGCCATATTATTTTACAACAACATACAACTAAATGGTTCTTCAATCGTGCTTAATCATAAATTGTTACAAATAGTCAGGTAGATAAAGGTCATGATCTATACAGAGCGGACAAAAGCACCAAAATTTGCATGAATGTAGCTTAGGACATAACAATCAATATTAGGACCGGTGCCCAGGTTGATCTTGTCTCGGACTCATTTTATTCGGCTGTCAATTTTGTGAAAAAGGGCTGTGGTGGACTCCCTTTGGTGAATATTCTTACAATTTCGATTTTAGCCTACATTCCTTGGAAATTTACATCTTGTCATTACGAAAACCTATAACTATCTGTTTTCATCATTACTAGTGAAAAACTTACTTGACACATTAAATAAAGCCCAGTTTTTAAAAGATATTCTTTAGACTGGTGCCCAGTCTTCACTCGGACTTCCAAGATGGCGGCCCTCTGGTGTCACTACATGAACAGTATTAAGTACACAGGGAAACAGGGGCCCCGGAACTACGGGGGCAGCAGGGCAGCCGTGTACCCTTTGCTATATTGTAATGCGGTATCTTATACTTCCTTTTGAATTTATTTACCACTCTGTGTTAAAATTAAACTGCCCATATTCGGAAAGCAAAAACATTTAAATTTTGCGTAATGAAAAGGAAGGAGCCCTAACTAATCGTTGCTGGTAACCGTGGTCGACGATTGATGAAGTATAGGTTGTGTTATTTGGTTTCGAAGGAGTCAACGAGATGAGTTCGATGGATTATGCGTGTGAAGATGTAATATAAATGGACCATTTCGATTGCTCATGCTATAGACATGTCTAAAAATCTACAATATGTTGCTCGAGACTGGAATTTTTGGAAGGAAGTTTTTTAAATTATTTAATAAACTTGTAAGAACAGACACTTCCCGAATGTGTTACATATATCACGTAGCATTAAATTGATAAACGTTTACTGTGAGTCTGCCAGTCAGTGTGCATCTTTCAGTAATATGATATTAAATTAATAAAGATCGCTAGACGGCTTCTCCCACTGAAGGGGATGGCGTTGGTGTGCTTCATAACTTTTCCACAACTGAAGCCGATAGAAATCTTCGTCGCATTGCCACGGAGTTAGAAGACTTCCATCTGTTGGCAAAAATCTCAGGTGGTGATTTGATTGCCATCGAGGCGAAATATCACATGAAGTCCTTAAAAAGAAGAAACAAAAGTGCAGAGTTCTTGGAAGCTGAAGGGATGATAAACTTAACGAATCAAGGGCATTTATTGAGTTGGTCGACTTCATCGAGAATTCTGTTGAAAACGGAACCCTGTTCTTTGTACTTTCAGAGCTGCACACATTGTATGAAAATCGTTTAAAGGATCTTGGAGTCGCAAAGTCAATCAATTTAGGCTTAAGAATCAGATATTGAAGTACAAGAACAAAACGATGGAAGAAAAACTGTGTTGATCTTCAACAATATCCTAAAAGAAGCTGTAAAAGAGCGAGACTTCTCAGATGATATTGCCATTTTGGCCAAAGCTGCAAAGATAATAAGAAGAGATATGTTCTCTGTTCAATCCAATTCTAAGGCAATCTGTGATAACTTGTGGTCCAGACAATCCGATGCCTAACTGCAATCACGAGGAAGCAGAATTGTTGTTCACCTGCTTGATGCCTTGCACACTGATGGTGCAGTCACAGCTCTTGTGAGGACTGTCGACACACGTTGTGGTAATACTCGTGGGAAAGTTTTATAACCTGAAAGCGGAGAACGATAATGCGGATATTTGGGTTGCATTCGGTATGGGGAGAAACTTTAACTTCATCAGCATCAACAAGATATATACTTCCTTTGGTGAGGAGAGGTCACGTTCCCTCCCTGTCTTGCATGCTTTCAGTGGCTGCGACACAACGTCTGTATTCAATCAAACGGTCTGCTGACACCTTCATTAGAGTTCCTACCCATCCATTCCAACAGCTAGCGACTGATTCGACACACTTCCGAAATCTGGAACGAATGACTATCATAATGTATGATAAGTCAAGCCCCTTAGCCTCCACCAACGAGACGAGAATGGATCTGTTTTGCAAACACAACAGAGCAATCGAAAAGCTCCCTCCCACACAGGTAAATCAAAGAGAGGAAAAACAGAATTTATTAAATAAAAAATAAGATAGATAACTGGGAAAGGAAAGGAAAGATTAATGCCAATGTATATGTAATGTCTTTAGAATTCTCTACTGAAACACGTTGAAAGGGCCATCTTCCAAGCAGGTGTCTGGACAACTAGTAACGTGAGCAACCAGGATATTCCTTCCCCGCGGGATTTGGCTGGCGCAAGACTGGGTGACGTGTGGAAGCCAGTGTGGATGACCATTCCTGAAGTGTCAAAGACTTGCCAAGAGTTGGTCAAATGTTCATGCAAGCGCCAAGCGGCCATGTACCCGATGTAAATGTGTGACCCCTCTGCCAGTGTGAATGCAATGAGAGAAGCGCTGATCAAGTCTAGATTGGTCTTATGCCAAACTCTCGCTCAACCCAGACAATGGTGAATCGTAATGCTAAAATCAATGTTAAGCCCAAGGGTTGTTACGGGGACCTTGGCAGATGTGGAGTATTTCAACTCTTTAATTCCTCCTCATTGTCAGGAATTACGAACTCTGATCACAAGAAAGGGCTTGCTTTTTAAACGCTCATTTCTAAACATTAGAGAATATCTTTACCAATAAATATTTGTGCCAAGGATAACTTTTTGCCAGACATTAAATCCGGATTTAAATATTATCCATTTTGGGTATTTGATTTTTTATCAAAACTTTGGCCTTAACTATACATGCAGCAAGCATAGCTCGAAACTAGAAGAGCTTTCAAGCTGCATCCTGGAAAGATGTCTTGTGCTTTATGAACTGCATCTACCTCAGGTGTTGAAGCCCTACAATGACGTATACCAGGTTCGCAAAGCATCTTGGGTATTCACATTATCTTAGAAACTTATTACAATAAGCAATTAAAGCTTCTCAACCTCTTTTGCTTCAATACTCGTAGTTTTGGTGTGGTCTGGTAGTCAATAGGTACTGGGATCATGTTTTCAATATCTGGCTTGGTAACCAGGCAATCCCGATTTTGACTGTTTTACAGTTTTTATCCGTACAAGCGAACGAAAAAAGATTTTCATGGGCACCGGTCCTAAAGTTGTTTGGTATACCCTAAGGAAGCTGTGTGCCAAATTTGGTGCTTTTGTCCACTCTGTATAGATCCTATCAATATTTTGCACTTAGCCAGATAATTTCAGTCTTCAGACGTTCAGTGCAAGTCTGCCAGAGAGTGTGTAGCCATATTATTTTACAACAACATACAACTACTGTAAATGGTTTTTCAATCGTGCTTAGTCATTAATTAATTTTCTCTGGCCATTGAATCAGCGACAGTGACTTCGGCATTTGCATAATCACGGTCGTCAGATAAGGAGTCTTCGTCAGGGGAGTCAATTTCGATTGGATATATGAAGTCCTGGAGACACATGGCAGCGGCAATTTTCCGTTTCGTAAACGGTCGTTGCCACCAGTTACGGTCGATGCCACCATTTCACTGGCGTTAACGCGTCACATCCTGTCCTTCTGAAACACGATATGATCGACACGCGTATGAAAATTTCACGCCACGCAAACCGCATTTTCATCACTGATTTTCATACATCAACAATGTCGGTTAATACACGGAAAATTAATACACGGAAACCTATCGATTGTATTTAATAAATAAATAAAGAATGGTTATGTCTTGAACAGTTGAACTCATGTTATAAATATTTTCGCACGATTTATATTACCGGGAGATTGAAGACGTGTGAATTCAACACACGATCGAGAATCAGAAATATATTTTAATGCCACACACAACAAGAATGTATGCTTAAAGCTATTCCGTTCTAAAGCAGGGTTAGTTTTAAGGTTAGTGTTTAGTGTTTTAAGGTTAGTGTTTAGTGTTCTTCGAACCTTTTTGAAAGTAAAAGTTTCATACGTCTTCAATCTCCCGGTAATATAAATCGTGCGAAAATATTTATAACATATGAGTTTAAGACATAACCATTCTTTTTTATTTGTTAAATACAAGCGATAGGTTTCCGTGTATTGGTTGGTCTATTGAGATATAGATAAATATGTAAACAGCGGTTGTCGTTTTGATAGAGCAATTAATTATTCACTATTGACACAGTTGTTAATATTTTTATCGTCCAATGACAGGTCCCCAAATAGATTTATAAAGTGCACTGCAAAATCTCTTTGCGCTCATTTGCTGTCGCATCGTTCTGCTTTATAATTATGCGCCTCTCTAGAACGGCGTGTGAGTTGAGACGTTTGTCCGAAAGACTTGATGTCAAAAAAACTGATAGCCCTTTCCATTGATGATTTTGATCCGGATAGAGCAAATACTAGTTTCGCTAATAAACTCAAGTTGGGGAATTCTTTGCGTAATTTATAGCTTAAAATATTATTAAATTTGGACGAATCACCTACAGTACTTAAAGAAAACATGCGTGACATTACATTGTTGATACCTTCGGATTGATAGAGGTTTGGATGTTCAATTAGCAGTACCTGTAAGACCAGGAAATAACTCAACAAGAAAACCCTCTTATACAGGTTTGAATTTCCTGTTTTTCTGTAGTATATGCAGCTAAAACATTTTAGGATTTAAACATGGCAAACCTACAGATGATACTTGGCAAGTGTCTGGCAACGTATGTGCGGCGGCTCTGACAAGAAAATGAAGCAGACCCGAGACGAGTTTCGTATTTTAGCATGCATGTAGTGTCACTCAACATTTGGTTAAAAAACATTTATTATATTATATCGTACTTCAGTTACATTTTGTTATTGAGTCGTGCGTTGTGTCGGACTCACCGTAGCCGTCATTCATGTCGATTTTTCCGTTGTTGCAGGACACTGCGTAAGTCTTATCAAAGTTATCATGTTTGTTTAATTGCATTATCACTGCCCGAGGGCCATAAGCGTGTCTCAACGCCCACTAAAAACATGCATTTGCAAACCGGAGAGTAATATTTTCAGGCTACGTAAGCAAATAAAACTACTTGTAGCTGAGAAACAAGAGTCAAAAGTTAAACTTGGCTTAAGGATTTTAGGCGTGCGATGAATTACACGGCTAGGTAATTTTAGGCGTGTACCAAGGCGTGGGATCGCACACCTCGTATGAAAAAGCCTGCTTAAATTTTATTTAAAAGGAATCTATTTTTTGACTACAGTTCTACTTTAATACTTCCATTTTTAGCCAAATTATATAATTTAAAAACAATTTTTTAAACACCCCCAGCAGTGATGTTCCTGCCTATGAAGCAAAATTGTTTTAATGTCCAATAATTAATTAATTAATTAATTAATAAGTAATTACCTGGTAAGCAATCATTGTGTGACCCCATCTGTGTTGCAAGCCCAGGTCAATAATCCCATCTTCCCATATGTTCGCATTAAGGTTGTATCTGTACAAGAGAGGAACATTAACACATTATACTCTCAACTAAGATGAGGCAGTTAATTGCTAAACTGGAAAAAAAACATTAATGTTTTTTGAAAACCGAGTCAATGATGTGCCGGTTTTCAATTGATATATGCACTGCCTATGCAGCAGTCACTACACATCATTGTAACCTTCACTCTAAAGCTCGATGGTTATTATAAAATAACATGTATGCACCCTATCTAGACTGGGGGGGGGGGGGGGGGGGGGGGGTGTGTGAGGTGGATCTGCCCACACTAATTTTAAATGTAGATATCTCAATAATGGTTGCAGCTATGAGTATGACTCTAACATTTCACAACTTTTCCTAGAAATACATTGTCAGTATGGGCAGAAAAAATAGCAAAAATATATTGGGTAAAAAAAAGTTACAGAGTAATCCGGAACACCTACTAACACTAAATTTCTATTACAGTATAATAGAAACAATAAAAAATAAGAACATATCGATTAAGATAAATCTATTTATTGATATAATAACTTATGTACGTTAACAGAACAGGGTCATGTCGTACCTACAGGAACGAGCTGTATGATTGGTTCTCTGCAACATTCCATCACCGCATCACCGCAGTTTTTCCTTTGAATTTCGTACATAAATTAGCTGGTATAAGTGCCTTAATTCGCCCTTCATCTTTTCAGTTTTGTTGCGAAGCGCTGTTTACGCTACTTTATTACCGTCTGTTCCAAGCCAGCTTGTTTACCCATATCTGGTTAAATTTCTTGGTTGCTTTGCTTATCCGTTGCTCTCTGCAGGATAGTTATTTCACGGAGACCTGCTATGACTGCTTGGTGCTCACTGCCATTTTACCGCTTATCTATATAAGTGCCCGCGCCATCCAGCCCACCTGGCACGTTTTGCGTAGGATGTACTCCGCACTCCTTACTATAACTTCGAACTGTTAAATATTTTCCTATTGTAGATCGCTTGTTTTCCTTACCTCGTATGATTGGTTGTTGTCTCATCGGTTCGTGGGCCCCGGGTTCTAGGGTTTTCTTCGGCTCACTCCCCCCTGATATCCTCGTTTTCCCCGGTTATGCCTTGTGTGCGAGTTCGTATAGACCGTCGTGGGGGTCTTCCCTCCCTGCAATTGATTATTGTTTACGCTGACCATGGCGTCAACGACTCACCCCTCGCGGGCGGTTCTTGTTCTATGCTGGCCACAGCCCCATGAGTGCTCTCTGTTTGTACTGGTAATGACTTACCCCTGGTGTACTTAAACATACAATAGCGACCTTTAGATTGAGTACGAGTACGAAGACAAACTTTTCTGCGCAGTGGAGAAACAACAATGGAAACGAACCATGCGCAATGGTAAACTCGTCTTCGTACTCGTCTTCGTTCTCAAATCTAAAGGTCTCTAATCACTTTCATACGAACACACCTTCGTTGTCCGCCATGCATGCAAGTATCCGATTTCCCCACAATAATCAGGTGCTGTCCATTTTTTTGTGCGCTCATCCCTGATACATGCTTCAACATAATTTATGTTATTTTAATTGTCAGTTTTTTCATGTGCCGCGCGGCACTTGATGTGTCTCAGCTTGCCATTGCCTATACCCCTGATGTGTCTCTGGTTACACTCGCTGCTACGCTGGATGTGTCCCGGTGTCCAATTGCTGCTGCACTTAGCGTGTTTTCAGGTTCCAATTGCTGCTGTGCCACCAACCTCGTACCCAGGGTCTTACCTCCGCTACCCAGGGTCTTACTCCGCTACCCAGTGTCTTACCTCCGCTACCCAGGGTCTTACCTCCGCTACCTAGGGTCTTACCTCCGCTACCTAGGGTCTTACCTCCGCTACCCAGGGTCTTGCCTCCGCTACCCTGGATTTTACCTTCGCTACCCTTCCACCTCACCTGTGTCTCGGGGTGCCAATTGTCATGCCTCACCTGATGTGTCCCAAGTTACATTTGCCGCCGTGCCAATTGCCATGCCTCACCTGATGTGTCCCAAGTTACATTTGCCGCCGTGCCAATTGCCATACCCTGCGCCGGATGTGTCCCGGGCTCTAACTGCTGCTGCTGTACTTCGCGTGTTTCAGGTTCAAATTGCTGCTGCGCCTGCCTGCCTTAGGTTAAATTTGCCACCACACCCGATGCGTCTCGAGGTTCCAAGTGCTACGACACCTGACCAATTGCCATGCCACACCTGATGTGTCTCATGTTACATTTGCCGCAGCCCCTGGGGTTCTAGCTGCTGCTGCTTCTGCTTCGTATGTGTTTCTCAGGTTGCACTCGCTGATGCTTATAATACTCGCTGATTATAATTGCTAATGCACCTCCTGGGACTCAGATACATTTGCTGCGACACCTCAGTTGTTTCAGATTACAATTGCCATGGCGCCTGGTCTGTCTCAAGTTACAAACGGTTGCGGCCCTGATGTGTCTCGCGTAGTTTGAGGTTCTTTTACGCGTCCTCTCGCTCGGTAGCAACATGGTGTTTGGTCAACAATCTCGTCAGCTGTCCGTTCCGGACGTCTGAGCTCATGCACTTTCTGCAAAGTCTTACCCGCATGGCCGGTCTCCACCATGTTATTTTCACCGCACTTCGTACGCCCGTTAGAGTAACTGCGCTGCTGACGCTTTATTTCACTTTTGGATGCTGGAATACCGCTGCTCGACCACGACAGCTTCCGGACGCTTTGCTATGCAGCTTTCTGGTGACCTTCTGATAACGACCTTAAATCGTAGGCCCTCGGAACCCTGTCATTGGCTTCTAGCCTGTTGGGGGTAGTTCGTTCACCTGAACGAGTGATAAATCTAAAACAAAAACTTCGGGTCAGTGAGTTCGCTTGTTCGGACAACTTCGTCGCATCTGGTACATCAACGCCTGCCGGATTAGACCTCGTGGACTACGGGTGGAGGAGAAGGGAAGAATCGCTGGACCAACGACCAAGTGTGTTCATGAGGTGATGCGGGTAGCCAGCCAAGACGAGAAAGTTACCTAACACCCCTCTGGGATAGAATGGACCGGGGCCAGCTAATGACGATCTGGTGATAAGCATCGGAGATGACAATAACGCAAAAGGGCGGCGACCAAGCAGATAGGCTGGCTAGACAGACCTGCAAGTATTATACAACCTCGATGCAATGGGGCAGGCTTTGATATCTTCAAGAAGAGCCGTGAGTGACCCCAGGGTGGGAAAACGCCTTTGGGCAGGTTTCGTGCCTCGAATCCCTTCTCCAGCTTAGCTGGAGGGTGGCATTGGAGAGGGTAATTCTCGGCAACATTGTAACAAGTTAGTTGGGGAGTTTAGGCTCGCCTGGGGCTGCTCTACCTATGAGACCGCTCCGTCTTTGTGGATCTCTGGGTCCTGGAAACTGTTCCTCAGCTATTAGCGTAAAACCCTCTCCGACAGAGCTACACCCTCCAAAGGTTGAATTGGTTCAGGACACTGCCCAATTAGGTGCGGTTCCATACAGCGTATGGTCAGGAATCGCGGGGCTATCGGGGGTGCTACCGCAGACTCTTGCATGAATGTTAATTGTTCAGTATAGGAATATACTGCTATCAATCAAGGACCTGTGTTTACACAATATATTATCATATACTAAAAATCTAAAAGACTACTAATTATATTAAATTGTATATAAACATACAATGTTTAAAAATCCATGGACTAAAAAGTTTGTTAAAATTTCAGTTTATACCATATTGTCCTAAACATTTAGATCAATCAAATTAAGATTAATTTTAAAATGAAGGATAGAGGTCTCCGTTTTCATATCATTTGGTAGGCTGTTAAAAATTTTTGCTCCATAAAATGCAAATGTTTTCCTTCCAGATTCACATCGGACTCTCGGTAAAACCAAGTTCTTATTATTGCCTCGAGTGTTCCTTGTGTGATGTGTTTTTGTAAAATAATCGTTGTAAACCGATGGTCTTATAAGCGTAGTTTTGGAGACATTGCCGCAGCAGATTCCGCGCTTCCCCAACCCCACCCACGCAGGCCCTGATTGGTCAATACCTGTGCTTTGATCAAGCCATCCAAACACGGAAATTCCCCAGCAAAAATTTCCTTAAGTTTTGCTGCTCGTTCTCTTGTATTATTTTATAAAATAAATACCTAATGGATTTTCTGTGTTTGGATACTGTGATCCAAACACTTGGGATGTTGCTTGACTTTACACTTTTCTCCAGTCTCTCAACTTCCTGCATGTTTGGATGAAAGTATCTAAACATGGAAACCATTAGGTATTCCTTGAGGACAAGGCTAAAAGGGATGACTCAAAAGGACATTTCCACTTTCAAGAACTAGTCTAATGTAATCCTAATCCCAATTTCTAACCCTAACCATGATACTAACCTTAACCGTACACCTACTGTAACCCTAGCTAACCCTAACCTAACGAAAAATAAAGGTCAAACAAAAACAGAAAAGTCCTTTACAGTTATGCCTTAGCCATTTACCCAATGGTTTGAGCATCTCACCAGCAATCAGAAGTTTACAGGTTCGATCCCTGTCTGGGACTCATTTTTTTGTCTGAAACATTCTCTGTCTGAAACATTTTCTTAGGATATGAACTTGACAAGCATCCATATATCAACTACAATAATTATTATGATTTAATTATGATGAATATTACACAGTATCTATACATCAGCAATCTATTTTCATACCTTAAAATATGCTGTTGATGTGTATTTCCACTTTGATGTGATGTATAACCCTTATAAACCCACATTGAATCACCAATGATGGCAGCAGTGTGCGAGGCCCTTGGATACACTGAATCATCTATAAAAAAATGACAATCATTCAGGATGATCATTCTAGGACACAAAAAAGCAATAATTTTCACGACACCTTTAAAGAAAAATTATGCCAGGTAACTTTGTGAAAACACCACACGACTATTGTTTCCTGCTATAGTGGCAGTATCCCAATGCCAGCATTCACTGTGTGAATTACGCTGATGATGGAATTTTTAGCAGCTTTTCATAAATACATTTAAGCAGAAAAACAATTTTTGCTTGGACATCTGGAAAATATAGCTGGCAATTTGCTATTCAGTGGCTGGATCTTATCGAAAGCCCTGTACAAGCCAACACCTGGTTATTATGCTCTGATGAAAGCTAAGCAATAAATAAGTCATGTGTTGTTCCTCTTAAATTAGTTTATCCAAGCAAACCTTTAAAGAGTTGAGAAAACTTGTATTATGCCTAGTTTACCTGTGTATAGCTAGCCTGCGTGCATGCTCTCCCGGCCCCAACCCGCAGAGAGCCTGCTCGCAGGCTAGTGTATAGCTTCAGCCATGCCACATGCCTCTCGTAGATGTGCTATGTGGCTCGGCATATATATGGCTCGGCATATATATGGCTCGGCATATACTGTACACACGTAAAAATCTCACAAGTTCTTACAGCATTGTTGCCTGAACAACACTGTAACAACTTGTTGACACCTGAAGCCTGCATTTAGTAATTTGGTAAATGCAAGACAAATGCATATTAATGGTGCCTTTTTCAGAGATATTTTGGGATTAACATTATTATTTGGCCAACGACAATCCCAAGAATGATGAAACTACTGACAGTACTGTAGTACCTGTGCCTCCTGCATGTGCACTCCTCCAAAATGACATGGTGACAGGTTGTTCACAGTCTTCACCTGAAAATGCAAGACAGAAAAACAGCAGTCAGATCTGAGACAGTAGTTATAATTTAGGAATAAAAATAATTTGCATACCTGTAAAATGAAAAAACAATGAATGGATGATGAAATAAGAGAGAAAGTGAGAGATGGAGATGAAAACTGATGGAGATGAAAACTGAAGGACATTCTAAGTGAGCAGGACGAATAGATAGATGGACAGACGATGGATGTACAGTTTCAGCTATAAGAAATAGCAGTTGGATGGAATAGATGGACAGGCAGGCAGGCAGGCATGAGAAATATATGGACAGACATAACAAGCCTTGTCACCATTATAGAATAACCCAAAATAATAATAAATGACATTATTATATTGCAGACTGAATGTGTACTGTAGTGTACGTGCCAGATACAATGACAGACAATCATGCATACAGATGGACAACAAGACTACAATATCTTACCTGTGAATCCACTATCACAAATGCAATAGCCCAATGTTTCATTACAAAAGCCATTTGTACAATTTGAACAATACATAATTTTTACATCACAGATAACTCCAGACCATCCAGGGTTACATAAACACAGACCAGCTGCATTACATCTACCATTGCTGGAACAAGGACAGTTTTCTACAATACTGTATATGGACACAGAGAGAAAAGATTAGTTAAACAAAAATAGAAAATATACTGTACAATTGCACCCTGTACGTGATGTTGCCACAAAATTCAACACAATATTTTAAATCGACATGCAAACTTTCTGATTTTAAAATCTTACCTATAAGAAATGTTAAACCCAGCCTTTTCTACACGAACATCACTGTAAAAATAAATATATGCTTTGCCGGATTTTGCCACAATTTCCTGGGGAATTACGGCTTGGTTTGAGTTAGTTTCTGCAATTAAATGGCCACTGCAATAAAAAAAGTATTATTTTTATTTAAGAGTGCAACAGATAAAAGTGTTTTCTATTGAGCAATAGAATATTTTGAACTCTAGAAGCTTGGGAATGCAATTTTCAACATTCAAAGCTTCAAATTCAGACTAACTAGTATAAAAGGTTATTGTACACCTTCAGGGTGTATTTCCGACTGGAGCGACCCTGTTTGTCTGACAGTGACCAAGTGAGTTTGCTTCTGGGAGTTCTATAACAACTGTACATAAAAATTTAATGAATTTGAAATCTGTTTATTTTGTGCACTCCTACATATAAATATATATATAATACTGAAACTGCCAATGTGCAAACTGATTCTCTGCATGGAAAATTCTCTAACTGTTTTTTAAAATTTCAAAAAATGCAGACATCCTTTTTAGCTAATGATATGTACAGTATTATATGGTAAACAATTTACAGAAAATGTGAGACAAATCTAATAAATATGTGAAGAGATGGAGCTTTTTCTAAAAAGTTAATTGAAAAGTTTAGCAGTCCTGCTGGGTGTAATCCAAAGGTCCACCTCTTTACATTAATATCTCAACCAATATTTAATTTTTTTAAACTAATTTTTTTTGTATAAACTTAATTATACAAACTTCATTTTGACAGGTCCTAATTCTTTTTTTGTAATTTTTTATCTCTGAAGGTGTATGCAGTACGATAACATTAAGAACTTTTACTCTAGGTGACTCCATGCAGTAATTTCAGTGGTGCTGGAGTCAGTAAATGATACTGGTTACCTCCTGATAAGGAGAACATTAAGTTATGGATGCACAATAGGAGGTTGCAAGAGCACAGACATACAGGCTTCTCAAAATAGTGCATGCGATCACACACGCACACATCCACATATGCACAGAACAATTAATGGTTAATGCATTTGCTAGATTGCACGCATAAACTTGTATTCAGCTCAGTAATAGCACTCACTATTTTACTATTAAATTATTTTAATACAACTGAAATAAGGAACAAAAAATACAAATTGAGTACTAGTTTTTGTAACATAATCATCGGCTTTTATCCATAGTCACTGCCAGGCATATTTAATTTTCCTTTCACCTGTCTAGACTTCACAGCTTGATATCGCAACCTTTGTCCAAAAACACACACACACTCTTTTATTTCTATTGTTGGAGTTGCTTCTGAAACAGTTAAGCGCATAGCTCGTTACTGATACCAACACTGACAAATTTGAAATGGATGACGAGGAGTCAGACAATTCTAGAAGTGTCATGCCAGCGAACACAACAAAATTGGTTAAAGTATTGAAGAAGACCCAAACGAGAGTGAGGACAATTACTACTACGAGATACTACAACTAAAGTGAACTAGCTGTCTAAGGAGAATGTCATTTTATAAACTATCTGTGTTTAAATTGCTACAATAAATCAAAATTATGCTGTATATATAATGCTATAGTATATGTTTGTTTTTAACAATGTGACTGCTACTAACTTCAGAATATACAGAACTTTGTCAGAGAATGTTAAAAATTAAAATTAAATTTAAGCCCAGTGTGACAGTTCCACCTCAGTTTGAATACAAAAGCATGCAACTGTGAATATTTAATAGTTTAACATTATTGCACACATCGCTGATGCTCAGATCAAATTATGCGTCCATTTGACCGCAAGAGTTTTTTTGAGGTGATATATATAGCCACAAGCACCTCTAACTTCATGAGTGCTCTCCCTGCATCCATAAATTGAAGGATCATGACAATAAGAGATACTGTAAAACAAATCAATTATTGCAAATAATATATGTGTCTGTCCTCACTGCAAAACACCTCCTTCATAATTATTGCTTAGAAATGCTGTGACTATATAATACACTATACTTACTTAAATGCTACCAGCTGAGGTGCATATATTGAGTCACCATCAAAAATATACAAGTGATCCCAATTGCACTCTGTAACCAGTTCATCTATTTCAAAATGTATGCTAGAATTTATGCTGGAAAAAATAACAAAATCATTATAATTAAATCTTTCAATGGTGATGAAAATCATTTTGAATAAATAATAATTTTAAAATAATAAGTGTTCAAATTGGATGTTCTCTTTGCATACTTAAATTGACAAGTTGGCTTGAGAAACTTGCATAGACTTTAAGAAATGCACCACTTGTTCACTCGCAAATTGTGAATTTAACCACTAAATCTTCAATGTTCTCACTTGTCCTATAAACCTATACTCATTTTTAGGTAATATTTGGCATTTCACTCGGTCAAACTACTCGGATTTATGGTGAAGGAAAATTTCGAGTGTTGGAATACATACATTTTAAGACCAAACCGGGACCAGTTGCGAAAAATGCAACTTCAAGGCCTTCCGGCTGGAATTGAACCTGCGACTCTGTGTCAGCGATGCTACTGACCACTGAGCTACGGAAGCCGTTGCCGAGAGCCTAGTCACGAGTTCTGTATATTATATGGTGGTGGTGGTAATGCTGGGATAAGATTCTGGGTATATTATAGGTAATATTTGGCATTTCACTCGATCAAACTACATGTTGAAAGGATTTATGGTGAAGGAAAATTTCGAGTGTTAGAATACATACATTTTAAGACCAATTTCTTATACTCATTTTTAGTATGATTGCCACTTTTAAACTTAGTACATGAAGAAAACCTATCACGTCGAAAAACCACATTCTAAAGCTTAAACCCTTCAGTGGTAACAACTTACATGTAGACATTAAATAGAGAACATTCAACATTCTCATCTTAAAAACACATTACAGAGCTTAGAACCTACTGTAATTTTTCAAAACCTATAACCAAATAATTACAAAACGTCACTTAAAATTACCTATTTTCTGCCTCAATCAACCACATTCTCTTTGACAGAGATGTATAATTATTAGCACCATCTGTTATGTAACCATTTCTACTTGTTAACCTGCAAAAAAAACCCAGAAGAGTTAAAAATTCAGCTACATTACTAATATATCTTAACAGGCTCAGCTACCCAATAGAGGTAGACTAAATTTCTGATTAAATTTGTGAACTTTTAATTGAATATGGCAAGTTTAGGTACAGGAAGTTGACAAGCTCAGAAAATATTAAGTTATGTACAGATGAAAATACAAAGATGCTTTTATATGAACCCTTCATTGTTCCACCACAGCCAACTGTCAAGCTGCACACAACCCCCCCCCCCCCCCCCTACAATAATTGGGAAGTTTATCTACTATATATTTGTTGTTAAGGAAGCTATCAAAATAGTAACCATGAAAGGAAAATCTTGAAAGGAAAGTCTTGAAAGGAATTAAAACATGTCTAGCAACAGTCTAATTACAGTGTACCTTCTGATCATTCTTGTTAAATTATGTTTAAATTACTGTAATATGTAGTAACAGTATCACTATTCTGATACCATATAGTTACACTATCCAAGCTACTGTACACTGATGAGCTGTAGACTAGTACAACAAAATCTCCATACTAACTTGGTCATTCAGGATATGGTAAATAAATATTCTCCTGCAAACCAAACTACTTTGACTTGCAAATTAAAACATATATACAGGTCTTCTATTGTGCATAATTTACACTGAGTGCACTTTTAACAAGGCTTAAAATTACATTGCTAAGTTGCTTACTCATTTCTACACTTAAAAAATTCACTAATGAAATCAAATGTATAATTTTTCTTTACTCTGCATCACACTTAAAGAAACCTGCAAAAAACCTTCAGGATATGTGCTTTAGATTTATCAGCCCCTATAGGTATCTAAAACCAACATATGCCCCTGGCTTGAAGCTTAATGATACACATCCCCTCTATATCTCCCCAAGTCCCCCTCTTCAGCTACAACAGCCACATAAACAAGTATGGGTGCACAATATCAATCAACCAGTGCCAGAAGCTCAATGGTTAGAGAATCTCACCAGCAATCAGAAGGTAACAGTTTTGATAATGCTCAGTCAAGGACAGACTAAGAAACATTTTCTGAGAATTTAAGCTTGATGATATTGAATAAAAAAAAGGATAGTACAGATATACAGATATTGTAGTGAATGCGTAAGAAGGTTAAACATTGCCAAGCCATTAAAACTCAATGCAGAGCAATATACCAAACCTCACATAGGAAGTGTCCAGGGGTGACAGCAGGAAATCCTATTAACACGATGGATAATAGGTCGATCTGGCCAAAAAAAGAGATGTACTGTAGCAATTAACCAGGAAATCTGGCAGAAGCAGTGTTTCCTTGAGAAAACTCAGACAAGGTGTTCAACTATCGATAGTACTACAAGTTACCCATCAAAATTTGATGTGTAGAATGACAATATTTTCTCAGCTTTCACCAAGTAAAATCACAATTAAAATACTCTAAAAGGTTGCATGGCATGCTGCCAAAATAATATGTATAGTAGGTCTTTCACTTTATCTTTCACTCTCTGATGAAGGGCCTTCACTTAAAATTTAGACCTACTACATAGTCTCTTTCAGTAGTATACACCTGCAACCTTTTAGAGTTTTCGATTTGTATTTCTACACTGCCTGCACAGCACAACACTTTTATAAAATCAGACACAACCCAAATTTGCTTCACTATGAAACAATGACTCCATCAAAGTTGAGGTGGTAATCAATTCATGTCCATTGAAGCAAATTCGGGAAGTGCATCATTATTAGGATGAATCATTTGTTGATGAATAACCTGGACTGATCATAGCTAAAGCAGGTGTTCATCTTGGGGTGCCTTTTGTCCATCTCAAAGAGATGTCAGCTGATGTATCCATAAAGGTAGCTGCTAGAATCCTTTCCTGTTTCAATTTTAGCGTACCCCCCCAGAAGAGAAACACATTTAATACCTGTCATCAGTATAAAATTCTAAAACGTACTTATTTAGTTCAAATCTGTAATGGCCGCACATTTTGTTTTACACAGTGTAAAATATACAGCAAACTATCAACGATATTAATTTGTAGGAAAACGAAAGATGAAAGCGTCAATGATAATACCGCTTCAGAGCACATCCCACGCTGATTACGACGAAAACAAAAATCTTTGTTTATTAATAGAGAACCTTCAGCAGTTGATAAGACCTACGACGTCTCATTTTTAATTCCTGGCCGATAAAAACGCAATGACATGTGTGTTAACCTGTTACTAGTAGTATCATACGCAAGCTAGCCGATTATATTTCGGGATTTCTACAAATCATAAAGTTTCAAACGTGTGCTGAACCTGACGAAAAAAAAAAGAATTACCTTTCCTGTTTTCAGAGTTTACTATAGTGTCAAAAACAACTAATGTAATGATATAATATTCAAATATTTTCTAGCTTACATCAACATAGCACCGTTATAAAATATTACCTGGCTATATATGTCGTAAAATATCAAGAGGGTAAATGGGACATAGATACATTTGGAACAGCTGCTCGCCAAAGCAAAACAGATCGAAGCCACAATGCGGATCTTCTCTGAGCAAAACATCACGTTGTTTCCGAAAGAAAATAACATGTTATAATAACCCTGCGAGACTATATTTCAACGGTGTTTCCTTTAATATGGAAGGCTGGAGCATATGTAAACATATCTCTGAGGACTTTATAGTTTTTAATCACGAAACTGCATATTTTAAGTATACCGTATTTAATATTATATACAAATACACCTGAATTATGTTTCTTAACTTCGAGAATATTCAACAACAAAGTTCGCTAGTTATTCTTTACAATAATAAGCCTGAGGTGAACAAGATATATTTCGTTGATAACAGACGAATTTGTCAATATTGTACGATTTGAAGAGCATCAACTTAAATCTCTGTGTACTTACATAAGTATTGAAGGAAGTTGGTTTCAGACTGTAAGTTCAGGGCAATGTCTGGCCGAATAACCAAACCAACGAATATACAAGACATTATTTAAGACTCTTAGATATATTTCAACTCACCTTAATCTTCCGAATTGACAAGACTCCCCCCAATATCCATCATTGCAAACTATGAAATTACATCCTTTCTCTTTTTTCGGCTCGCTCACGCAACGGGAATTCTGAATATTTTCGCGACAATTGCAATTCGTTGAAGAGTTTAAAGAGGGAATACCTGCGTAGAAAACAACTAACAACGACAGGCCATATTTAAACATGAAACCACAGCGAAACATCCCTGGAAATCAATCAGATTATTGCATAAAAGTACCCCACATATTGTCCGCCAGCTTTTCGTGGTTTGTAAACTTCGTAAAGGCTCTGGTCGCTCAGTTTCCCCCCGCAGGTCAGGGGGAACGCAGGCTCTGGTCGCCGCAATCTCGTTCCCAGAGCCTTCGCCGCGCCACGAGATTGCGGTCGCCGGTGGGGTTAGGGTTAGGCTTTCGTTTAGGATTAGGGTTAGATTGGGGATTTGGCTTTAGTTTAGATATATGTTGAGGTTTACGTCACGATCCTCAACTGCGAGGGACACTCGCAGTTGAGGTTACCGTATCGAACATGCCTGTATAATTAAATACATCATGGAACTCTATTACCCACCGCATAATGGGTTTTCTAACCAGGATGTTTGGTCTTGTGGTTATGAGGGCGCTTCTTTCCAGTCAAAGGCGAAACCCCCATATGCTCTTAGATAATAATATATGTGATGATGTTGCACTGAAAGCAACGAAACGTTAGCAATTAAATCTCTTTTATTATGTCTTATCTCAAAGTCATTTGCTGGGCCTAAGACTAAAATCTAATATTTATCTTTAAATTACGTTTTCCGCCTGGTATATATATTGCCACAACACCGAAAAGTTACAGTTCTCCAGAAGCGCACTTTGACAGTTCCCACAATATTGGTTCTCCGTAGCCATATTTAAACTAGAAATACGTTCCGCAATTTCTGATGAATTAGACCAACAGGCAACATTTTAAACTAAAACATCAATCCCTATACAGCTTTGACATTCCACTCGAATTCTTCAAATATTTGCAAGCAGAGCTGCAGATGGTAAAAGGAGACAATGTCAACTAGCCTGCATAAGCAGACGGTTGTTTGGGTTATTTACCCCCCGGATCACGAGAATAAAAATATTCAGGGGTGATTCCAGGGGGAGTTTTTTAAATTTTTATGGAGAAGGTATCTATTTCCCGGAGAAGGGGTCTATTTCTACGGGTAAGACGTCTGTTTTTGTAGAGAAAGCGTCTATTTCCGCGGAACATGTGCGTATTCCCACGGAGAAGCTCGATTTCTACAGAGAAGCAACGTGTTTGTACGGAGAAGAGGTGACCCTTGTGGGCCACCGTATGTTCTTGTATGGTACTTTGCTATAGTGCAATTAAAAACTGATTTTTTAAAATTAAGAACCTATTTCAAATATCAGGTTTACAAGGGTTCATATTTAGTAAGACCCAAAATTCTAAATTTCAGTTGTTATAGTAATATGAAACGGAGAAATAAGAGAACTTCAATGTGTCGAAAAATACTTAAAGGACATTGGCAACAAAAATTAAGTTTGTCTAATATGAAAGAACTCGTAAAATGATAGAGTAACAACTTTTCCGTATTTTTTCCCCCGTAGTTTTTGAAATATTTCAGTTTGTCTGATATGTAAATGATGGTCTCTGACGTCAAGTGCAGGGTAGAGAATTTTCACTCATTAAACAATGTCTTATGTCTAATTCTCAGTGATTGCTAAGTATACAACGTTCATTGTCATGAGGAGTTATTATACGCACATTTTCAAGGAAATTTGTGGAACCGTAAACTTGAAGATGTGACTAATATTTTAATGTGACTAATATTTTAATATTTTAATATTTTTCGGGTGCACAGTAATTGGCGTAAGCTGTTGTGGTCACCCTGCCACCATGTATTTATATGTAATTATTATTACCTAGTTTTTTTGTGTACTGTAATTATTATTTGGCAAAGTTTAATAAAAAAAAAAAAAAAAAAAAAAAAAAATGTGTGAAAATTCTCCACCAAACACCTGACGTCAGAGACCATCTCATTTACATATCAAACAAACTGAAATATTTCAAAAACGAAGTAAAATACCGAAAAGTTGTAAAAGGTGTTACTCTATCGTTTTACGAGTTCTTTCATATTAGACAAACTTAATGTTTGTTGCCAATGTCCTAAGTAAGAGTACATACGTACATTTATAGACGACGTATCGGACGATGTGTCCTTCTTCAGGTGAGATGAAGGATACATCGTCCGAAACGTCGTCCATCAATATACGTAAGTACTCTTACTTAAGTATTTTTCAACACATTGAAGTTAATTCTCTTATTTCTCCTTTTCACATAAAATCCAGTTATTTTGAGAACTTAGCAGCTTTCATATTTATTGTTCTTATTATTTTTTTTGATCGATTTTATTAGATATTAATGTAAATACAAAAAATACCCAAACGGAAAGAGCGCGAACGGGACTCGAGGACCCATGCGAGGCGCCTTCCCGTTGAAATTAAAAATACATAAAGTCATAGAGCAACTGCTTGGAATTCTGATAGGTGGGGCTAGGATCTTATATATTAGCTTGTGTTTACTGTGATGACCTGCAGTCAGTGGCTATGCGCGCAAACACCAAAACATGTTACGTTGTTACTATTCCTTTGTACAACATAGTCTCATTCTCGCTTTCCACAAGTGCCGGCCACACATGGTACCTGATTGTGTCACATCCTTCGTCTGAGTTACAGGATTTACTGTGAAGAGACGACGTGAAGTTCGTTGACGCATAAGTTATGGTCAGCGGTGGAACGCGAGCAGAGATGCTCCAGGAGAATCTAACACACGCCTCAACGAAACGTTGCAATTGTTGACATATTTTGAGTTCAGGGAAGTCGAACATTGTGGTGCACAGTCCGTTGAATACCTCCTAAAATACAAAACAAATTACTATATATGCATGCGCATCCATCCAACCGTCCATACACTCTTCCGCTCACCCGTCCGTCCGCCCACCCATCACGTCCGTCCGTCCGTCCGTCCGTCCGTCCGTCCGTCCGTCCGTCCGTCCGTCCGTCCGTCCGTCCATACACCCACTCATCAAACATACACAAAACATGCATGTCTGTCATACATAAATGTCTGTATACATTGATGGAATAGGATACATACATTTATACAAACTTATGTACATAGTACATAAACGATCGAAGTTAGATCGAAGCGTTCATAGACAACAAACTGCAGAAAACCAACATAATATATCTTTTAATAGACTTACGTCTACAACATGCTGCAAATCAATCTTAGAAGCCGATCTCTCGAACTGCAAAGAAATTTCATTTTGAAGAGACAAGTTTTCACCACATTCTAACGACTTGTCGTCCATGTTGAGCAGGAGAAAGATTTTCTCTCGTCTGTTTTTAATTTCTTGCTGAGTCAAATGAAAGGAAACCTATACAAGGAAAACAAACCAGCTTTATTTCTCCCACGCAATCAAACCAGTTCTATACGTTTCATTCTCTGACGAACGACCTTAGCACGAAACCGTTAGACCTCCTACACTCTATTTCGGCACACCAACCTAATTAGAGTATTCGATTTGCATTTCTACACTACTTATGCAGCACAACAACACTTTAAAATAACCGAGAGGTGTTTGCAAGTCAACATTCATATGTGTAGTATTACACTTATATCACTTTGGTTTCACTTGCTTGATTTGTTGAATGTTGACTTGCAAATACCTCTCGGTTATTTTAAAGTGTTGTTTATAGGTGTGTGTAGATATATGTGTAGGTGTGTGACAGCAGTGTAGGTAAGCGCCCTGGTGTAGAATGTTTAGGATGAGCGTGTGCATATTAAAAAATATGCGCACGCGAATCCAAAACAATATGCGCACTCGAATCCGAAACAATCTGCATGCGCGGCGAATACAAAACAATCTACGCACGCGAATTTCTTGTCAAAAGTATTAGAGCGGATTGCTGCCAGACAGACAACAGACTATCTTATTGATAAGAATAATCTTTAATGAGGATACCAACTTCACCCGAGGGTGATTTACAGAAGGGTCCTAAGAATAACCTCGAATAGAGAATAACCTCCTTGAGAATAACCTCCTTGCAAAAATGCAATCTGCTTATAGACTCTTTCATAGCACAGAGACAGCAGTTCTGCGTGTTTTCAATGACATTCTTTACGCACTTGATGAAAATCAGGAAGTAGTGTTGGTACTGTTGGACTTATCATCTGCGTTCGACACCATTGACCACACCGTTCTATTGGAGTGAGACTTAAACATCGTTATATATGGGTTTAGTAGAACTGTACTAGCCTGGTATCGCTCATACCTTTCTGATCGGGTACGGCAGTTATGGTGAATACGCATTCCTCAAACAAACCATTTACCATTGCAATATGGTGTACCTCAGGGTACTTTCTGTACTGGGTCCACTTCTAGCTTTGCGCCATTGGAAGATGTGATCAAAGCATGCACACGGCATTCATTGCGTAATGTACGCTGATGACACACAGCTGTATATGCCTATAAAATCTCCATGTGATCGACCTGCTGCTCTAGCTAAACTTGAGTTATGTATTAAGGACATCACCAACTTACTGGTGTACTATGTCTATGAATGGTCTTTTATGCAATCCAAGTAAAACCGAGATTGCCAATCTATCGTCACGTTTTATCAATTGTGAACCAATGCCAGAAATATGTGTCAATGATGTGATAATCCAACCGACTCCGGTTGCATGTGATCTCGGTGTTGCTGTTGATAAACATTTAAAATTAAACACACACGTAAATAACATTTGTAAATCGGCCACTTTGGCTTCAGAAATATTGGCAAGATCAGGAAATATTTGAGTAAAAAGGACTGTGAGAAGTTGGTGCATGCATTCATAACATCAAAACTTGACAGCTGTAATAGCATCCTATATGGCTTACCAGAAACTGAATTGAGCAAGTTACAGCGAATTCAAAATACAGCTGCTAGACTTAAAAAATCGGAGCATATCTCCCCTGTGCTACGTAATCTTCACTGGTTGCCGGTGAGATCAAGGATTGTTTTTAAGATACTAATAATTACTTTCAAGGCTTTGCATGGCCAGGCGCCTGAGTAGTAAAAAAGTAGAGTGCTGCGTAGACAGTGTTTTGGATATATAGCAAATTGAAAAAGTGGTAAACTGCCAAGATTTTTAGTGACGAAATACTGACGTTTCGAGCGGAGCCCTTCATCAGAGTAAGACGGGATGAAATAAAATAAATAGGGCTTATATATATGCCAAAAGGGACGGGAGATAAACAAACTAATAATAAACCTAACTAAATAACTAAATATAAATTAACCTACTCGTGCTTTTAGATCATCTGACCGAAATCTGCTACTTGAGCCAAAATCCAAAACGGTGACTCATGGAGACAGAACATTCTCGGTTGCAGCACCAAAACTGTGGAATTTATTACCACAGGAAATTAGAAGCTTTGAAATGTTAAGTAGTTTTAAGTCAGCCTTTATCTTATAATGAAACTGTAATAAGTTTTATAAGTAACTTTAAGAATATATTGTTGTAAGAGCATTGAGACTATTGTATAATGCTCCTAATACGTCCCCGTATTTATTATTATTACTAGGAGTAATCAAAGATTATGTAAGTGCGTTCGACGCATGTGGACCAGTAAATGGTGAATGAAGATTGCTTTATAAACATAAAATTATGCTGTAACGAATTGAAAATAAATAAAGCTAATAAATATATAACAGCGTCTTAATTGAAGGACACACTGTAACCTCAATGTTTTTGACAACGGTGACATCCTGCATGATTTCCGTACGTTATTTTAATATTGGAAGGGTATATTTCCCGTTCGTTTGTTCGATTTGAAAGTTGACCGCCAGATACCTGTAATCGTTCAATTCAGAAATAAGTTCGATTTGACAAAAGTTTCGCTTGAATGGAAAATATATAACTTCGCGAGGCTTGCTCGTTTCGAGTAAATGTTGTTCGAATTAGATGTATGCCGGTGTCACAGGAAATTCGCCCCCCCCCCCCAGGAAATTCGCCCCCCTCCCCTTGGCGGGGGGGAGGGGGATTTCCTAGGAATCTTGCCCTCCCGGGGCGAATTTCCTAGGAATTTCGTCCCCCTCTACGAAATTTGTCCCCCTCTCAATTTCGTTTTAAAATCAAAACTTATCAAGAACATTGTTTATTAAATTTAATATTTTACAAAAAAAATACTTAAATATATTCGTTGTGATCAGTTTTTAACAATGAACCATGACTCACACATGTAAAACAACAATATGAACAAAAGTGTTTAGAATTTGAATAGGGTCGGTTGCGGAATATTGGTCTCTTCCACAGATATCTAAAATAGGACTGTGTGTGATGTTTTAACACACATATTGTGTGTGATGTTTTAACTTTATCTTATAATCGCTTTTTAATTCTCTGGGCTGTGCTTCCTATTCATGACGTAGCTCCCCTACCGGCCTCTGTTTATATTATTACCAGAAAAGAGTTCTTAAAATAACGATTTTGTCGTGGTGACAAAATTAAATATTGCTTTGGAAAATGCATTCATGAAAGTGAATAGCAATGTTGGATAGTTCTTAATAAAGTGTTCAAAACTTAGCAGAGTCAGAGTTAAGAAAAAAGTGGAGAAAAACATTTAAACTAAAAAAGAAGGATAAGATAATGCATTTCGGCGGATAATTTATCAACAAAACAGAGCTGGTATTTATACGATAAATGTTGAATAACGTCACCCCAGTAATTAAGTGTCACTATATTTAACAACATACTAAAAACAAAACCCATGCACATTAGGAGAAAGATATTTTCCAATCGCTGAGACACAACAGTGACTATTGGCTCGCTTCGACATTGCTGTTTTGGCTGCTGACGAGTGGAAATAGATTTATTTCGAATGACAGAAGACACGTGTTGTTACCACATATTGACGGCGAGTGGATTCCAATTTATATCTTGCGACTAAAGAGGAGGGCGAAATTCCTAAAGGGGCGATATTCCTAGGAAATTTGTCCTCCGGGAGGGCGGATTTCCTAGGAATATCGCTCCCCCTCGCCCCCAGGGGGGCGATATTACGGCGGGACGAATTTCCTGGGACACCGGTTCAAATGATCAGATTTAATTTTGACATTATAAACGCGTTATATGATTACCGTTATACCGTATGTTATTTTAAAGATTGTTATCGACTGGAACACGGCAACAAACGACAGCGTCTTAATTCAAGGAGACACTATATAAACCTCAATGTTTTTGACAACAGTGACATCCCGCATTCCCGTTCGTTAGTTCGATTTGAAATATGACCGTTCCACCGCTAGATAAGTCAGCAAATATTACAACCGTGAAGTTCGATTTGGCAGTGTCGCTTGAATGAAATTTGAAGTGTCGCGCTTGAATGGAAAATTTATAACTTCGCGAGGCTTGCTCGTTTCGAGTAAATGTTGTTCGAATTAGATGTATGGTGTGCAAATGTAATGATTGAATTTTGATATTATAAACGCGCCATATGATTACCATATGTTATTTATTACAAGGCTATATGATCGCCTTTATACGTGGTTTATATTCTACATTCTATTTATTTGATCCTCCATGCTATAGAACATTTCTAGCATCATTCTGCTGGCATGCCTAATCCTGAACACTTCTACAGGCAACTTCGTATCCACTGCTCCTAGTACTAATGCCATAATTTATTCCAAATTCCAAAACGGTAATTTATTCAAAAAGGGGAAAGATTTTATCTTGCTTTCTTTTAGCTGTAAAGAACAGGTAACCCATAACATGCAAGATTAGAATGCGTTCGACGAACTTCGTCGAACGCAATTTACAGCTTTTTATGACAACGTTACGCCTCCATAGTCGTTATGCAATTTAAACTATATTTTGTCAGTGTTTGACCTGGAATAATTTACTATATCCTACATATTTCCTCTACAAAGCATATTAATATAAAGCAAAAGTGTCCTGGTATTTTGGCTATAAATCTTTAATTTAAACGTCATCGACAAGTATTTTATATTGTCAGACCAATATTGCGTTGGCGCAATTCCTGTCTCTAGCTGCAAATCCCATTCGCTGATCTCTATATAAAGATTACTCAAATAAGTGGCCATCACAAAGAACTCCATTTTGGATCCCTTCCCGTCATTCCTCGCGCGCCTTCATCTCAAATTTCCGCGCGCCGGCTCTCGTAATTTGTACGCGAGCGACTGGGAACGAGGCAGAAACAAACCTGCGCACGCACATCCAACAAAAATCTAGAAAATTTTGAAATCCAGAGGGTCTGATATGCCACTTCAGGGAGGTTACGTATTTATATACGGGCGACCAGTATAGCAAACTATCTACCTACCCCGCAAATTTCCCAACTTTCCCCCTGTTTTGCAATGTAATGTCGCGTACCGTGATAATCGCGAATGTAATTTGAGACTTGATTTCATCGCTTCTCTCCAGACCATCAAAAATCTTAATGTTGTCCAAATCATCTAAAGCTTCCAATCTGAGTTGAGAATAAAGATCGTCGTATTGTCTGACCAGATGTTCGACTCGTGGCGTGTCTTGAGAAATGTTTTCAAATTTCTCGCTCTTTATTAAGTTGTTCTTTGCTTGTTCAGTAAGCCTATATATAGACATATAGAAAGACGAAAAAGAGGTAATATAAAGAACTGGTAGGATTTCGTGAAATTTCTACACAGACAGATACACAAACTAGCGCATTATTCAACCCAGTTTCCTGAGCTTGTTAATGTAGACAGTCCACATTGATAACATGTGGCTGTGAAAGTTTTATGTTTATACGAGCCGGGCTAGCCCAGTTAGCCGGATTATTATTATTATTATTATTATTATTATTATTATTATTATTATTATTATTATTATTATTTATTATTGAACTTTATTTGATTCGCTTAACGAAGTTCTTATCACGGCTATACCATAGATACATGTTTCAGCTAGTCAAACGAAAGATTATTTGAAGGTGTTTAGTAAGGTCAACTCTCGTTATAGCGGACACCCTGGGGACCGCCATTTGGTGTCCGTAATAGTGAGAGTCCGTAATAGCGGGATGCGATGAAAATATCCCGATTTAGTTGACGTTTACTGTGATACAAAATACAAGTCAAACATTTGTACTCAAATATTTTTTTTATTCCAAAACCAAAAATACAACGGTAACATGAATCAGTGCCAAATGTCTTTTCTTTCCTTCACTATAAAGGTACAGTAACAAAACTCAGTAAACTTACATGAATATTTATTCTGTGATGAAGTACAGTACCTCTCTAGTGTGCTTTTTGAAGTGATCTTTCGCACACGGCGTTCTCGCTTACTTTATATTTTTCTGTTTGTCATTTTTGTCGACAGAAATGATGACGAACGGAATCTACAAAGTACTTCCACTGACAAATAGCAAGATAGAAATATGTCACTCGATAAATTAAAAAAATCATTCGCTTTCATGTGTCGAGAGAAAAATACGTCCAAGGTGTCCGTTGTAACGAGAGTAGAACAATAAAAATGTTTGTTGGGGACCACATGAAGTGTCCGCAATTCCGTAATAGCGAGAGTTATTTCAATACATTTCATAGTAGTTTCGACCGTGGATTTACCAACTGTCCTTAATAGCGGGGTGTGCGCAAGGCGAGAGTTGACTGTAGTTAGAATAAGGACGTCAGTGGTACTGTCACTGAGCTAATATATTAGCGTTAATATAAAATACTTTCCTTTAGTAAGAGTTCAAATTTTGAAGTTGATGAGGCGAGATTTTAAAATCAGAAGAAGAGACACTTCTGATGACGTTGCACTGCAAGCAACGAAAGTCAACATTAGCAATTAAATCTCTTTTATTATGTCTTGTCTCAAAGTCATTTGCTGGACTCTAATATTTATCTTTAAATTACGTTTTCCGCCTGGTATATCTATTGCCACAATACTAAATCCTATACCTCATAAGAAATTGGCGCGATTAATCGCAACGTGCAAACGTATATGATATTACCGATATAGATTTATGATTTGAGCTTTGCCCGAAACGTCAAAGCTGGAATTTGGTTTCCTTTTCTGCTTTTCGTGTGATGCCTTGACTTACACTTTAAGATCATCTAACCGAAACCTGCTATTTGTGCCAAAATCCAATACCGTTAAGATTCATATCATGGAGACAGAACATTCTCAGTTGCCGCTGCAAGCCTGCAAAACTCTGGAATTCATTACCAGAGCAAGTAGTTTTAAAGTCGTTTTAAGCCAGCACTTAAGACTTTTCTTTTTCTGTTTTGTTATTATCATAGTTTTATTGGTTATACGTGTAGTAGTTTTGATTTTATAATGAAATCTAATTAGTTTTATAAGTAACTTAAGTAACTTTAAGTATTGTTGTAAGAGCATTGAGACGTAATATATGAACAACGAGTTTGAGTGTTTCATCAGGGGATCCAAACACGAGAAAACATGATGAAAACACGAGCGCGAAGCGCGAGTATTTTTATTGTTTTCGAGTGTTTGGATCCTCTGATGAAACACGATAAACGATTTGTTTATATGGCTTCTCAATGGAACACGGATTTAATTGGATGTTTACTTAAAACGCATTTAAGAACAAACCCTCGTGGGTTGAACTCACGAGGGTGTGTAAAATTTATTCAGAAAATTAACAGACTCTGTTCGGTTGAGGATGAGCGAAGACGGAGGCAGGTCGTTTCGTTCTCCAAAAAGGAATTATTAATTAAGATCTCAGCAATTAGATCAAAACCGGGTTTGATCTAATAACTGTGGTGGTATATGATTTTTACGTGTTTTACTCGAGTATCCAGCCTCAGTCATGTGATAAAATAAAGTGATTTAATTGGCTAATTGGCTCATGAATTATTAATGAGTTTGAGAATATTCTATAATACTCCTAAAACGTCTTGACCCTTTGTTACACCTGTGGACTGTTTAATTTAAATCTGGAGACAATTTATAGTAAGCTGACATACACTATATTAAACTTAGCAGTAGGCTTTGGCCACATGCTAAGGCTCATAGTTACCGAATATAATAATATTATTATTATATCTGATTTACACGGATTTGTTGTAATTTCTGGAAAAGTATCTAATTACTATCAGATCATACCCCGTGACTTAAGATGGCAAACTATATCTACTCAGTTTTGTCCTTCTTAACTCAATATTTAATTTAACACAACAGTCCAGTACTTTTCTTAAGATCTTTAAAGTGCTAGAGAACGAAGAAGTAAAGTTATTATGGGATTTTTCTATACAAACAGAGTCAAAAATAGACTATATAATAAGCCTGACATTCTGATACTAGATAAGAAAACGAAAACCTGTTTTATAATTGATATAGAATTATAAGAAAATCGATTTCATGCCAGGAATAGAACCATTACAGAAAACCTGCCTGTTGGGAACAGTTATAGCTGAAATCGATTTTCGTATAATTCTATATCAATTATAAACAGGTTTTCGTTTTCTTATCGAGTATCAGAATGTCAGGCTTATTATAGTCTATTTTTTACTCTGTTTGTATAGAAAAATCCCATAATAACTTCACTTCTTCGTTCTCTAGCACTTTTATGTCACTACCGCCTGCCAACATAGTGTTCGTAACTTTTTTCCGTGTGATGAAAACCATTGTTTGCACATGTTCCAGTGGATAATTGCTGTTATTTTACCATGTCTCGATTTCTTATATTCATTTTGCGCTAATTGTTTACATTCTGACACGACATGGCTGACTGTCTCGTCTGCTTCTCCACATATTCTGCACTTCTCTGATATATCTCCTTTGTCAATCATTCGTTTAATCTAATTCGTTCTAATAGCTTGTCTTGTGCTGCTAATATTAGTCCTTCAAGTATCCCCTTTTCAACCACAACCAGCTTCCTTTTTCATCTCTCACATTTTTTCTCTCTTTAAAGAACACAGAGTGGAGCTTCTTGCAGTCGAAGTTTGATTTTCTTTCCTCGTCGCTTTCTTTCATAAATCACTTAACCACTTTTTTCGATAGCTTTTCGTCCTTCTCTTTCAGGTAGAATCCAAAGATATTCTCTTCTAAATGCACTGTTTCCTAACACTCTGCAATCCTCTCCTTCCTTCTGATCGTTTCCAGTACAATCGATCTACATCTGTCTGTGTGCTTCGGTATATCGTTAACAATTTCCTAGTTTTTCGGTCGATCTCCTGTAGTTCTAACTTAGTCCATTCTATCATTCCAGCCCGTATGTGGGGCACAGACTTTGAGATGACAGCTTGAAATATGTTACCTGCATTCAAACTCGATTTCAAAATCTTCCGTGTTCTGCGAAAGTATTTCTCATAATGTATTTCATTTCTTTGCTTTTCACTTTATCACTTTCTAACATACCCAAATATTTATATCCTTCATCCTCTTACAGTAACTTAATCTTCGCTCTACTTGGTAACTCTATCCCCTCACTAGACATAATTTTCCCCATTTTCATCTGAATCATTGCACATTTCTCAATTCCAAATTCCATTCCAATATCGTCACTAAATATCCTTACTGTTTGCACTAATGAATCAAGTTGTCCGATGTTCTTTCCATATGACTTCAAGTCATCCATAAATAATAGGTGGTTGATCTTTCCTCTATTCTTTCCTAGTACGTATCCATGCTCTTTCATTTTATTGAGGATAGTTGATAATGGAATTAGTGTCAGTACATATAAAATGGGTGAAAGGCTATCTCCTTGAAAAAGACCTCTCTTATAACGTTAACCTCTCCCAACTTTTCTCCTTCCTACGTCAATTCCACTCTCCAATGCATCATAGAGTTCCTAATCAATGTTGCTATGTTCTTATAAGACACTTTAAATATATCCAAACATTCAAGGATCCAAGAATGAGTGACCATATCAAAGGCTTTCTTGTAATCTATCCAAGCTATACATAAATTGGTCAGTCTTCTTTTGCAGTTTTTAAACACCATCTCGTCTATCATCAGTTGGTCCTTTGTTCCTCTACTCTTTCTCCGACAGCCCTTCTGTTCTGCTGGTAGTAAGTTCTTTCTTTCTAAATGGTTAAACAGTTCTTCACTTATTTTCCTTGTTAACAATTTCCACATCATAGGTAAAAATGTAATGGGTCTAAAATTTGACACTCACGATCATACCATGTAAACTGGTGAACCCTTTCATCCGATAGCGTTGTACCTTATCAGGCCCACTTGCTTTTCACTTTGACATCTTCTTCATTTGTTTTTGGACACCTCCGATAGCAATGGTGATATCTTCTTGTTCTTCAATATTTCTGTAACATCTCTTAACATCACTTATCTACTGTGCATTTTCATTATACTTCACCTCCTTATCCCATATATTACTCAAAAATATCTTACTTTCTCCAGCCTCTGGTTTAATATCACTATCTCTTTCAATTCCTTCTATTAAATCAAAGAAGCGCTTCTCATTTGTCTGAAACAATCTATTCTGCATATAATGGTTGTTTCTTTCTTCATTCTTTATCTTTCTGTTTTTGTCTTCACCCTTTGTTTCAGCTCAACTATTATACTGTTCCTATGCCCTTCTCTTTGACATGGTATGATTGTTCAAGCTTGACCTTAAGACTATCAATTTTTAGATTGTTCTTTTTCCGCTGATCTAATTTACTTATGTCTTTTCTAATTTCACGTATCTGGTTCGATATTCTTCTCTTCCACCATGGTTCTCCTTTTTCCCCAGATGTTTTCTTTATTCCTATCATGTCTGCAACCACATTTGCTCCAGCTAGTATTACGTATTCATTTCTCCAATATTTTCAGCTTTTATCCTGTTTATCACACTATTTACGACAGCTGTTTTTTCCCGTACCCTATTCCGATCACCCAATCTGTAGTTTCTCGGGTTCTTCTAATTTCCTTTCTTCATTCAAGTTACTGTACTCAATGTCACGCTTTGGCAACTCTGATCCTGCTGTTTCATTATCTGCTGTTTCATTATTGATAACCTCCCTCGGCATTGGCTCCTGCTACTTCATCTAAATTTTGAGATCTGGAACTATCTTCCATTTCATTACCTCGTTGATATTCCTAAGTATTTACTCGATTTCAACTTCTGATAGCCAACCACGGTGTTTTATACAACGTGCCTGCCCTGCTAATAAATGTTCAGTTGCTTCAAACAATCCGATTTCTCTTTATATATTTAGCATTCTTTTTCGATAGCCCCTCCGGGTCGGTTCACTTCTCAAATAACATTCCATTACTACCTTGTTGAGTTCTTTGGACCATTTTACTTTTACCATTTATCTTCAGCAATATTAGAATGACGACCGGACCTGCTCTGCCACAGGACACCTGCTGAACGTGACACATTCTCCAATACTCGACCTGCCTGGCAAGGGTGGCCCTACCAGGAGCTTAAGCTCCCGCCAGTATAGCTCCCCACCCCGTAATAATATAATATAATAATTTATTTATTTTTTATTTTATTTATTTTTTAAATTTTTAATTAAAATTATTATTATTATTATTGAAAGTTTATCTCTGTATATTATACAGGAAGTTCTGTAGGGCATCGGGCCACAGCCTGTGGCCTGGGGTGCCCTAGTTCTTAAAATCTCGCCTTGGCACAGTTCTTATTATTCACAATTATTATTATTATTATTATTATTATTATTATTATTATTATTATTATTATTATTATTATTATTATTGTAACAATTCACACGTTTCTTTCGTGGTTCCCGTAATGTAAACATCAAGCTATAGCCTATAGCCTTAGGTGTCTAGGGTCTTTCTTAAATCCTTGCTGTTCCCAACAAGCAAGCGTTTTGAAGTAATGAAGTGCTATCATCCAAACCAATTTTCTTCGCAAATGTCTTTAATATAAGTTCCTACTAATAGTCCAAAGTGCTCCAATGACAATTGGTACGACCGTTACTCTTCTACAGTACCAGATCTTCTTAATCTACCTTTTAAGGTCTTGATATTTTTCAATTTTTTCCTGTTCCTTTTCGAGCACTCGTATATCGAAGTGGCAAGCGACATCTATTACACTACATGTTCTCTCCTCCTTCTCCAAGACTACAATATCTGTTTGGATCTTAAAGTCCCATAGTATCTTCACCCGATCGTTTTCCATTACGCCTTCCGGAGCGTGGTCATAGGCTGAACTTCTGGCAAAGCTTTCAATTTTATATTCTTTTTGCGCTAATTTCTTACATTCCGCTCATGTTATATGACTAATAGTCTCTTCTCTTTCTCCACATAACTGACACATCCTCTTTATCTCCATGAGTCCGAGTCCGGAGTCTCTCACATCTTCCGTTCCCTTCAGAAACTGTTCATGTAATGCCTTATTTCTGTATCTATAGTCAATCTTTCTGCTGTTGTGCTTTGCTTTGTCGCCCCTTCATCCAAGATCTTTTCATCATTTACAGCTTGAAGCAACCTTTCACTACTCGCCACGACATACTTGGATAAACTGCCTACTTCAATATTCACACATGCAGTCCTCTACACTTATCAAACCTCGCCCACCCTCTGATCTTCTCACATAGAGCCTATATCGACATCGGCCTGCGGGTGAAGTGCTCTGTTAATGGTTAGCAGCTTTCTCGTTTGTGTATGTTCATTTGTGGATGATCATTCCCGTTTTCTGTGTGCCCCTCTTCTCTCTGGTCTGCTCATCATCCGAAGTCTCTCCACGATGTACATCGTGACTTAGCTCTCTCTTTATCTCCTCCAGCTCCACCTCAGACAGCCAGCCATTTGTCCGGATCTCTCTAGCCTGATCGGCTAACCTCTGCTCGGAACTTACGAACAGTCCTATCTCTTTCCAAATTCCAATCATCCTTTTCCTGTATCCCCTCTTTGATGGTTCACTCTTGAAGAAACACTTCATTACAATCTTGTTCACTTCCTTGTTCCATTTAAATCTAGCAGTCGCTTGATGACGACCTGGAGTGGGCTGCTGTCCCCCCACTTCCCTGCCGGGCGAGGCACTTTCACTTGAAGTTCCAGTTCCATTTACGTCGTTTTATCTAGTATTATTTGTTTCCATTTTCATCAAAATTGAGAAGGTTTAGCATCACCAGAAAGCCGAATATTTTTTTGGTGTTCCCATCTCCTAGGTGGATTGCCGACCAAGGCTATAGAGTTCCCTCCTACCCTTTTTGTTCCAAGGCTAACGAGGACTTTCTCCCCATTAGAAGTGAACTACTTTTAGTCTGACCTCTATCCTTTGACCTGCCTGGCAAGGGTGACCCTACCAGGAGCTTAAGCTCCCGCCAGTATAGCTCTCAGGTTCATTGAGGTACTCAAGCCTCCCCACCACATCAAGGTAGTAGTCTAGGGAGGATTATTATTATTAATAATTGAAGTTGCCCGCCACTCCAAATGGGGTGAGCTATCCACCTTGCATGTACGTTAGCGACTTCCTAACACGTCGGCCATCCACCCTTCTGCACGTAACTAGACATATTTTGGTTTGCGTCTATTTCTCCCATAGATGGGGGTTTGTGCCTTCTAGCTAATGCCATTGATAGTAACAGGTAACCATGGTACTTTTAAGGAGGGAAGCTTAGGGTAACCTTTACGGTAAGCGATATTAACACAACCATGGACAAAGTTAACTATTTACTAATAAAATAAATTAGAAATATAAAAACAGTATATAATAATTAATAAGAAATAAAATCAAGTTCGAGCACATCTTATATATAAAATAGTCAAGTAAAGTAAAATCTTAAATCTTCTCAGGAATGGATATGGATTGAGCCGGTCAACACCGCCTTCCTCATTTCCCTGTACGTTCTAAAAACGGCTTGTCAACTAGTTCCCCAATCTGTGGTGGCAAATTTTTGGAATAGGCCCCATGCAAGCACGACAATAATCGTATTGATCTGTAATTGAAGCTGAAATCCAGGATACATTCTACAGAAGGCCCATCTTATCTGGCGATATTTCTCTTGCTTCTTTGGCTCTTTTTATATTCTCCTGGTGATCCATGGACTGGAAAACTCTATTACGGAGACCACTTTCCTCTCCTTGTAGATGTAGATTGCATCTGGCTTGTTATATCGCGTCGAGATGTCAGTATGGATCGATTGGCATATTCCACATTAGTTTTACTTCGCTGGATTCACAGACGGTCTCGGGACAGACTCGGGTGACTTGTCTGTATACCATGGTGGTAGGTTATCAATCAGTCTATGTTGATAGAGGAGTGTGAAGAATAGGACTTTCATAGGAGCAAGTTGTGAACATCCAGATAGCACATGTGCAATCGTTTCGTCCGATGCTCCACACATACGGCATTTGGCATCTGATTCAGGGCATCTGTTTCCTATATTTCCATACACCTTAGTTGGAAACGTTTGATGGTAGATTTCTTCAACAGCTGCCACAGTATAGGAGGGGAACACCTTCTACCGGGACATCCATTCAATCCAACTTGGATCAATCTGCGTGTCTTCTTCTCTCACCTTCCATAAATAGCCTTGCCAAGGTTTTGTTAATCTTTCTATCGTTTGACTTGTTCAACCAAGTCGTAAACTTTATGGGTTTCTTGGTTAAACAGCTTATTCCATTTCCTGCTCTCTTCAGATTTCAGTTTTCGTTTTCGTTTTATTCTTAATCGCCTCAGCTGATACTTTTTCTTTTCGATACATTGTTGCAATTCTTCAATGGATATTTGTTTACATTCTTTCATCAATAGCATTCTATTTCTACGGCCTTTTCTCGTAACTTTCCCATTTCTCCTCAGCCTCTGTATTTCTGCAACAGCTCTTGAGATATCTTTCCTCGTATTCATCATTTCTTTTTCTAATTTTCTGATGTTTGGGGCAACCTTGCTGCACTTCTTCCCTCTTGATTTTCCAGTGATTTTCTGACCCTTTATATTCTTGTATGCAGTTACAGCGAATAAATCGCACAATTCACGCAAGTTGTCAACAGGCGTGAACAATGTTGTGCTGCCTACTGTGAACAATGTTGTGCTGTCAACTGTGAACAATGTTGTACTGCCAACTGTGAACAATGTTGTACTGCCAACTGTGAACAATGTTGTACTTCCAACTGTGAACAATGTTGTACTTCCAACTGTGAACAATGTTGTTCTGCCAATTCTTCAATGGATATTTGTTTACATTCTTTCATCAATAGCCTTCTATTTCTACGGCCTTTTCTCGTAACGTTCCCATTTCTCCTCAGCCTCTGTATTTCTGCAACGGCTCTTGAGATATAAATCGCACAATTCACGCAAGTTGTCGACAGGCGTGAACAATGTTGTGCTGCCTACTGGTGAACAATGTTTTGCTGTCAACTGTGAACAATGTTGTGCTGTCAACTGTGTTGTGCTGCCAACTGTGAACAATGTTGTGCTGCCAACTGTGAACAATGTTGTACTGTCAACTATGAACAATATTGTACTGCCAACTATGAACAATGTTGTACTGCCAACTGTGAACAATGTTGTACTGCCAACTATGAACAATGTTGTACTGCCAACTATGAACAATGTTGTACTGCCAACTATGAACAATATTGTACTGCCAACTATGAATAATGCTGTACTGCCAACTGTGAACAATGTTGTACTGTCAACTGTGAACAATGTTGTACTGCCAACTATGAACAATGTTGTACTTCCAACTGTGAACAATGTTGTTCTGCCAATTCTTCAATGGATATTTGTTTACATTCTTTCATCAATAGCCTTCTATTTCGACGGCCTTTTCTCGTAACTTTCCCAATTCTCCACAGCCTCTGTATTTCTACAACAGCTCTTGAGATATCTTTCCTCGTATTCATCATTTCTTTTTCTAATTTTCTGATGTTTGGGGCAACCTTGCTGCACTTCTTCCCTCTTCATTTTCCAGTGATTTTCTGACCCTTTATATTCTTGTATGCAGTTACAGTCGAATAAATCGCACAATTCACGTTCCATATTTCACTAAATAATTCCGATCCTTCCGTTCTGTACTTTTCTTCTATGTGTTGAATAATAGTGTTGATAGAGCTCAGATCTTCTTTAGATGGTTTCTTCTTTATTCTTGAGTCTTAAAAAAAAAAGTCGTAAAGTCGTAAAGTGTACTTCCATTGATTTTTCGATTAGTTGTTTTTCGAAACCATTCAATTGTCCTGCTGAATTAATTGATGCGTCGAAATTATGGATTGTTCCAGTAGGTCTCAGAGGGGAACTTTGGTCTTCACATTGACCTGGCGTTTGGTCGCTTATGATAATTGTAGCATGATCGTTACGTGTTTGCGAACTTGTTCTAGCGTCTCAACTTCACCCGTAAAAGTCAAAACAGTATCCCTTGCTATTGGCGGTAACTCAGTGTTGATGGTATCTTTAACACTTCCCTGATGTTTCTCCGCATAGGCCGCTTTATCCCTCAAATTTTGGGCTGATAAACTCAAGTGCTCATATCCTTTCGCTTACCACAAATTTTTTATGAGCTCCATGTAGCCAAGCTTTCGTCCTTCCTGATAACGGCTTGGGCCGTCCTTCTTAATTAGCTCTTTTTCATTCAGCTTACATTGCAATAAATCGACAATCATTTGGTCTGTCCAATTTATCCTAACCCTTCTTCTTCGATGTCCTTCAGCCATATCTTTAAAAGAATTCACAAGTGACTCGAAGGCGTGTCAACAAATAAAACGTCGAAAATAAAAATATATATAAAAATGTCACGTTGTTGGGTTATCTTCGGCGTAACTTTAAAACGGAGGTTCGCAAATTGAGAGACGATCTCAAACTACTACTATTATTATATTTCGTAACATCACAAGGAGTTTTATTTTTTTCTTGGTCAGTTGGTCCTCGTTACAGTTGTCGTTATCTCTTACGAATGGAAAGGGAATGGCCGCATGTAGACGTCTATGTGTGAGTGCAAACATATGCCTTGTTTTAATATTGTATTTGATACTCGCTGGCCCAAAATGGAATTGTAGTTCACTCGATAATAAATCTTTTGATGATAAGAATGTTTATTTTGTCTCGCAGTCCCTTACAATTGTCGGGATACAATCGTAGCGTTCGCGATACCAAGCTTCATCATCATCACCCAAGACGAACTTAACCGCCACCATCATTCATTGCTTTCAAGACTATTTGACTAAACGCGCATTACTGGCTGCAATGTTAATTGCCCTAGCTGGAGATGTCGAATCAAATCCTGGCGATCAATGTTTTGATGCATGGAATAAAGAAAATTCGTAGTCTTAAAGTTGCCCACTTAAATGTACGAAGTCTTCGGAATACGGTTGATTCTCTACGCTTGGAAGTCATGAACAGTAATACCTTCGATATTATCATTCACTCTCTCAGAAACATGGCTGAACCATTCAATCAGTGATAGTAAGATCCAGGTGCCTGGTTATTCATTTAGAAAGGATAGAATGAGCAATACATCTGGTGGTGGTGTATTAATTTATATTAAAGAAAACCTGCCGTTTAAAGTCCGTGATGACACGAGTAACTCGGTAAACGAATGTCTGTGGATAGAATTAATTCGACCGAAAAGTAAATCCATTGTAATATGCTGTATTTACATACCTCCTGATTCAAGATTAGAGCAATTTATTTATGGTTTGCAAGACTCTTTGGCATTAATGTCGATCTCAAAGGAAGACCAAGAGGCAGTAATATTCATAAGCGGAAACTTACAAACTTTGGAAATGCTTATAATTTATCGGAAATCATCAAAAAGCCAACAAGGATCGCTGAAAACTCTCAAACTTTAATCGATTTAATCTTCGTCAACAATGAACATCGAATTGTTGATCATGGGGTAATTCCTTTACCAGTAAGTGATCATTGTTTGGTTTATTGCATTGTCAAAGCAGGTATTATTAAATCAAAACCAAAAATAATTGAATATAGGTCATATATAAGAATTATAATGTGAAGGCGTTCCTACGGGATTTAAACAATGTGCCATGGCATATTGTTGACAATGAAGAAAATATTGATGATGGCTAACGTGGAACAAATTGTTTTGCGATGTTGTTGATGAACACGCCCCTATTAAAAAGCGCAGAATGAAAGGAATTCATGTACCTTGGATGACAAGCAAACTAACTGAATTGATGCAGTCTCGTGACTATCACAATCGGAAAGCAAGAAAATCCCAAATTTCAAATCATTAGAAATTGAGAAATAAAGTGAATAGGGAAATACGTATAAGTAAATCCCGCTATCACAACGATATTATAAATGAATGTAAAGGAAATACAAAGCAAATCTGGAAAGTGATTAATGCAGCTTCATCGCGTAAAGCCAAGCCGTCAACCCCAACTTGCATAATTACCGATGGAACGAGATTTGATGAACCAAAATCTATTGCAGCAACATTGAAGAAATATTTTGTCTCTATTGGAGAAATTCTTGCTGATAAAATTACATCACTATGTCTACCAACTGTTTCTATTTTAACGTCGTTAACCTTCAAGAAGTGTCTGAATCATCCGTTTTAAAACACCTATTATCGCTCAAAAACAAATAAGGCTATTGGCCTAGATAAGATTGGCGCTAGAGTACTGAAGGATGCAGCCGAAACCATTACTCCATCAGTGACAAAGCTACTGAACTTGTCTATTCGTACACACGTTTTCCAAGAATTTGGAAAAGTGCAAAAGTATCATCCCTTTTTAAAGGCGGAGATCCAAGCAATCCAACAAACTATCGTCCGATATCAGTCCTACCGACCCTGGCCAAAATACTTGAAAGAATTGTACATGTCCAGCTATATTATTATTTGAATACAAATAAACTCATTACTGATAAACAATTTGGTTTTAGATCAAAATATTCGACAGCTGCTGCTTTAACTGATTTTACTGACAATGTGCTTCATGGTATCGATAAAGGAAAACTTTGTGGAGCTGTATTCTTAGATTTGACAAAAGCTTTCGACTCTGTTGACCATCAACTTCCGTTTCATAAATTATCATATTTTGGCATATTTGCGGAAGATAATATTATATGGTTTAAATCCTATCTTCAAAATCGAACTCAACGTACAGTTTGTGGCAAGGAACAGTCAGACCCACTGCCAATATCCAATGGTGTTCCACAGGGTAGCATACTCGGACCTCTACTTTTTATTATGTTTACCAATGATTTACCATCCAAGATTCAAAATTCAAATATTTCTCTTTACGCAGATGACACTGTAATATACTATTCATCTTCCTCGATGAAAGAAATAGAAGATAACCTTAATAATGACTTGGTAAATGTTGCAAAATGGTTTAATGAAAACAAACTTACCCTAAACCTCGATAAAACAAAGGCAATGTTAATTGGCAGTGACAAGAAAATTTGTAAGGAGAACACAATGTTATCAGTCAAAATTCATTCTGAAATTAATATTGTGAATACATTTAAGTACCTCGGAGTTACATTGTCTGCAAATATGTCCTGGGCTATAGTCACATTGAAAACATCACCTCAAAAGTAAATCAACGACTTGGTCTTCTCTATAGAATCAAACATTTATTACCATTTCATACAAGACTGTTATATTTTAACAGTCTATTACTTCCAATCATGGACTATATGCAGATCTGATATGGGGCGATAAAAACAACTTAATTCTAATGGATGGCCTGCAAATACTTCAAAATAAGGCTGCCAAGATCATCTTGGATAAATCTATGTATTCTTCTTCCTCTGAAGCATTAGCTGATTTGCAATGGCATAAATTATGTCATCGTAGGCATTTTCACCGATGTTTGTATATTTTCAAATGTATAAACGGTTATACAGCTCATCACTTGGAACTTAAGTCGAACAGTGACGTAAATAATTATAATACTCGTCGAAAAGATAATATTCGATTACCCAGGTAAATACAAATTGGAGTAAACAAAGAATCGAATACCATGCTGTTAACGAATGGAACAATCTGCCAAATGGACTAAAACAGTTTAAGGAAATTAATGTTTTTAAAAAATAATTTTTTATTGTTTCAAAATAATTTTAATTACGATATATTTGTAATTATTTGCTTTGATTTGTTTTATTCATTTATGTTTATGTTTTTAACCATTCCAGGACACTATTATTATTATTATTATTATTAAATTTCTAGTATAGCGTTCAAGTATATCATCAATAGCAATCGAGTTGCCAGGTGGAAATAGAATGGTAATAAAAATAATTGCCCAGCAAATAATTCTCAGGAACGCCATATTAAAACACGGGATTGAACATTTTAAGAAAATTTATTTAAACTAACGTTTCGTCACTTAACCAGTAACATCACCAAGACCTCAGAGTTACACGAAGCCGATTTATCTGTATCTCGGATTGAAGCGTGTACTCGGGATATCGACCAGTGGATGACACATAATATGCTGAAAATGAACAGGGACAAAACAGAGCTCATGGTCTTATGTGCCCGACATCGCCCTCTACCAACTATTACTTCTATCTCCATTTGCGATGAAACTATTCAACCTTCGGAAACTGCTAGAAATATTGGTGTAACTTTCGACTCGTTCATGTCCATGGAATGCCATATAAACAATATCTGTAAATCTGCATTTCTGACACTACGTAATCTGTGTCGTATAAGAAAGCATATCTCGGCACACTCAGCTGAAACCTTGATACATGCATTTATTACATCCAAGCTAGACTTTTGTAATTCTTTATTTTTTGGTCTACCGAAACACATGATCCAAAAACTCCAATCTGTCCAAAACTCTGCAGCCAGATTAGTCAGCTCGATACACAGACATGAGCACATAACACCTACATTGAAGGACTTACATTGGCTACCTGTGGAGCATAGGATACAGTATAAAATCCTCTTACTAGTCTTCAAGTGTATGAATGATATCGCACCATCTTATTTGAAAGATCTCATTCGCCCATATGTTCCCAAACGTCAATTGCGGTCTTCATCGAAACATTATCTCGAATCTGAACCATACAAACTGATAGGTTATGGCAAGCGAGCCTTCTCAGTAGCAGGGCCCATATTATGGAATTCTTTACCAGACCATCTAAGAGATCCCACCATACCTAAAGAAACTTTTAAGAATAGGCTTAAAACACACTTGTTTAATTTAGCTTATTATTAAGTATCCATTTTAATTATTGAACGTTACTTTTCTACTTGTAAATTATTAATAGTTAGGAGTTCTTTAAGCATGTTGTAATTATTTTATTTATCTTCATTGTAAAGCGCTAAGGGCTAAAGGGATTAGCGCTATATAAATAAACATTACATTACACATTACATTACATCTTCAGAGTAACTAATTATATTTACATGTCTCAGCTTATATAACTATGCTATTACAATATAGGATCAAGTAACAATAATAAAAGAATGTAAAGGAAAAGGAAGTGAGATATGTCAAAAGTGACAAATCAAAATAGCATCAAAGGAAAAGATCTGATATTGGCATTTAGAGAAGGATTAAATTTACTTATAAGTAAACTTTCACGAAGGAGAAAATCAAGTTGTGAATTACCAGATGATATAATGGTAAAATCGTCAAAAGAAATAGGGTGATCTGTTTGTCTTATATGACAAGAATATGTTTGTCTTATATGACAAGAAGATTGAGAGATAGTGTTTCCCGTGTAAGGCGAAATACCCATATCTTCCGAAGCTCTTATATGTGTAAAATACGGCAAGTCTCGCCAATATACAACGAATTACATCGTTGGCACGTAAATTTATATACAACATGAGATCTTAATCGCATAGGAATTCGGTCTTTGAAGCAGAAGAAACTAGAGAGACGGCAAACAGGTCGAAATAGAACACGAAGGTTAATGTGTGGAAAGGCCGACGAAATTAATCAGTCTTGAAAGTTTCTGGCGAATTTGAAGGGAATGATTGCCAGTGAAAGGTAGAGCAAAAGAAATCTGTAATTTAGGTACAGTGGCAGGTTTTATTGGAGGACGGAAAATTTTGTTTAAAAATATGCTGGCGCATTTGTCAAATAGACGTTCAGGATAACCATTTTGAAGTAAAGTTTTAGTTCTTGGAGGAAAATTTCCATAGGAAGAGCATAAGTTAAAGTAACGAAATAAAAGTGTGTAAATAAAACCTTTTTTATAGAAAATAGATCCAACGATGTAATTCGTTGTATATTGGCGAGACTTGCCGTATTTTACACATAAGAGATGATAACTCGTTAAGTTGGTTCCTGCAGTCATACCTTACCTCTCGTCGACAAATAACAGCAATTAACGACAAGTTCTCCAACTCATTACCAGTGTCAGTTGGTGTTCCACAAGGCAGCATCTTAGGTCCCTTACTATTTATTATTTACGTCAATGATATGCCTAGCATAATCAATTATCAAACACTGCAAAATAATACTATACGCAGATGATACTCTACTTTATTATTCCTCTAACTCCGCCAAGGACATTGAGAATTACGTTAATGAGGATCTTAACTTAATTTCCCAGTGGCTAGATAATAATCTTCTAACATTAAACTGTATGAAATCCAAGTTCCTTCTTTTCGGTAGTAACTACCGCCTGAAAGCATTTACTGACATCTCAATTCATATCAACGAACATCAACTTAACCGTGAGCGAACTTTTAAATATTTAGGAATAACTTTCTCAGAAAATCTCTCCTGGTCTGACCATTTGGACAAAATATCGACAAAAATTAATCAACGTATTGGGCTGTTAAGAAGAGTTAAAGCGCTGATTCCAACTAAAGCTCGCCTTACTGTATACAATGCTCTCATTCTCCCACTGTTCGATTACGCAGATATTATATGGGGTGACAAAAATAACTCTTCTCTTATGGATCAATTACAAATTCTCCAGAATAAAGCTGCCAAAACTATTCTAGATTTCTCCCAACTATCTTCCTCAACTGAAGCCCTCAACAAACTACACTGGCATCCACTTATGTACCGGCGCTATTTACATCGTATAATAACCATTTTCAAGTGTAAAAATAATTTAACAGATTTCGACTTCGAAATAACAAAAACTAATCATACATATAACACACGACGCAAGGATGACATCTACCTCAGTAAACCGAAGACAAATTGGGGGAAACAGAAACTTTTTTATCATGCTTGTAAAGAATATAATGCTTTGGACCCCAATATTAAATTACTCGAACTATTAGCTACCTTTAGAAACGAACTCTTTAAGTTACCATGTCCATATTAAGATTACAGTTTATCCTTATACATGATGTACTTAACCTTATTTGTAATATAGTCATATTAATCATTTACACATATATTCGTAATCCGTAATTTTGTAATACATGTACATATATCCTATATCTTATCTCTTATATTCATATACTCAGGAACCTTCTGAAAAACACTTTTTGTGACGTTGGTTTTCCTGAATAAATATTATTATCAATCAATCAAGAGCTTCGGAACATATGGGTATTTCGCCATACACGGGAAACACTATCTCTCAATCTTCTTTGTCTAGTATTTCTTCTCATGCATATAAGACAAACAGATCACCCTATTTTCTTTTGACGATTTTACCATTATATCCTCTGGTAATTCACAATTTCATCTTCTCCTTCGTGAAAGTTTACTTATAAGTAAATTTAATCCTTCTCTAAATGCCAATATCAGATCTTTTCCTTTGATGCTATTTTGATTTGTCACTTTTGACATATCTCACTTCCTTTTCCTTTATATTCTTTTATTATTGTTACTAGATCCTATATTGTAATAGCATAGTTATATAAGCTGAGACATGTAAATATAATTAGTTACTCTGAAGATGCATGTTTGCCAGTGAAAGGTAGAGCAAAAGAAATCTGTAATTTAGGTACAGTGGCAGGTATTTTATTGGAGGACGGAAAATTTTGTTTAAAAATATGCTGGCGCATTTGTCAAATAGACGTTCAGGATAACCATTTTGAAGTAAAGTTTTAGTTCTTGGAGGAAAATTTCCATAGGAAGAGCATAAGTTAAAGTAACGAAATAAAAGTGTGTAAATAAAACCTTTTTTATAGAAAATAGATCCAACGATGTAATTCGTTGTATATTGGCGAGACTTGCCGTATTTTACACATAAGAGCTTCGGAACATATGAGTATTTCGCCATACACGGGAAACACTCTCTCTCAATCTTCTTTGTCTAGTATTTCTTCTCATGCATATAAGACAAACAGATCACCCTATTTTCTTTTGACGATTTTACCATTATATCCTCTGGTAATTCACAATTTCATCTTCTCCTTCGTGAAAGTTTACTTATAAGTAAATTTAATCCTTCTCTAATCTTTTCCTTTGATGCTATTTTGATTTGTCACTTTTGACATATCTCACTTCCTTTTCCTTTATATTCTTTTATTATTGTTACTAGATCCTATATTGTAATAGCATAGTTATATAAGCTGAGACATGTAAATATAATTAGTTACTCTGAAGATGCATGTTACTGGTTAAGTGACGAAACGTTAGTCTAAATAAATTTTCTTAAAAATGTTCAATCCCGTGTTTTAATATGGCGTTCCTGAGAATTATTTGCTGGGCAATTATATCATCAATGTTTGAATTAGATCAATATTGTATCCGAAATTACGAAATGATGACTGATTTGACGTCACACTCAATAGCATTTCGGATCAACAAACCTTTATTTACAAACCTTTTTTGACATTCAACTGTTCACTTCATGTATAGAATCTATATGAGTAATATCGTATTTGGGGCCTTACAGACACTTTAACTGAGACAGGAAACAATACTTCCTTACTTCTCTAGCAGTTGCTCTTCTCTCTTTTTCAAGTTCATTACCAGCGAACGTGTTTCTTCCAGCTGTTTTTCTCTCAAAGCCAACTTTTCTTTTAGTTTTTGATCGTTTTTGGCAACTCTCGAATCACCGTTAACCATATTACCTGCAAAAAGTTAAAGTGCCTATCTTATGTATACGCTTTATATATTTATAAGTCTTTGGGACTTTCTGATAAAATTTGCTTAGTAATACTGTATAATCAGTTAAAGTCTTCTCATTTTATACAGTGAAAAATTCAATTCGAAATAAACTTTCTTAAATTACTTAAAATAAAATTACTTAAAAGAAATGTAGAAATTATAAAGATTTGCGTTTACAACTCCTCCATATTTCATTTTGTTCTTGATATACACAGGTAAAAATGCACAACGTGTTGCAAGTTGTCAACAGGCATGAACAATGTTGTGCTACCAACTGTGAACAATGTTGTACTGCCAACTGTGAACAATGTTGTGCTGCCAACTGTGAACAATGTTGTGCTGCCTACTGTGAACAATGATGTACTGCCAACTGTGAACAATGTTGTGCTGCCAACTGTGAACAATGTTGTGCTGCCAACTGTGAATAATGTTGTGCTGCCAACTATGAACAATGTTGTGCTGCCAACTGTGAACAATGTTGTGCTGCCAACTGTGAACAATGTTGTACTGCCAACTGTGAACAATGTTGTGCTGCCAACTGTGAATAATGTTGTGCTGCCAACTGTGAATAATGTTGTGCTGCCAACTGTGAATAATGTTGTGCTGCCTACTGTGAACAATGATGTACTGCCAACTGTGAACAATGTTGTGCTGCCAACTGTGAACAATGTTGTGCTGCCAACTGTGAATAATGTTGTGCTGCCAACTATGAACAATGTTATGCTGCCAACTGTGAACAATGTTGTGCTGCCAACTATGAACAATGTTGTGCTGCCAACTGTGAACAATGTTGTGCTGCCAACTGTGAATAATGTTGTGCTGCAGTCCATGCATGAACATTGTTATGCTGCCAACTGAACAATGTTGTACTGCCAACTATGAACAATGTTGTGCTGTCAACTATGAACAATGTTATGCTGCCAACTATGAACAATGTTGTGCTGCCAACTATGAACAATGTTATGCTACCAATTATGAACAATGTTGTGCTGCCAACCATGAACAATGTTGTACTGCCAACTATGAACAATGTTGTACTGCCTACTGTGAACAATGTTGTACTGCCAACTGTGAACAATGTTGTGCTGCCAACTGTGAACAATGTTGTGCTGCCAACTGTGAACAATGTTGTACTGTCAACTGTGAACAATGTTGTGCTGCCAACTATGAACAATGTTGTACTGTCAACTATGAACAATGTTGTGCTGTCAACTATGAACAATGTTGTGCTGCCAACTATGAACAATGTTGTACTGCCTACTGTGAACAATGTTGTACTGCCAACTGTGAACAATGTTGTGCTGCCAACTGTGAACAATGTTGTGCTGCCAACTGTGAACAATGTTGTGCTGCCAACTGTGAACAATGATGTACTGCCTACTGTGAATAATGTTGTGCTGCCAACTATGAACAATGTTATGCTGCCAACTGTGAACAATGTTGTGCTGTCAACTATGAACAATGTTGTGCTGCCAACTGTGAACAATGTTGTGCTACCAACTGTGAATAATGTTGTGCTGCAGCCCATGCATGAACATTGTTATGCTGCCAACTTAACAATATTGTACTGCCAACTATGAACAATGTTGTACTGCCAACTATGAACAATGTTGTGCTGTCAACTGTGAACAATGTTATGCTGCCAACTATGAACAATGTTATGCTGTCAACTATGAACAATGTTGTACTGCCAACCATGAACAATGTTGTGCTGCCAACTATGAACAATGTTATGCTGCCAACCATGAACAATGTTGTATTGCCAACTATGAACAATGTTGTACTGCCTACTGTGAACAATGTTGTACTGCCAACTGTGAACAATGTTGTGCTGCCAACTGTGAACAATGTTGTGCTGCCAACTGTGAACAATGTTGTACTGTCAACTGTGAACAATGTTGTGCTGCCAACTATGAACAATGTTGTACTGTCAACTATGAACAATGTTGTGCTGTCAACTATGAACAATGTTGTGCTGCCAACTATGAACAATGTTGTACTGCCTACTGTGAACAATGTTGTACTGCCAACTGTGAACAATGTTGTGCTGCCAACTGTGAACAATGTTGTGCTGTCAACTATGAACAATGTTGTGCTGCCAACTGTGAACAATGTTGTGCTACCAACTGTGAATAATGTTGTGCTGCAGCCCATGCATGAACATTGTTATGCTGCCAACTTAACAATTATGTTGTACTGCCAACTATGAACAATGTTGTACTGCCAACTATGAACAATGTTGTGCTGTCAACTGTGAACAATGTTATGCTGCCAACTATGAACAATGTTATGCTGTCAACTATGAACAATGTTGTACTGCCAACCATGAACAATGTTGTGCTGCCAACTATGAACAATGTTGTACTGCCAACCATGAACAATGTTGTGCTGCCAACTATCAACAATGTTCTGCTGCCAACTATGAATAATGTTGTGCTGTCAACTGGGTAAAATGTTATTCTGCACCCTGCAAAGTTGTTCAGCATGATAACAAAATTGTTACAGCATTGTTCAGTCATTCTTTCCTTATTGTTTTTTCTTGTTCCAACAACCGTGAACAAGCGTTGTTGGTTCATCAATGGTGAACAGTATTGTTGAAACAATACTGAACAACATTGTTCGTTACTTAATTCAACAATATTGTTCAGCTGCCATGATATCTGCATTGTTACCGAGTATTGTTCAGCTAACATCTTATATAGTTGTAGATAAGATAAAGGTTTTACAGTATAATATATAGTACCTGAATATTCTCGATGGGGATGTGTCCTCAAAGGTTCCCTTGGTTCTCTCGGATCCCTAGAAGGCGTGCGCCTTGTATCAAAGCGGCGTCGAAATGGCGATCCATTCACTTCGATCTTAAGTCCGTGGTCCACCAAGCCGCTGTCTCTTGCAACCGTTTTGCTGCTAGACCGCTGATCGTCTGATGACGACGACTCATTGACTGGAGTCACAGCAGAGAGGACACTTTTGTATGAGATGATGAAGTATTTGAGGGCCTTTTCCAGTTCCATGTCCCGGTAACAGGAGCTACACGTGTCGATAGAAAGTTCCGTCATGATTTCCAAAAACTGTTAAGATACGAAATAACGAAAACAGGTTATTGATAATGATCTTTGATTATATTTTTTTACTGTTTTTCTTCAATCTTACAGTTGCACGTCAGTTTCAGGCCCTACGTGGTCACCTTGGACGTTTTCTGGTAGGTTTCACTTCGTTTTCAGTATATCCCTTACGAGCGCGGGTATAGTCTTTTGACCGCGTATGGGCTGAAACTTGCGTGCAATGTCCGCTATATTTTTTACTTTTTGTTTGGTAGTCAGAGTTCTAGTTATGTATAGAGTTCAGTGGTTGCCACTGCGATTTCACGTTCAGTTAAGCTTCCATGCACTCGTGTTTTCTATGACTCGGTGGAAACCGCTGATCTGCATAAGAGACTGGATAGAGCAACACATTGTTCGATGCTGCGAAAAATGAAACATGTCGTGGCGGCCATATTGTTGGAGAGACCACCTGAGCTTGCCTATGTATAGTTTCTGTCACAGAGCCATAGTATAGGATACAGGGGCGGAGCAAGCATGTGCGCCCCCCCCCCCCTCCTAAAGGCCAGAAGTCAGAGAGAGAGAGAGAGACTAGAAAAAGTTGGAGGGAATTAACGAAAAAAACCTTCGTGATACATTTCGGGATCTTTGCTTCTATTTCTAAGATATTAATTCAATCAACCAACCAACCAACCAACCGGCAAGGCGGCAACCAACTAACAGTATACTACATATATACAGATATATACAGATTACAGTAATAACAGTATGAGCAAAGGCTACACTGCAAAATTAAACATGAGATATGTCATAACTTTTCAAACTTCACTAAGCAATGCAAATTTCGGGCCTTTGCAGCGGGCCTTTGCAGCGGCAAAATCATTTACCAACTTACTGAAATCAAGTGAGCGTAAGATCTCCCATTCGATACTCATAATTGATAGTGCAGTCACACGTTTCTGTCCCATCGTGCTACGCAAGTAGCTCTTCAAGCGTTTAAGCTTCGAGAATGAGCGCTCCCCCGTACAGTTACTGACCATCATGCAAAGATAAATTCTCAAAGCAATTTCCACGTTGGTGAAGGTTTCACTGAGCTCATTTTTCTTCAGATTAAGGAACATGATAAACTCAACCGATCTTGTGTCATCCTCGTCTTGTTCCATCCTCATCTTGCGAACCTTTGCTCCGGGTTGCAATGGCTCAAAAAAATAATGCACAAATTGCACAAGTTCGTTTGGGAAGGTGTCCTCCAAATCATCTGGATATGCTTGTACAAGCTTTCGTGCAGCTGCCTTCACTTCATCGTCGCCCATACTCTCAAGATTAGAAATGAAACCAAACCTCTCAGCAACGGTTTTATAAGCAGCAATTATTTGCTTCAATGCAGCACATATGTGGTCGATAATTGTAAAAAACGCTTCTACACGAAATTTATCTCGAGGCTGGAAAACTGTATCCTCAGCTGGTACGACGATTTCGTTTTCGACTCGCCTTGAAGCATCTGCATATTCGCTATGGCCACACTTCTCGGCACCTTTCTTCTCATACTCATCAAATTTGTCTCGAAGCGGCTCAACGAACTTCACAAGTGAATCTAGCAAATTTAGAGCACAATTCAATGGTAAGCCAGCTTTCTGGAGTGAACAACTTGTCTTCTGAAACTGTTGGAGGATGTCATTCCACAGTTCAAGTAAAATTGCAGTTTCAAGCCTTTCGAGACGCTGAAGAAGGCCAGATGCTTCGTTTCTTGTGTCAGCAGGTTGTTCAGGATCAGCTGCGATCTCTTCCAAGGCTTTTGCATTCTCCTTGTTTAGCCACCATTCAATGCTTTCACGGTATCTCCTCGTGCCGACCAGCGTGTCTCTGAAAAAGATTTGTCGACAGGCAGTCCCTCAAGGTGTTTCTTAAGTACTGCCCAGCGATGGGTAGATGCCGAAAAAAAATTGTAGACATTCTGAATAAAATTAAACATTGCAACGCCAGCTGAACAGGCCTCTGCTGCATGTTTGCCCACCAGATTGAGTGCAGTGGGCAGTACAAGGAACATAGTCGGCATTGGGACAACGTGAGCGAATGATAGCCTGTACTCCATTATACTTTCCGCTCATGTTCGACGCATTGTCGTACGACTGATCACGACATCGTTCAATAGGGATGCCTTGCTCGCTTAGAAATTTCAGTAACAGTTCAGCTATTTGAGCTCCAGTGTGACCGTACATGGGTACAAATGTGAGGAATCGCTCAACAGGACCAGTAGCTTTAACGTATCGGATTGTTACTGCAAGTTGATCAATGAGTTATATCTGGTGTAGAATCGACGGAAATGGAATAATAATGGATTAATGACTTTACTTCTTCTACGATGGTAGAAAGAACTTCTTTGCCCATGAGATCAATAAACTCCTCGTAAATTGACGATGACATAAGAAACATGCCCCTTGCCTTGGTTTGCATGCTTTTGGATATGCTGGGCCAGAAAGGGGTCATATTGGGCCAAAAGTTCCAGAATTCCCAAATAGTTACCATTGTGTGCCGATCCAATCAGCTCATCTTACCCCGAAAGGCCAAACCACGCTCGCACAGGAACTTGATGACGTCGATAAGTCGCTTGAGCAGCTCTCGGCCATATTCCACTTCATTCTGGTATTGCTTAACCAATGCTGCATCGACTCGGTAGCCCCCATAGATTTCCGTGTGCGCAAGGCAATGATAGCTTCACGATGACCTGCGCTGCTTTCATGCGCGGACATCTGCTCACCTCCGTGTTTCCAGTCGTTAAATCCGACGGCAAACTGAGAACTGGAATTCATAGACATTACTTTGCAGGTAAAACAGTATACACGTCCTGTCATTTTTGAATAGCACAACCATTTGCGATCAATTCTCTCGCCCGTGCGAGGAATTTTGCTAAAATACGAGAGCTGACAGTAGCGATTAGTCTGTTCGTTTCCACACTTGTTGGCTGATTCAAAAAATTTACCTATCTTGTCAATGTGTCGACATTCATCGCTTCCGTGCGCCACCCAGAAGTCGCGCATATCACCAGGCAATCTATCTGGCCAAGCACCAAGATCATTTGGGAATTTATCCGAGTCAGACGCTAATGAAGACTGAGGCTGTTGAATGTGTGTTGACTCTTTAGAAATGACAGCAGCGTCTTCCCTGCTTTTGCCAGCAGCTGCATTTGTGCCACTATCAGCTTCGGAATAATCTTCAGAATTACAAGCGGCACTGGCAGGAGTAGCATTGACATTGTCGCTACCGCCGGGGCTAGTTTTCGTCAAGTAAAATTGATCAAGGCGACGCATTTTAGCTTGATCCTTCTTCTCTTGCCCTTCTTGTTTTTGTTTCTTCTTGCGTTTTTGATATCCAGACAAATGATCCATCCGGCCACGATCTCGTTCTCGACCGCTACCGGATTGTCCCGACATACTCACATATACGTTACTTACACAATGAAGACTTTAAATAACGTAAGCATGTAAGCATGTTACCACTTTCCAGATACAAGCAATTTGATACAAAATGCTAACTATAAATTTATAACAAAAGAGCATATCTGACATGTCATTGCAGCTGTGGTATCAGCTTGTCAGGTGTCAATTTATGAACTCGATCAAGTCTCCAAGGATCATCTAATGAATCGACGTTTTTGCGGAAGCTTTCGTGATAAATCAAATTAATCAAAGTTGAAAAAGTTTTTAATAGTTCGTTTGAAAGCGTATCCTGTGCTACGTTGATTGATTTGGTTGCATGAGAATTGTCAAAACTTAAAAATAAAACGCCGGACACTGCGCGGTCTGCGCCCTGCTATATATATATGATATCCCAAAACTTGGCGATGCTCTCCGAAAAACATGGCCTGGGCATTAAAAAAACAAAAGGCCCGAAAATCTGCGGGGCCCCTCAAAAGCGCGGGGCCCCTGGCACTTTCCCAAACTGCCATGCCCCCCCCCCCCTGATCCGCCCTTTTATTTAAGGAGGGTTACACTAAATAGTACAATGTGGTAACAAACTTGAACGACAAAATTTGGAGCGGAGCCCTTCATCAGAGTAAGACGAGATAAAATAAAATAAATAGGGCTTATATATATGCCAAAAGGGTGTCACAGGTAGAAAGTAGCCAATCAAATGCACGGGAAATAAACAAACTAATAATTAATGAGATGGGAAAAGTTAAATCATTTGCTATTTTTACAGTAGATCAGCAAACAGACTGAGGGGGAGGGAGAAATGACAGGTCCAATATTCAAGGGGATTAGGCGATAATAAAGCAGTAAGAAACAAAAACTTGAAAAGGAATGAAAGTGCATAAGCTAATAATAAAAAAAGTTCCAAGCAAACTAAAATAACCAAAACTTGTAGGAAATTAAATAAAAGAAAAACGTAAGTTAAGACCAAGAGAATGTGTGGTGCCAAGTTTAAAAATGAGACGCTTCTCTTGCCGTTTGCGGTTATCGTTACCACCTGAGATGGGAAGGATGGCACAGACTTTCATGTCTGAAACCAAATGGTTAGAGTTGTTGAAATGTCGGGCTACAGGTTTGTCAACATCATTGTTCCTCAAGGAACGAAGATGTTCAGCAAACCTGTCTGAAAGGCGTCGCCCAGTTTCACCGATGTAGATTTTAGGGCATTTATCGCAAGAAATGCAATAAATGATGTTGGTGGAAGTGCATGAAAAATTATGACGGATTGTGTGGTTGAATTTGGGGGCAGTAATAACTGTAGTGGGATTGAGAAAAGGGCATGTGTTGCAGCGGGAACGGCCGCAAGAAAATGTTCCCGCTGGTGCCGAGGTATTTTGTTTAAGGGCACTATGTACTAAGGAGTCACGAATGTTTTTATTACGGCGAAAAGATACCAAAGGGTTATCGGTGAAAATGGCTGACGTCTCAGGATCATTTTGTAAAATGTGAAAATTCCGATTAATAATATTTTTAACTTTAAAATTGAAAGGATGAAATGTTAGAACTAAAGGAATTTTGTTGTTTGAAACTTGTTCCAAAGGTGGTTCAAGGGCATCTAAACGGGGGACGCATCTCATTTCCATTGCTTTGGCTTGAAAATCTTGGTCGTCGCTACATAAGCGGCGAAGACGCAATAATTGAAAATAAGGGATGGATTGCTTAGTGTGGTTGGGATGAGAGGATGAAAATAGAAGATAACTATGGGAGTCAGTAAGCTTGTACGAGACCGACGTTCTCAGCGAATCACCAAACAGGTCTCGCTGATTTCCCACGTGAACTTTAGAGCAGGATGAAAATCATCAACAAAGTTGATGAACTGCTCTAAAAGGACACGGGGGCATGACGCTGTTCCTAAACAGTCATCGATAAATCTGCCGAAGAAATCAGGCAAGGGATCCGTGTATTGTTCAAAGATCTGTTTTTCAACATAACCAACAAATAAGTTAGCATAGCTTGGACCCATTTTGGTGCCCATCGCAACACCACTTATTTGTTGATAATGTTCACCATCAAACGAAAAATTGTTAAGGGTAAGCACTAGTTCTGCTAAGCGGAGTAACGTGGTTGTGGAGGGTTCTAAATGAGTGCGCTTATCAAAGAAAAACTTCAGAGCTTCAAGGCCATCACAATGGGGAATGACGGTGTATAAGGACTTGACGTCCATGGTGAAAATAAATTTATCGGAACTACTGAAACGTAACTGGTCGAAAATTTGCAAGGCATGTTTAGTATCTTTGATATAAGAAGGCAACTTCTTAACCAAAGGATACATAACGTTATCTAGAAAACTGGAAATGAGTTCGGTGGGGCAACTATAAGCGGAAACAATCGGCCTGCCAGGATTGTTAGGTTTATGAATTTTAGGTAAGAAATATATGACAGGCGTTCTGGGGGTTGTTAATATATGCAGAAGCATATATTAATAGATGCAGAGGCAGGCAATTCGCCGGCTTGGATAAAATTCTTGATGGTAGTTTTGACGGATTTTTGGTGAGATTGAGTGGGATCGGAATTCAACTTAGTATAAAAGATGGTGTCATTGAGTTGGCGAAGAGCCTCTTGTCGATACAAGTCCGCTCTCCAGACAACAACAGCGCCACCTTTGTCCGCAGGTTTTATGACAACGTCATTTCGGCATCGCAATGACTTTAAAGCTAGAAGCTCTTCTTTGTTAAGGTTATGAACTGGTTTTCTGCGCGGAGGGTGCAATTTATCAATGTCATGGCGACATTGTGTTACGAAAAGATCAAGGGAAGAAAAATCGCCTTCGGGTGGAGACCGATTTCTTGGGGTTGAGTTCTTCAAAAATATCCTTATTGTTATTGAAAGTGGGCTTATCATGAAAAAAGGCTTTGAGGCGCATGCGGCGGAAGAAAGATTCGGTATCCTCTTTAACTGAAAATAAATCGATGGGCCCGGAGTTGGGAACAAACTTGAGACCTTTCGCAAGAACAGATCTCTCGGCGTCAGATAAAGGCAAATCAGAGGGATAGTGAAAATTAGACGATTGACTTCGTTACAGGAACTAGTGCTCAACTATATAATATGTACAGTACAGTGTACATTCCACCTTACCATAAATGTCCAAAGTTTGAAAACTTTCTACCTATTATTTGCAGAGATAATCCTCATTTTGTGTATTTTATTTACGTCTATGTGAGAAAATGACGTCATACACTGTCTAATTTGCATATGTCAAAAACCTAAATATCTCGAGAACGGGATAAGATATTGAGAAACCGAGAACGCCTTTCTTCTTCATTTCGTAATTATGATAAACTAAGATCAAAATTGGAAGACGATTTTTTCGTCTTAGTGACACTTTAAATGAGTGCTAAAGTGTTTAAATGTAAAATGTTAGATGTTTCTATGTTTAAAAAATATGTAAAATGTTATGTAAAATGTTTCTTTTAAATCTTAAATGTTTCTGTGCTAAACTATTCACTTTGGCATCTTAAAAAATCAAAGAGAGATCTGTCATCTATAGTAAAACTATATAGCGTGGTGACAGAGTGTGGTTCCGAAGATGGTCTCTCCAATATGGCGGACGTTACAGCTACTTCCGGCTTCAATTTCAGAACAATAGATGTTCTATCCAGTCTCTTATAGAGGTCAGTAATGGCAACACGTAAAATGTTTTCTATGGTTCATAGTTCCTAACACCCACCTTCTCATCACTCTGTACCAGATCACCCAAGCTCCGAAGCAGGATAGGACCGCGCTGAACATTCCCTTTGTACGGTTCCACAACATCGAGCACTGCCTTATTTAACGAACACCTCCTCCGTATCCACTCGATGGTATTATGACAACAACCATCTTCAACATTCGATACGGACAAAGGGGGACCATCGGCGCTTTCCTCGGTATCCCTTGTTGTTCCTCCGTTGGCTAGGCTCTCAAGGTGTTGAATTACCGAGCTAAACCTCGTCAAACAAGACTTTAAGTCTGAGTTAAACTCCTCGCTTGTTATTCCAACGTCTAGCGAACTTGGCGTGCTTTTGTGTACGTGTTTCAACGCGCAGTTTAAGCGAGTCAAGTCCGACATTAACTCTTTCACAATACCACAGTCCATACTCCACGTTATCTGTGTTATCTGATCCACTGAGTCCTTATCGAGACTGGTATTTTCCGTCATATTCCCATGCAGAACACGTTCTTCCACTTCGGTACGGATAAGGTTTTTCAACAACACGTCCACCTTAAAGACGTGACGTATAATGAGCCTTCCTTCTTCCTTGCCATTCGTCAAAGTTACGAATTTCGTGTAGAGTTTATCCAGGATCCACAGGCTCTCTGGCACATCCACATTCAGGACATTGAACGGAATAACTTGCAAGGCGTCTTGCAGGTCGTCGTAATCCTGAATTACGTCGAGTTCTTTCGAGGCGTCGTGGTAGTTTTTCTGTTTCAACGACGCAACCAATACCGTCCACTTCGCCATTTCACTAAAAAATAACCAAGCTGTCCCTATGGCCTATAACCGTTAAATAACTTTCGAACCAGCCATGATAATACAGCCGTCACTGGCCGCAAGCAAAGCCCTTTCCGCTGCGGGATTATGGATTCTAAATTATGTTTACACTTCAATTGCGATTTTGATTGAATATTCGCGACATAAAAGGCTAATCCGGTATTCACTATAATCAACTGCGTTAAACGTTTACAAAGTATAGCTAGGAGAGAATTAAAACTTGATAGCTTTTCCCCAGTTTCAAACTTAACTCATGGAAGACACTAAGACCACCATTACACCAGAGGAAACGCTTCAGGATTCGTAAATGTTTCTGGATTCACCACAAACCGAATATTCAGATTCGTATAGGCTGTTTACACTACAGGATTATTCGGATTTGAAGGCTATTTATATACAGGCTACATGGAGTATTCGTATCGTTTACATACTATTTTATTAGCTTCGCCATATGTAACCTACATGTACATACAAATAATACACACAAATAATACACACAATAAACAATACGTTTAACAATGGCAGGGGATCCACAATAGTGTTAGCCAATTACTGTGGGCCCTTGATAGACGTATACAAAAGGTAGAATGTTAACTATAGAAAAAAATGTCACACTACAATATGAATATTACATACAACAAGAAATTGGACCAGGGAGACTACGAACAGAGTTACATTTGAGACAAATAGATTTGAACGTACGAGGATCTTCACAATTGTAACAAGTTTTCAAAGATGAAAAATTTATTATTAAGCATAACTAATTTCAATGATTTAAGGTTATTTGTGAAGTGCAGTTTATCGGCAAGATGGTTCCAAATTCGGCAGGTTCTGATGAGTAAGGATTTTTGATAGGTAGTTGTTTTACATTGACGAATGATAAATTTAGCTGTGTTGCCATTAGAAGATCTAGTTGGTCTGGAAGTACGGATAACGGGAAGGACGGAAGATTTTAGATTAATTAATCCATGTGTTATTTTGAAAAATAAAACCATGTCTAAATATTCATGCAAGTAACAGATTGGGATGAGCGACAAAGTACTGCATCCTGGTGTTGTAGTTCATAGCACAGGGAAATGGCAGTAGTAACCCTCTTAAATGGTTCCAATTGGGTTAAAAATACTGTGTGTAAAATGTATTAAAAACTATTGATATTTAGGGGTAGCTCAAGGACCCTGAAATTTACTATAGTATCCCTATGAGAAAATCAGTCAAATTGTCCAATATGTAATACGTCCTCAGGGGAATGTCGGATTGGTCTAAAAAGCCATTAGTGAGTAGTTTAGACCTGGTTTCCTATTTGACTTTAAGACAAACTTATAGCCAAAAATGCATGTTTCCAAGATATAGGGCTCCAAACTTTTTTAACCAATGAGAATTTTAAGAACTTTGGAGCCCATACATCTCGGAAACCATACATTTTTGGCTATAAGTTTGTCTTAAAGTCAAATAGGAAACCTGGTCTAAACTACTCACTAATGGCTTTTTAGACCAATCCGACACTCCCCTGAGGACTTATAGCATATTGGACAATTTGGCTGATTTTCTCATAGGGATACTATAGTAAAAATTTCAGGGTCCCTGAGCTACCCCTAAATATCAATAGTTTTTAATACAATTTTACACACAGCATTTTTAACCCAATTGGAACCATTTAAGACTATACAAAAAAAAAAAATTAAAATAAGGACCACCCTAAACGACGAGTGCGAATGGTATAATTATTTTATTATATAGCCAAACACTTAGTCAGTTCGAGGTTTCGTTATATAACCTCATCGATTTTAGCTTTTTCGGCCTAAAAAACATGCCGACATCTTGTTTTTTCTCTACTGCTATAGGATAGGAGGTGATAGCCTATAGTAGTAGAGGAGCCAATCAAATTGCGAGATAGTTCATATTCTATACTATAGTAGCTATATAATAAATGTATATATATATACTGGTCTCATAGCACTTCATGCTTTCTGGATGCGAGAGTCACTAGCACTGTCCCACATGCAGTTATCACCGACGATTGCAGTTATATAAGTGCGGGTTACATTCAGATTGTTCCATAACTGCATTGATGATCGAGCTGTAGTACAGTGAAACACGTGTCTACAGATTATTATCCGACAATTTGTTTAAACTAATCGGTATAGCTATCGCATTCATTCTATAGTAATAAAAAACCCAAAGTTGAGGTAATTCGTGTAACTAAATATTGATATTTTACCGCGAAACAGCTAGTCTAGACTTGTTACATGAGCGGAGTAAGCGCTTTAACAACGCAGGAATTCAAGAAGTTTAAACAAAGGCGAACATTCAAAAGGTCCAGTTGTTAATTTGCTATTGTTAAAGTTGACATTGGTTGGCCAGCTTAATATTTCAACAGGTCATAACTGAATTTATTTTTGCCCCGGTTATAGTCAATGCTATAGAAAATAACGCTTTGTATAATGTCTGTATAATTCCAAAGAATCTTTGCTTTGTAACGAGGCCAGAAAGGCTAATTGCATGCATGTATAAAAGAATATTTAAACTTGCCGCCATTATGAAAGAGGTCTATTCTAATAATTCAAAATACGGTCAGGACAGCCAATTATTTAACTTAATTAAACATTGCCGTTATTCTCAAGATATATCATCTTCACCAGATAGAGCGGAGCCTCTCAAACGACTTCCTCAAGTAGCGTTACAGGGGCTTTACAACAATTGAAATGAAGAGAGGATTTAACATGTGTTTTCATATAATTATATATTAATAAATGTTAAATCCTCTCTTTAATTAAATTGCTGTAAATGTCGTGGTAGACAAGAGTTTGATATAAGAGTAGTTTCAACTGTCCTTGTTTCCATGAGTCAAACGATGATGAATATCAAGAAAAGTGGACCGAGAACGGTAAATACGTAGCACTAAAATGAACAGGTTTTGTGATTGGCTACATGGAACAAAAGTGGTTAGGGTTAGGACATTGGTTTCTTTGTGGTTGATTCTATTGTTATATTGTGTTAATCAACCAATCACAAAATTTGTTCATATAGGACCTTACCATTATGACGCATGAATATATTGACTATAGTACTACTACCAGAACTCCTTTTCGGTATATCTTTTTGTAATGCTAAGTCGAGCAATTGTTCTACGTCTCCCACAGCGAGTTTAAGATTAACATAAGAAAGGAAATCTCGCAAGGAATTTTGGTAGTCATAGTTGTCACTAATAGATTCAAACATCATAATGGGTAAGGTCTATTGTCCAAAATAAGCGAGTGAGGGTCACTAGAATGACCTTCGGTCTTCGTATACTCATAGACATAGACAGACAATGGACACAGATTATGTCATAGACATATGAAGGTCGTTGTTTTCTCAGGATTCAGAAGCTTTACAGGATCCAAAAAACTCTAACAATAACCCAAATAAAAATTCTAGTCCTAACCCTGAAATAAAGAAATACTAACCCTACATTTAAATCCAACATTTCAATGATGCAACATTCTGTGCCATGTACGCAAAGAAACGTACCGCTTTATTGAGAATAAATATTAGAACGATAAATGAGAATCGATAAAAGTTGGCGGTCCAACAAGAGCGAGAGTTGGAACCCCCGTCAACCCTCATCCTGACTGGATCCCTCACATAGCGTCACACCAGCACGACTCCTGTTATGTATATAACCAAACGACGCTAAGCACATAATACCCATACACTGTCATCAATCACAGCCTAAAGACGACTACGAGATAATCTTCGTGAACGCCGATCACAAAGAGAAATGCCATCTCATGACGGGATTAAGAGAGATTAAACACGACAATCAACTCTCCGATTGTAAATAAACGTATCAGGAATGCCTCAAAAGTACTCTTATGCAGTCGAAGAAACCAGATGAAATATGGAACATGAACAGAACGAGCTAAAGTATGACAAATGTCAGTTCGTGGGAGTGACGACGCCGGGTCACGATGACGATATCTCGTTGTCATCGGACGATGAAGGCGACGTTGAAACGAAAGGAGTCTTTCCTGAACACGAGCGGAACAGTGTGGTGAATTCCGAGTGGAACAGTGTGGCAAATTCCGAATTACACCAATCAATGAAAACTACAGAAAGTCAACAACAAAACGGAGACACGTTACAGCTTGAATTTCCAAACTGCGAAGAAATAGACGTGGACTCTTCTTTATACGTCGTTAGCGACCTGGAAGATTGCGATTCCAATTCGGATATAAGTTTAAGTTTCACGGACGTTCCTGCGTTGCTCACGATGGACAACGACGAGCCGAGCTCAAATGGAAACTTACTTCGGAATGTGTCACCAACGTCGGAACATACTGGAAAGGAAAGCAACATTCCAGAGTCACCATCAGAGGAGGTTAGTTCTCCAGGTGCCATGCCTCCACGGCCGACCGTAAACGCTGAACCATGTACTCCTGTTGTTATGACTTCCTTCTCGGAGTCAGTCACTTGGAACGGCCATCACAATGACACTACAGACGCGATAAAATCTCCACCATCGAGAGAGGAAGAAATCGAAGCGCTAGACTCCCAAGCAGGAAAAACCGTCATGATTTCGAACTTCAACGAATCCCTGACGATCTCCGAAAGCAATGATTCTGTCTTGGATACCTCCACGGATGGCGAAGGATCGACGTCTAGCCACAAAGAAATCTTCATCGATTACAGACGAAGTTTAGTTCGCAAAGACTCGACGACAAGCGATAATCGGCTCGGAAGTGACAACGTTTCGGCAAGCTCATCGGCGGACCGCGACTCCATCCCAGGCTCGTACGATTCTGGATTACCGATGAGGGATGCAACGACGCCGCTGAGCAAATACCTGGTCGTGGCCGCAATCGATTTCGGTACAACCTACAGCGGCTACGCGTTCGCTTTCACTCGAGATCCTGGCAGTATCCACATGATGAGAAGATGGGAAGGTGGTGACCCGGGCGTGAGCAACCAGAAAACTCCGACGACACTACTGCTGACGCCGGACAGGCAGTTTCATTCGTTTGGATTCGGCGCGAGAGATTTCTATCACGATTTAGAGCCGTCGGAAGCGAAGAAATACATGTACTTCGAGAAGTTTAAGATGAAGTTGTACAACTGCGAGGTGAGATGGTGTGTTCTGTTCACTGTTCTGTTAAGAATAGATGACTTGCGCATGCTCTGCATGGAACCGTAAGGATTCCCACTTAAGCTGCGTGAAATAAGCTGCGGATTAAGTTATATTTAACACACAAATAGGCATCACAGGTTATATATACCCCACCATCGGCAATCTGAAGCAATGCCGAGTTTGGCAAATTACTGCTAATGTAGACTTAATTGGCCCCATATTTCCTTATACGATAGTCGTCTTGATGCATGCGAATCGCATGTGAATCGCATCACTTGTAAGTGAATCGCTTACAAGTATGCAAAGTCACTTTGCGACATTTACCATTGAATCGTAAAGAAGAATATGTCGCGTACACACACTTGGATACGGCAAAATGGCAATCGTAGGACATCGCATCGTGTAGATGGGGCTTTAGAGGTGCAAATGTCGCTCTGCTCGTTCGTCGAACCTATATTACAAGAATAGATTTGGCACTGGAGCTGCAGATCCAGCGCGCCGTTGATTCAAACTCCGATCCTATAGTTAACCGAACGTAATGATGTGGGTGAAATATACATTAACACACAAAAATATTAAAATAAGACATAGTTTGACACTACTCTGGCATAAAAAGTTTTTGAACGTAACTTTAAAATTTACTGCCCTTGCCCAACGTTTCGACACTCCAACCTATAGTGTCTTCATCAAGGGTGATCGTTGTAAAGTTCGGATCCCTATTTATATATACCCGAATATAGAACCGAATATAGATAACCGGAATAGATAACGTAAACATCGGTTCTATGAGGGTATAAATATAGGGATCCTAACCTTACAACGAACACCCCTGATGAAAACACTAGATTGGAGTGTCGAAAAGTTAGGTCATGGACAGTAACTATTAAAGTCACGTTCAAAAACTTTTTAAACCTGGCAGAGTTCAAATTATGTCTGCATGATTTATCACCTGGCTGGCTGCGTTGGGAAATTATTTGTTTATATTAAAATAAATTATGTATTTAATTCAGTACGTGGAAAGTTCGACTTTTGAATCATGCAGCGTCGTATAATACGACAGCACTCGCCGCTCCAAGTAAATCCGCCATACTTAATAAAATCTGCCCCACTTGATTGATTCAAACGCTGCTCTTCTGCCGGTACTTATAATACTTGTATTCGTTGATGCAGCACTAGATCGCATAAGCGACGTTTTAACCGGAGCTTTAGTCACACACTAGGCCACACGGATAAAAAGATGTGATCGTATCATAGTCAAATACGATCGTATCAAGCGCTCAGTCTCATTGCCCGTTTCACAGAGATTCTTATATGAAATGTCGTACGACCTCATGAACCGTTTTGTCAGCAAGCCAAACTTTATTCCTTTTTCGCCTATACTAGTCATTAATTTATATTCGCTTTAAAACATATACATATGTTCAAACTGAGCTGTTCATTAGTAATTGGATTAAAATAATTTGTTTAGAAGCCGAAACACAAATATCTATCTGCAACTATGTGCCATAACCGATTAAAGGCAAAGCTCTCGAAATAGAAACTCGCGGCACTTATGGATACAAAAGCTATTATCATAGCAACCAAAAACACGCTGAAAGTTATTCAAAACGTCAGGCACCGTTCGCAATTAAGTATACAAAGGTGACAAATATTTTCCCAACAGCAGGGCGCCTAGCTGTCATTATTCAAAAATACAAAAATTAGTCAGATTCTGTGACTCATTCGTCATCAATGTTCTCCTTTGGCTTTAGTTTGTCATAGATAAAAACGATTCAAGGGTGACGGGTTGTGCCTTTTGAAACGATTATATATGAACTTTATGGCAACGAATTGTTTTCGTGAAAACTAAGTCGATAACTTTGATTGCTTGACGATGGCTAACGAGTTTCCAGTGGAAACACTTGTTCGATAATTATTATACCACTGCATGTTCTCTTTATCTATGCTACACGTTTAGCACAAAAGAATTTGACAGATTGGTTTTCGTATAATATAGAGAAAACCTACCAACAAAATCTAAAAGCTAAGATTTTAAAGTCAAAACTAATAATTTTTATTAAAAATTTGGCTTCATTTGTCCCCTAGATTTTCGGCCGCTATATTTGGACAAACATGGCGTACGCGCGTGTTAATTCAGTAACTATTTGAAATTATAATATACTTCCGTCACGAAGTACATTATCGCTACAACATTTTGGCTATTGGTATAGTTTTGCATGTTCTATAATGCACAAGATATAAAATATTATTCTGAAATCGTTAGCACTACTTAAGTAAGTTTGTGACATTTTATAAGAAAAGTTAGAACTATAATTTATGTAATAGATCACTAACAATCTCTACTCCATCTCGACTTTGATTGGCTGTAGGCACACAGCTAATTCGTGACATCAGCATCATGTTACATCAATGTTCCAATATTATGGTTCAAAGTGTAGCTATATGACACCATTATTCCAATATCTTGTTGCTAGCTTGCTGTTACCAGCTTGTTACGGCGAGAGAAAATGGGAAAATGGCGGGTTCTTCGCAAAGATTCGCCACAACGCATTGCTTTAGCACTTAATTCATATGCACAATAAAACAATTATTGGATTCGGTTTTCGCATGATATCGAGAATTATCAAGGCCTCGGTTTGTGTTATCCACCTCAGCCTTCGGCAGATAACACAAACCTGGGCTTTGATAATTCTCGATATCATGCTTCACCTCATCCTGTAGTAATTGTTAAAAAACCTCATTACGACTCAACCTCTACTGACGTCAAACCAGGCCGTATGTTCTAACACGACCTGGTTTACCGTCAATGGTTTCAAAGCATCTCAAAGACTGAACACGAGGAAACCTCGGCAGAAAATTTGGCAAACATATGGGTATTACAACGGAATACCGTAAAAGGGATGTAATTATTTATGAAACCTCCCACTCGATTCGAGTCTTTTAGTAAACAAATTACTAAATGACCCTCATCGAGCAGCAGGTTTCATAGATATATACACCTCTTTTGTGGTATAATTACTTATAATAATAGTGATTTACCTATATTCCAAGATTCAATACTGTTAAGTGTGGTAGACAGCATTATACAGCTAAACAATTAAGGTTTGTCCTCCGACAAAGCTAAAAGGTCAAAGCCAAGCGCGAAAAGTACGATGGGAATTACTCTATTTAATTATTTATTTAGCATATTTATACGCCTAAAGTTGAAATTAACTCCCTTGAGATTACTAATGAAATCATGAATATTGACGTAACCTGCATGTATCGTCGCTATACTGCAGTTTGAAAGCCCTGGACACCTCTGAGCCAATATTAATTAATTTTGTGGCGCTTCCGATTTTTTTGATAAACACTGTATATACAGAGTGTCCCCCAAAAAAGGCTACCTTTTCAAATTCAAATGAGCGTGTTAATTCAAACAACCTATTGTGTTTAATATCCCATGTGTATAAAACTGTGTGTTTTTACGCATTCGTAGTTCAAAAGCGATAATGAATTTCAAAGAACTACAATAGGTTGCTTGAATTAACATGCTAATTTGAATTTGAAGCCTTTTTTTTGGGACACCCTGTACATTACGGTATTAAACACTCGCTTTTCGTTAACAGCGCCGCTCCGCAGCACTTCAGTATTCATCATTATTTTGTCACCGCATTTACGATTTATTCTTGCATTCTCAACAACAGAAAATGGCTCATTTGAAATCCCTTGAGAGACAATTTCAGTTTTGTCCACCTTTTAATTAGCAACTTTATACCTTTGGGAATCACTTTAACTAATAATAATTAATGAATTTACTTCAAAACAATTCAGCATAAACAGTCTATTAATAACTGCTTATCAACCCACGCGAAAGCGGTTCTTTTTTATATTTATATATAAAAGTGCAAAATCATCTTCCTCAACATCCAACCCCACCATGTCTGCCAAACTATATAGCAGTCGACCACAAGTCACTCCCTGTTTCAACGGGCATCATTACACGTGACCGCCAGTTAAAACTGGTCGATCCCATCGTACTTTTCGTGCTTGGCTTTGTCGACCTTTTAGCTTTGTCGGAGGACAACCTTAATTGATTTAGCTGTATACTTAGATCCCTATCTCTGGGGTAAAATGAACAATGAACTTCGTAGTAAAACTAATCTTCAGGCATTTAAAGGGGAACTGTACCCAAAAAATAAATTACTTTTAAATAAAATGCCTTTAAGTATGATGTTTAGAAATGTTAATAGTTTTACGGTATCTGCTCTTGTACTCGAGAAATAACGTTTTCATTCTCGTATTTTATGCTTCTGGACGCCGCCATTTTAGAGTTTGCTCGATGTACAGCGGTGATTTTCTTTTCAATTTTGACGTCATTGAGTGTTTTTCTTTTGTTCTTTGCACTCAAGTGACGTCAAAATTGAAAAGAAACCCCCGCTGGACCTCGAGCCTGAGCCGTCGAGCAAACTCGAAAATGGCGGCGTCCAGAAGCATAAAATACGAGAATGAAAACGTTATTTCTCGAGTACAACAGCAGATACCGTAAAACTATTGACATTTCTAAACATTATACTCAAAGGCCTTTTATTTAAAAGTAATTAATTTTTTGGGTACAGTTCCCTTTTAAGAAAGCTGTCAGCGCAGCTCCGTGCATACAGATGTTTTTCATGTTCATCATAATACAATCAACCTATTTCTTTTTAATCTATATCAGTTATATATTTTACTATCTTTTAATAATTATATATGTTAAATTAATATACTTATCATTTATAGACCTGGAGCGAGGGGAATTCGACGAAATATTACCCCGAGGGTGATATATCATCCCGAGGGGTAATATTTCGACGAATTCCCCGAGCGGAGGGCTATAAATGATATATTATACCGAAACAATCTTGAATGCTGTCTTGAAACGTCTAGAAACGTCTTGAAACGTCTTGAAACGTCTTGAAACGTCTTGTTGTTCCTCCATTGCGTTATCAGCGGGTAATTCGAACTTGAATTGACTGGTCACGTGGTACAAATCTAGCTCTTTGATTGGACAATTTATAGTTGAGGTAATAATCCCCTCGCCCGGCGCGAAGGCCTGAATCCCCTCGACCGGCGTTTAGTCCCTTATCACGGGAGACGCTAGCGGGATCCTGATCTCGGTCGAGTTTATTTGTTTATATATATATATGCATCAACCGCCGTCCGCGCGACATCGGACCATTTGGCCCTGGTAACTAGATACTCAGCATTTGAATTAATATTTAAATTGAACCGTCACATGATTGCGATTGCAAAAATTGAAATGGATTCAAAGGGTTTTTTTCCAAAAGAGACAGTTTTTTGAGGAAATAGAAATCCAAGTCCAAGTATGTATTTTGACGAAGGGTATTCACGTTCTCGTAATATAGTAGACACATATATTATGTATTATTATATATATATATTATATATTAGAATTGAAAAACCGTTTTTACGAAGGGTACTCACGTTCTCGTAATATAGTAAACACGTATGTTATGTATGTTGACTCGCTAATTCCAAATCTGTTTTCAGAATGAAAACGGTTAAATATTGGCCGAGATAACGTTCAAACATTTCTTCGACGAAACGTGCTTTTGCAAATTGTGAATTTTTGCAAAACACCACCACGGCGTGCGAGGTCTGGGCACCATGGATGGGAAATTCCCGTGGGGGGGGGGGGGGGGGGGGGGGGGCGATAGAAAAGGCGGGCGAGGGGATTATTGCGGATTCGTATTTCTAGTATTTTATGTAATAGTATCCTAGTTAGCTAGCTTCTATACATCAACGTTGACTTAGTGAGTGATGGCGTCTTTGCAATGATCCGCGTTGCAATGATCCGCGTTGAAATAAAAATAGGTACGCATTTGTTCCCGCGGGCATGCGGGTTAAGGAAATGGGATCAACATAACTAACATAACTTGTAAAAACGTTTGAATCAATGTGAGTGGCAAACCAATTGCTGGGTTGCATGTGACGTCACGGTGATTCTATTTGTCCGAGAGTGCCACTCGTAATATTATTTCACTGTGAATATAAATATCAAATGATCTTGCAAACAAAGCGATTCTAATCCGGACTAATCCTAACAAGTTAACTCCTGCACTCGTTCTCTTTAGATCAATATTACAAGCCACGCGGTAACTAAGCTGGGAAAAGGACCTCACGCACGTAGTAACTGAACGAACTATAAAAATAACTATACATCATAGTCATCTCCGTGACATCATATGTAATCTAAATAGCGCAAACCTTGTTTTTTTTGCGGGGTCTAAGGCACAATTATATAGTATTAAGTGCACAGTTGTAGTATTAAGTGCACAGTTATAGTATTAAGTGCACAGTTATAGTATTAAGTGCACAGTTATAGTATTAAGTGCACAGTTATAGTATTAAGTGCACAGTTATAGTATTAATCGGACAAAACATTAACAGCGATTGTATAGGTTCATTAAAAGCATCAAGAAAGAATCAATAAATGTTTGGTTAAAGGCTCACCAAGGCGTTCTTGAGGATACGACATTCGGCAACGACTGACGACCTGTCAGCTTAAGAGAGGTTATTCCGCTCATTGGGAATTTAAGATAGGTGTTCTACGAAGGGTTATCAATATAGTGTTTTAAGAAATAAATGCCAGGGACAGTAGATATGTGTCCGCTTAAGATTGTAATACCAAGCCAAAACTAGTCTCTGCTACAAAGCGGTTCTCCTCCATAAACTCAGGGCCTTAGTTCGTACATAAATTCTAAACAGCGTTTCTCCATCACAGGAACTCAACGAGGAAACAGAAATCAGAGCGGCGAATGGCAAACCCATGAAAGCCATTGACGTGTTTACTTATTCATTGAGGTTCTTTAAGCATCATGTTCTGGAGGAGTTGTCGGATCAGATGTCGACAAAACTGGTGGAAAATGACATTTGTTGGGTGATAACGGTGCCAGCGATTTGGAAGGCTGGCGCTAAGCAGTTTATGAGGAAAGCAGCTTACAATGTAAGGTTATCGTAATAAGATAGTGTTAGAGAAAGTATAATGGAGCATAGCACACTAATAGAATAGAGAGTAGAGTAGAATAGAGAGTAGAGTAGAGTAGAATAGAAAGTAGAGTAAAATAGAATAGAGAGTAGAGTAGAATACAGAGTAGAATAGAATACAGAGTAGAATAGAATACAGAGTAGAGAGTAGAGAGCGGAGTAGAATAAAATAGAGAGTAGAGTAGAATAAAATAGAATAGAGAGTAGAGTAGAATAGAGAGTAGAGTAGAATAGAATAGAATAGAATAGAATAGAATAGAGAGTAGAATAGAATAGAATATAGTAGAATAGAGAGTAGAGTAGAGTAGAATAGAGTAGAGTAGAATAGAGAGTAGAATAGAATAGAGAGTAGAGTAGAATAGAATAGAGAGTAGAGTAGAATAGAGTAGAATAGAATAGAGAGTAGAGTAGAATAGAATAGAATAGAGAGTAGAGTAGAATAGAGAGTAGAGTAGAGTAGAATAGAAAGTAGAGTAAAATAGAATAGAGAGTAGAGTAGAATAGAGAGTAGAATAGAATAGAGTAGAATAGAATACAGAGTAGAGAGCGGAGTAGAATAGAAACTAAGGTAGAATAGAGAGTAGAATAGAATAGAGAGTAGAGTAGAATAAAATAGAATAGAGAGTAGAGTAGAATAGAGAGTAGAGTAGAATAGAATAGAGAGTAGAGTAGAATAGAGAGTAGAGTAGAGTAGAGTAGAATAGAGAGTAGAGTAGAGTAGAGTAGAATAGAATAGAGAGTAGAGTAGAATAGAGAGTAGAGTAGAATAGAGAGTAGAGTAGAATAGAATAGAGAGTAGAGTAGAATAGAATAGAGAGTAGAGTAGAGTAGAATAGAATAGAGAGTAGAATAGAATAGAGAGTAGAGTAGAATAGAATAGAGTAGAATAGAGTAGAGTAGAATAGAATAGAGTAGAATAGAGAGTAGAGTAGAGTAGAATAGAATAGAGAGTAGAATAGAATAGAGAGTAGGAGAGTAGAGTAGAGTAGAGTAGAGTAGAATAGAGAGTAGAGTAGAATAGAGAGTAGAGTAGAATAGAGAGTAGAGTAGAATAGAGAGTAGAGTAGAATAGAGAGTAGAGTAGAGTAGAGTAGAATAGAAAGTAGAGTAAAATAGAATAGAGAGTAGAGTAGAATAGATAGTAGAATAGAATAGAGAGTAGAATAGAATAGAGAGTAGAGAGTGGAGTAGAATAGAAACTAAGGTAGAATAGAAAGTAGAATAGAATAGAGAGTAGAGTAAAATAAAATAGAGAGTAGAATAGAATAGAGAGTAAAGTAGAATAGAGAGTAGAATAGAATAGAATAGAGAGTAGAATATAATAGAGAGTAGAGTAGAATAGAGAGTAGAATAGAATAGAGAGTAGAATAGAATAGAGAGTAGAATAAAATAGAGAGTAGAATAGAATAGAGAGTAGAGTAGAACAGAATAGAGAGTAGAGTAGAATAGAATAGAGAGTAGAATAGAATAGAGTAGAATAGAGAGTAGAGTAAAATAAAATAGAGAGTAGAGTAGAATAGAGAGTAGAATAGAATAGAGAGTAGAGTAGAATAAAATAGAGAGTAGAATAGAATAGAATAGAGTAGAATAGAATAGAGTAGAATAGAGAGTAGAATAGAATAGAGTAGAATAGAGAGTAGAGTAGAATAGAATAGAATAGAGAGTAGAGTAGAATAGAGAGTAGAGTAGAATAGAATAGAGAGTAGAGTAGAATAGAGAGTAGAGTAGAGTAGAGTAGAATAGAGAGTAGAGTACAATAGAATAGAATAGAGAGTAGAGTAGAATAGAGAGTAGAGTAGAATAGAATAGAGAGTAGAATAGAATAGAGTAGAGTAGAATAGAGAGTAGAGTAGAATAGAGAGTAGAGTAGAATAGAGAGTAGAGTAGAATAGAATAGAGAGCAGAGTAGAATAGAATAGAGTAGAATAGAGAATAGAGAGTAGAGTAGAGTAGAGTAGAATAGAATAGAGAGTAGAGTAGAATAGAATAGAGTAGAGTAGAATAGAGAATAGAGAGTAGAGTAGAGTAGAGTAGAATAGAGAGTAGAGTAGAGTAGAGTAGAATAGAGAGTAGAGTAGAATAGAGAGTAGAGTAGAGTAGAATAGAGAGTAGAATAGAATAGAGAGTAGAGTAGAATAGAGAGTAGAGTAGAGTAGAATAGAGAGTAGAATAGAATAGAGTAGAGTAGAATAGAGAGTAGAGTAGAATAGAGAGTAGAGTAGAGTAGAGTAGAATAGAGAGTAGAGTAGAATAGAATAGAATAGAGAGGAGAGTAGAGTAGAGTAGAATAGAATAGAGAGTAGAGTAGAATAGAATAGAATAGAGAGGAGAGTAGAGTAGAGTAGAATAGAATAGAGAGTAGAATAGAATAGAGAGTAGAGAGTGGAGTAGAATAGAAACTAAGGTAGAATAGAGAGTAGAATAGAATAGAGAGTAGAGTAAAATAAAATAGAGAGTAGAATAGAATAGAATAGAGAGTAGAGTAGAATAGAGAGTAGAGTAGAATAGAGAGTAGAATAAAATAGAGAGTAGAATAGAATAGAGAGTAGAGTAGAATAGAATAGAGAGTAGAGTAGAATAGAATAGAGAGTAGAATAGAATAGAGTAGAATAGAGAGTAGAGTAAAATAAAATAGAGAGTAGAATAGAATAAAGAGTAGAATAGAATAGAGAGTAGAGTAGAATAAAATAGAGAGTAGAATAGAATAGAGTAGAATAGAGAGTAGAATAGAATAGAGTAGAATAGAGAGTAGAGTAGAATAGAATAGAATAGAGAGTAGAGTAGAGTAGAATAGAGAGTAGAGTAGAATAGAATAAAGAGTAGAGTAGAATAGAGAGTAGAGTTGAGTAGAATAGAGAGTAGAGTACAATAGAATAGAATAGAGAGTAGAGTAGAGTAGAATAGAGAGTAGAGTAGAATAGAGAGTAGAGTAGAATAGAATAGAGAGCAGAGTAGAATAGAATAGAGAGTAGAGTAGAATAGAGAATAGAGAGTAGAGTAGAATAGAATAGAATAGAGAGTAGAGTAGAGTAGAGTAGAGTAGAGTAGAATAGAGAGTAGAGTAGAGTAGAATAGAGAGTAGAGTAGAATAGAGAGTAGAGTACAATAGAATAGAGAGCAGAGTACAATAGAATAGAATAGAGAGTAGAGTAGAATAGAGAGTAGAGTAGAATAGAATAGAGAGTAGAGTAGAATAGAGAGTAGAGTAGAGTAGAATAGAGAGTAGAGTAGAATAGAGAGTAGAGTAGAGTAGAATAGAGAGTAGAATAGAATAGAGAGTAGAGTAGAATAGAGAGTAGAATAGAATAGAATAGAGAGTAGAGTAGAGTAGAGTAGAGTAGAGTAGAATAGAGAGTAGAGTAGAATAGAATAGAATAGAGAGTAGAATAGAATAGAGAGTAGAGTAGAATAGAGAGTAGAGTAGAATAGAATAGAGAGTACAGTAGAATAGAGTGTAGAGTAGAATAGAGAGTAGAGTAGAATAGAATAGAGTAGAATAGAGAGTAGGAGAGTAGAGTAGAATAGAATAGAGAGTAGAATAGAATAGAAAGTAGAATAGAAAAGAGAGTAGAGTAGAATAGAGAGTAGAGTAGAATAGAGAGTGCAGTAGAATAGAGAGTAGAGTAGAATAGAGAGTAGAGTAGAATAGAGAGTAGAGAAGAGAGTGGAGTGGAGTGAAGTAAAGTAGAGTAGTGCAGAGCAGGGTCTACGAGTAGAGTAGAGTAGAGTGGAGTGGAGTAGAGTAGAGAGTGGAGCACAGCAGTAGAGAGTAGGAGACAGTAGAGTAGGAGAAAGTAGAAAAGGAGTAGAGAGTAGTGAAGTACAGTGCAGTGCAGTGCAGCGTAGGAGGAAATGAATGATAAACCAGGAGTTGGGGACATAGTGCGGTTCGATGTGCTACATTGAACTGATATTTGCAGATAGATTTTTAAAATGTCTTAAATATGCATTGTGAAGAATGTAGGAGTATATGGTAGCTCTGATACCTGAATTAACGCAGCAGGAAAGTATACTACAGAGTAGAGTAGGATCGAGCGAAATGAAGAAAAGTAGAGTGGAGTAGACCAGAGCAGAATGAAACAAAGTTCCTCATTTCGTCTTACATCACTCATTTCGTATAACGTTTAGGCTGTACTAACAGATTATGAAAACCCCGAGCGAGTTATTATCGCTCTTGAACCGGAAGCTGCTTCGATCTTTTGCCGGAAATTACGTATGAGAGATTGTGTTATGGATGAAGTGAAGAAGAAGTCTGTGGTCGGGCCGATGATGGACTGGCAGATAGAACATGAATTTGAAGGTACAACGCCATCGTGCCTCACGGCTACACATTGTTGCGTTGCACGTTTAGTGGCGTGAAGTTGCAAGCGAATCACTACCTTTCATATATACAACTTGTCACGCAACAAATATTTCGCACAAATGTTGCGAAAAGTTGAAGAAACTTACAATTACACTGGAAAAACGAAGCCTCTTATATGTAAATAATATGTAATTTGTTTGGAATTACACTGTAATTCCAATTTACATAATAATTGTAGTTTGACATACTATGTAAATTGCATGCCTTCTTTGTAAAAATGTTGTAAACTGTTTGTAAATTCACAAGGTTTCTCCTAATACTTGTTAAACTGTTTGTCAATAGTTTGTATCTAGTTTGTAAATTACTGGGATTTGTTTGTAAATTACTGGGAAGTTGTTTGTGAAATACGTGCAACTTATTTAAGTTATACGTTAAAAGTTAAATTAAGTTAAAAGTTAAATTAAAATTAAGTTAAACTATTTAAGTTAAAATTAAACCCGATTTTACATACATTTTTTACCATGGCAACGACAATATTTCAGCAAATTTTTACAAACTATTTACAAATAAGTTGCCAGTAATTTACAAACTATTAACAAATAAGATGCACGTATTTTACAAACTATTTACAAATAAGTTGCCAGTAATTTACAAAATATTTACAAACAAATTGGCAGTAGTTTACAAACTATTTACAAATAAGTTGCACGTATTTCACAAACAACTTCTCAGTAATTTACAAACTCTTTACAAACAAATCCCAGTAATTTACAAACTAGATACAAACTATTGACAAACTATTACGAGAAACCTTGTGAATTTACAAACAGTTTACAAAATTTTTACAAAGAAGGCATGCAATTTACATAGTATGTCAAACTACAATTAGTATATATATGTTATTTACCGGCTGGGAGGTCCGTACTGGAAAAATATTTTCCCGAAGTCTCAGAAGCGGCCCGAGACCGAAGGTCGAGGGCCGCTTCTGAGACTGAGGGAAAATATTTTTCCAGTACGGACCGACCAAAACGGTAAATAACGTGTTTATTTTTTTCGAGCAAAGTCAAAAAAATTGCAATTTTTTGGCGCGAAAAGTTGCGAGAGGTCCGTACTGGTGTGATACGGACCTCGTACTCAGCCAATCAAAAGGCTCTATTTTAGTTACGGACCTGAGTTACGGACCTCAAAAAAAATAAGTAAGATTATTTCGATTATCATTTAAAATTGGAATCTCATCATCAATTCTCTTTAGTCATGCATCATTGCATATTAGCTTTCGTTATTGTATTTCGTTATTTTCCTCTCCTTGTTTTCTTTGGATTCCTGCTCTGTATAGGGAGATAATAATCCGTCTGTTAAGCCTGGTTTCCATTTGGTCGCCACGATGTCATAGTGGTCGATGTAATAGAGTGTCGTACAAATCTTGTCTTTTGTCTACTGCATGCAAAGCAGTCTTTACTGATTGCAGAGATAGATGGACACTCTATTACATCGACCACTATGAGACCGTTGCGATCGTGGTGACCAAATGGAAACCAGGTTTAACAGTGGGATCTGTGTGTATATGTACATGGGTTTGTTTATATTAAAACTTGTGTCGATGATATGCTGGAAATTGGGCTTTATCTAACTTTTTCTTCTTGGGTTGGGTAAAAGATTTTCTTTACCATAAATGGTTGGGTCGGTTAAATTTCTGATCTTAATTTGGTTGGGTAAAAACATTTTTCAGCACCAAATCTATTTCTCTTCGCCCCCCACCCCGACCATATATAATGACCGATCCCTTGGAGTCTTAGACAACGAGCCCGCGTTTTCTATGAGCAGATAGTCAACGAGGTGGAGCTGAGTTGACTATCGCTCATAGAAAACAGGGCGAGTTGTCTAATTGTTTTAGTATACATTTACAAGTTTCTAACCCAAGAAATAACTTTTATTTCACATTTTTCATGAAAAAAGTAAATATTCTTTCGAAATCACGCGACTTTTACCCTAGGGTTTATATCAGCGGATAGTATACGATAGCCAATGGATTTGTGATAGAAACTTGTCAATTTATACTTCGTTAACTATCACCTCATAGAAGTTGAGAGCTCATAATCTATATAGTGAAAAGGTGGTGAACTGATGAGATTTTTAGTAACGAAATACTGAAGTTCCGAGCGGAGCCCTTACAATGAAGAACTCCGCACGAAACGTCTGTGTTTCGTTACTAAAGATCTCGGCAGTTCACCACATTTTCACTTTGCTATATATCCAAAACACTGCCTACGCACATGATATAAATATATGTGTGTGTGTCTTTTTCCTAGGTAAAACTAAGTACATGGTGGTAGACTGCGGTGGTGGAACGGTGGACCTAACAGTGCACGAGCTAGATAATGACACAGGAATCTTGAAAGAACTTCATAAGGGGATTGGAGGTCCATGTGGAGCAACCGGTAAGAACTTGTATAATAGAATACGATACATGGACGATCGTCAAGCTCGTATCCTCAGAAAAATGATTCTGAGTCCCGGACAGGAATCGAACCTGTAACCTTCTGATTGCCGGTGAGACGCTCTAACCATTGAGCCACCGAGACTCAGATGGAGAGCGAAGGTTACAATGATGTACTGGTTCGATTGATATATGTACTGCCTATGCGGCAGTCACTATATATCGGTAAGGTTTAGATGTGTTAATATGCACACTGCTGTAGTGAATGTGGGAGAGCTTGGAGTAGACAGACGATATACATGGACGATCGTCAAGCTCGTATCCTCAGGAAAATGATTCTGAGTCCAGGACAGGAATCGAACCTGTAACCTTCTGATTGCCGGTAAGACGCTCTAACCATTGAGCCACCGAGACTCAGATGGAGAGCGAGGGTTACAATGATGTACTGGTTCGATTGATATATGTACTCAAAATATGTACTGAGGATATACGAGCTTGACGATCGTCCATGTATCGTCTGTCTACTCCAAGCTCTCCCACATTCACTACAGCAGTGTGTATATTAACACACAATAGAATACGTTAGCCCAGGTCTCGATTTAACAAATAGAAAATTACTTGCGTGTCTCGGTACTGTGATAGGGAAATGAATGCAAACGTCGTGTGTATATATATACATTTATGTAGTGAATGTGGGATCTTGGAATAGACCGACGATATCGTCGGCGATATGGGCGATCATCAAATTCAAATTCTCGTCACGGACATGAATCTAATTTTAAAAATGAATAGAAATAATTATTTCTAAACAGTTGTAATTATTTCAATTGGTTCCTCAATTATTTTTTAACCTTAAACGGTAAATACGTACCTAAAATGAACAAGTTTTGTGATTGGCTATATGGAACAATGGTTGTTAGGGTTAGGACATTGGTTTCTTTGTGGTTGATTCTATTGTTTTACTATAAACATTGAACATGAAGTATTGCGGATTTTTTTCACACGCTTGAGCTTTTCCGCCTAAAAGCGTGTTATAAGAAGCTGTTCTGTTCCTAAATGTTGATATATTTATCAAACTACCACTCGTGCCTTCGCCACCTTTGACGAATACTCGCTTCCGAACTGTCGCAAATCTATTCCGTTAAAGTTTGTTGATGTATGGGGTCCCAAACGTTTGAAACATCACACATGCGCAGAACGGACTGGACTGCACCTTTAAAAATGTTTCTTAAATGAAGTCTTTTAATTTTGTATTAAATTGTCTCTGTCGTAAGACACTTGCTATTTTATAAAACAAATAGAAAATGTGCTGTAAAAATATATATGATTGACACCATTTCAGCAGGAAAAATACCTCATGGTTCCCTTCTAGTAATTTCGCCCTTTGCCTGAAAACACACTTTCCCTTATGCGGTGTATATTTCATGTTAGTAACCCTATGATGACTTTATTCTTCTCATACCCAATCCTCTACCGCACTATTCGTGCAAAAACATAGCATTAATGATATAAGGTGGCTACAAACTCATAGCTGCTTTCATTTTTTGTCTACCCATAGGTGTAGACGACGCATTCGAGGTTCTACTAAAGAAAATCTTTGGAAGATCCTTCCTGGAGCAATTCAAGTTCAAACGTCCGGCTGGCTGGGTGGACCTCATGATAGCGTTCGAAGCAAAGAAACGAAACTGCAGTCCGACTAAAAACAACTGGATGAACCTGGCGTTGCCGTTTTCCTTCATCGATTACTACAAGAAACACCACAAGACATCAAGTTTGGAGTCGGCCGTCAGGAAACACGGTAACGCGAACGTGAAGTGGTCCTCCCAAGGAATGCTACGCCTCGCACCGCAAGTCATGAACGATCTCTTTCAGCCTGTCCTCGAAAGTATCGTGAAACACGTCGAAGATTTGCTCAACAGTCCTAACGTAAACGGCGTAAATTTTCTATTCCTAGTCGGTGGCTTCGGGGAATCCCCTCTCGTACAGCACGCAATCCGCAACGCGTTCGCGTCAAAAATGCGCATCGTGATCCCGCAAGACGTTAGCTTAACCATACTCAAGGGCGCCGTGTTGTTCGGCCTGGACCCGACCGTCATCCGGGTACGGCGTTCGGCCCTCACCTACGGCGTCGGGGTGCTCAACAAGTTCATTCCTGGGAAACATCCCCGGGAGAAAATCGTGCGCAAGAACGGGGTCATGTGGTGCACGGACATATTCGATAAGTTCGTCGTCGTGGACCAAGCGATCACCCTGGGGGATAAAGTCACCCGGAGTTATGCCCCCGCGAAAGTCGGGCAGACGTGTACGACGTTGAATGTGTACTGCACGGACGAGAAGGAAGTGGAGTACATAACTGACCCGAGTGTTCGCAGGTGCGGAAACCTTCGCATCGAGATGCCACAGGTGGAGGACGCTGACGCGAGTAAGCCGCGAGAACTGCAGGCGACGATGACGTTTTGGGATACTGAAATTAAGGTCAGCGGCATGGACGTGCGCACGGGAAAAGAAGCGCGCGCACGAATAGACTTCCTGAGCAACTGAATGCAAGTATCTCCATTTTAGTCATCGTGCTTGGATGGAAAATATTTGTGCAAAAACAGAAGGGCTCGACGCAGAGAAAGAGAGATTAATAGGACTGCCGTTATAAACTTATGAGAATAAGCCATTCAGCGTACCTATCACCGAATTTCAACTTGATAACATTAAATGATAAGAAATTGCAACTGAAAATAGAACAATTCAGAAAAACTAGAAAAATGTGAAGCAGTGGACTGTTCTTCCAGTTAATCGAGGGCATTGTTCACATTGACGTTCACCACATTCGTCAAAATGTAATAATTTATTCAATATTTCACAAACGTGTTTCTATTTGTAAATAAACTATCATTCATGGGCATAAAATACTATTTGTTAAAATCCTAAATTCAAAAAAGTCATAACGACATTTTAAAGGACTGACATTTTATCACTATTCCATATGGGGAGGTAACGTGACCTAACATATACGCGGGCATGTTACATATATATTTTTATTACATATATATGTTTCTTCAGCTTCTGGGCTACTCTTTAACGAGAGCAAATCTAAGTCGCAATCTATCACGCGGAAATAATAATAATAATAAATACATATTTATACAGGGTAACTACATCAGTTAAGAAACTGCTATCAACGTAGGCCCTGAAAAAAAGTCGGTCGCCACAACATACCAAATGAAAGGCACGCTTCTAGATGCAACAAAGAGTGAACGGGACCTTGGTGTCTGGATATCCTCACACCTGAGTTGGAGCAAGCAAGTTTCCGCGCAGTCAACTCGTGCAAACCAATTACTGGGGTACATCAGGAGAAACACGCGGTACATCCAAAGCACTGCAGTGAAGAAAACCATCTACCTGGCACTAGTACGCCCACACTTAGGTTATGCTACACAGGTCTGGGCACCTCAGAGTATTGATCTAGTCATGAAGTTGGAACAAACTCAAAGGCGGGCAACCAATGAACCAAATAGATATTAAACCTACCATTTACTAATTGTCTTGATAGCTATAGCTCTTAGGCTACTTTCATTATCCTTACTTCCCATTTGTTATTGGCATGAGTACTTTAAAATAACACATGGCTTAGTTACTGTAGAGCCGTGTGTCGTTCCACGTATACGTACCACCAGCAGATATATACTAGATCTTCAAGCAACACTACCGTTACAAAGTACATAATAAGCAAATATAAAACAACTACCTACCAAAGATCGTACTTGATAAGAGCCACCAGAATATGGAACACTTTAGCCGACGAACTAAACCTATGTATGCAAACCTTAATTTATTCAGATCAACCATGCTCAGATACTACAGTACTTTAAATCCCTGGCAAACACCTATAACTGTGATAATCCTAGATCTTTTAAAACTATCTGCTTGAAGAGTATTATAGGACATGGGGGTACGGGCACACCTGGAATCCTCATACAAAAAATCTCAAAAACCAATATCACAACCGACCAGACACCCACGCCCTTCGCATGGACAATGACCATGGCAAGAGTGTCTGGTAATAAATTGCTAACACTATGAGACGTTTATATGAAGATTTAAGTATACCCACACCCCCATGTCCTATACTACCCTACAGTAAAGACGTTGACATACAAAAATCTCAAGACCAGTGTCATGACCCACCAGATTACACCCTACGAATGGAAAATGACTATGGTGATGGTGTCTGGTGATAAATTGATGATACTACGAGACGTTATGTGCGGAGGGTACCAGCACACCTAGAATCGTCGTACAAAAATCTCACCGATGCCCCCATGTCCTATACTACCCTACGGTAAAGACGTAGATAATTATTTCTACACTCAATACGTCAAGAATCACCCACCATAAGGTCGACTAACTTTATAATTGTGTAACAATAATTATGAATGCGATAATACACGTGAATTAACACCAACTTCGTTTACCACAATGTTTTTATGGCCATACGCATAGGAGTCAATGGCGTTGTCTAAAAGGTATCGTTTGTCATCAAAACAGGACAACGACACTTTATTAATTAAATGAGTTGATGTTTGGCACTTCTAATGGTCTTCATTGTGTGACGTAATTGTTTTTGTTCAAGTAATACTTTTTTGTAGTCTTCATGTTTGATTACCTTTTTGATAATGTTCTTTCTAACTCCTTTTGCAGTTTTTCCACCACCACCACCACTTTCTTTCAAGTAACTATACATTTTACTGCACAACCCAACGAATTCAATAATTGGCACCCCAGCGCACTCATCCTTCATTTTACCAATGACTTTCTTGTTCTCTTTGAAGGCAAATGGGTTGTCTGCAGGGTAGTCGCTGTTATCGAACTTTTCACGTTCCTTCATAAAGTCAGAGTAAACGTCGTCGGTGACGATTGTGTACAACAGACTGTCTGTATCAGTGAAGTGTAGTTTACAGCTATCATTTGAGTACTTTTTAAGTATATAATTATAGTGAAAATCGTATATCAATGTTTTACTCAAGTCAAATATACACATACCGACGTATGCAGGCCTGTTTAATGTCAACGTTTCTTTGACTACGTTCTCGTTAAATATCTTACAAGACACAAACGTTGGCTTTGAAACAAGCTTCTTCAATTTCTTTGAACTGGTAACTAATCTAACGTCTACACGCTTCCTCAAGTTTTCCATTGTTTTACCAAATACACTGTTATTCATTAACTTGAAAAAGTCCTTCTCAAAAGCGTTTTTAGAGCGAGTTCTTTTGGTTGTGTTAAAGTCGATATAGCGACCGAACCACTAATTGGATTGATCAAATTGCAAGACTCTATGGATCTTTTTAATTTTCAATCCAAGTTCCATGTACAGCTGTAGATTTCTGTAATGATACACATACTTTTCTTTACCCCTCAAATTCGTTACCAATTTCTTCACACCACCAACACTTATATTAAACTTATCTTTGATTTTCTTACAGTACCCCGACAGCATATCAACCGTTATTTCCATCTTTTCAGGAGCCAATGGATAGTCGTTATGTACAGTGTAGGTCATGCAAATGGTCTGGATATTCCAAGTCAACTTCAATTAATAACCCCTTTTTACTATCGTTGTGGTTGTAACACAAATTCACTCGTTTTATTTGCTCCTTAGTTAACCATTTAAAACAACCTGTGGGGAGACTTTGACTCATTGCCCACCCATATAAATTGTTGGCATCAAGGTACATTAAATACTTCGACTCCCTCGTTTCGTCATAACTTTCCATGTATTTATTGTTAGCCTGTCCATGTCTATTACTTATGTAGCTCACGCCACCACGCATACCTAACTCTACAAACTGAAACATGTCGATGTCAGACAACAATTCAAGTTCCACACCAGTCATCTTCAACATTGCATCCCAAGCCAATCCAGGTGATGTGAAGTAGTGACATGGGTCTAATTTGTACTCACGATGACACGTCTTTCTAAAGTTCTCGAAAACGTCAGCAAGTAACAACATATCACTTTTCAAATACAGATCGTGATACCCACCCATGTTTTCAATGTTAAAGTAGTCCCACACGTCACAAGCGTGGTTGTACGATTCTTCTGATACATCTTCATCATTCAGAATACTACAAAAATCATTCTGGGGTGGTAACTCACGTTCGTTGAATTTATCGAAGGAGTCCATATAATCATAAGGATAGACCCCTTTTCTTGTCATTAACGCCAGCCCTTCGTCAGTCCAGACCTCTGACGTGTACTTGCATGTAAGCGTCTTGTGGTAAGTTCTTCACCAAGTTGTCCAAGGAACTTCTCATGAACTGAAAGCTGTCCAAGAATACCAGGTTCTTTCAAGCATAAAAGCCATGTACTTTTCCATATTATTTGGTATCACGTTAATGTCTTGACCAAACTTACCAATTTCCTGCATTATGAAATGGCTATCATAACCACGTAAATTATGAAAGATCACAGGTATTTTATCAGTCAATCTAAGGTTTACGTTACAGTCACGGTGTGCAGACCCTCTATACTTACCTGTGACGTGACAGTGGTCCCTTACTTTGACGTCAACGTCAGTGTACTCAATGCCGCAAATATGACAACTCTTAGCTTCACGAAAGTCTTTTTTATCGTCACCAGTTAATACCATTTCTTTGTTGAAGTGACAGGCTGGTACCTTCTTGCAATACTCAGCGACTTCTAACATCTCTCCAATGAACTTATTCACTGCGTTTTCACCACGATACACCTTAACCGGTTTACTGTGTGTGTTGTCATAACAACAAACCAGTTTATACCCATACCCACAATCGATGTGTCTCTGGTAAGCGTTCGTGTAACTTGATTCACTCGCTAGTGAGGTTGTGTGTACCTTCCGTGTCACAGCTTCAAAGTCTGCATACACCACAAATGGTACATTAAATTGTCTACTATAATTCTCATACTTTACTTTCATGCCTTTTTGCGGCATCTTAATCGCTTGCTTTCCATTAATTACCAAACAAACTTCAATGTGGCGTTCAAGTATATGTACAGTACGTCCGAACGACCAAAACATTGTAGACAATACCTACAAAAGTGCTTTCTTTCCTTGTGTCCTGTTTGGCGGTACATGAATTTATTAAAATCACGAATATACACGTAATGTTTGTTGTCTTTACTCGTTATTAACAACAAGTCCATATGGTCGGAGTACGTCTCCTTAGAAATATACACAGGGAATGGTTGTTTATTTTCATACCCAAAGACGTTATGCTAATGTCATCATATAGCTTTCTCAATCACGTTGTAACCTTTAACTGCGACTGGGAAGTCAATTCCATCATAATTTAGTTCGTTAATGTGTTCGACGTACTTTGACACTCTTTGTGGATTTTATTTGAGTGCAAGGTAGCACCATCTAAAGCACTCGTTGTCGTTCTTATTATTCACGTTAATCAAACCCTTTGCACTATTAACCAATTCTTTAGGCAATTCAATGTAACTACTTCCATTCAAAGGTTTGTAAATCGCAATATTAATGTAATGTGCGTCCACTTTGTCGATGGTCCATCCAGACCCTTCAGATAACCACTCAGCTATCCGCGCTAAGATCTGTTCTGATCCACGATTAGCGACACCCATGACGATGTCACGTTCATTAATAATGACAAACGTTTCGCTGTTAAAGTATGCGGTCTTGTATGTACTCAGACCATGTTCCAATACTTTCTCAAAACTGACTTTAACTGTTTCAACCACTTTCATTCCATGGGTCGTACCTACTGTAGTTCACGTTTCAAAAGGTCGATGGCAACGTTTCGGGTTGCGTTTAGTTGGTTAATGTCACGCGCATCAGTTACCTCAATTTCATAGGACCTTGTGTACCCCTTTAACGCTCGAGCTAGTAATCTAACTTACAGACCATGATCATCGTCGTTTGTAGCTCGTCGTTCGTTGTCACGTTCATTGTCACGTTCATTGTCACGTGTTTCTTGATCACTAATTATACCACTTCGAACGAGGCGTTTATACACCCGCCCACCAATCTTAACTCGTCTTTTTGTCAGTGGGTTTACAATAGTGGTTGTGTTCATGTCTTGACCACTAACCACACCGGTTCTAACGAGGTGTTTATACACCCGCCCACCAATCTTAACTCCTCGGTTTGTCAGTGGATTTACAATAGCTGCTGTGTTCACGTCTTGACCACTAACCACACCGGTTCTAACGAGGTGTTTATACACCCGCCCACCAATCTCGACTCGTCTTTTTGTCAGTGGATTTACAATAGTTGTTTTCATTGCTTATACTCATACTACATATTTTTTATTTAGACCAAATCTCACATTCCACTCGTGCTAATAATGATCGTGTGAATCACACCATCCCAATTTTGGGTACACTACACCAAATAAATTGCGGTCAAACTTCTGCTTCGTTTTACCTTCTTTAAGGTCAGAAACACTCTCAAGTAACTTAATATTTCGTCGATTACACAACCTTATGATGTAGTATCCATATCTGCTAATGGTTTTTCCACACACTAACTTACACGATTCTAAAACATTAACCACTTTCATAAAGTCGGCGACTAACAATTCAATGTACACATATTTCACCACCCGTCATAACTTCCTGCCCATCCACCAAGACCGCTTGTGTGTACTCTTTGGTCGCATCAATTTAGTGTCACTATAACTTTGAGTGTACCCCCATTCGATGTCACCACACTTTAGGACTTTTCACTTTACTTTCATTACAATCACGACAATTCCATATTACTTGGGTCCTCGGATCGCGGTCATACAGCTGATTCGCAATTTCATCAATCGTGTACCCGTAAGTCATCGCTTTCATGATTTTGTCGTCGGAAGTCATATGACTCTTAGTAACGTTCATTGCTTATACTAACGTCACACAAGAAATTTACGAACCATGATTCCACCGGTGATACCTAAAATTCCAATAAACAACAATTCGTATTCCTTCATTTCCGCACTTTCATGGTAGTAATCCGCAAGCTTTGGTTCTCGATTGAACGTTCTTCCGTTGTATTCCACTGTTAGTACTTTGTGTAGTTCATCTAATGCGTGGTTTGTGTCATTGATGTTTGCATTAGCGTCTGAGAGTTCTTGTCTAAGTCGCTGTATCTTATTGTGGTAACCCAGCGGGCAAAAAGACGTCGATTCAACGTTGAAACGACGTCGCTCTTCGACGTCGATTCGACGTTGAAAAAAGGTTGAAAACGCAAATTGGATCGACGTTGTTTTTACGACGTCGAAACAACGTCGTTGAACGACGTGAAATCGAGGTCGATTCAACGTCGATTCAACGTCAATTCGACGTCGATTCAACGTCAATTTCGCGACGTTGAAACGACGTCGCTCTTCGACGTCGATTTGACGTTGAAAAAAGGTTGAAAACGCAAATTGGATCGACGTTGTTTTCACGACGTTGAAACAACGTCGTTGAACGACGTGAAATCGACGTCGATTCAACGTCAATTTCAGTTATTGGAGTCACACCGTCCGTTTTTCGGAGTAAAAATTACCCCCGTTTTTTGAAGAAAAACTAAGCCATGACTAACTACCATCCCTAGGTGTTTAGGAGTGAGATTCCCACTTTCGGAAGACCAACCGGTGACCTGTACCCACCACCCGTGACCCGCGCTTGCTTAACTTAACTTAACTTAACCTAAGGTTCCGCTACTAACCCGCTGCTCTAACCCGCCCATCTTAAATATATAGTAATATTTATCGTATATAATGAATTAGCAAAGGCACTTACGAACTGTGATGGCTATTATTTTCGTTTTCAAATTTTTAACCGGCTAAGTTTTAATATTATATAATATTGTTTATTACTTGTAATCAATTTTAAACAATCTGATTTCGAAGATTTACAAATTTGTTGAGCATGCAGACTGCAGTATTACAAGTAAGAACAGAACAAAACTTTTCTCAACTAGACATAAAATATATGTTTAATAACTTGGACAGTACTCGACGATTCACAAAGAAAGAAAAAAGGCAATAATACGATTTACAAAGAAGGTTAAAAAGCCAATAAGTCGTACGGCATTCAGACTTAAAAGCGGCGGCTATAGCCGACAGCAGCATGAACGTAAACCTTAGGCCAAAAATTCTTGTTGACAGGAATTAAGACAGGTTTCTTCAAAAACAGATGGGTTCTTGAAGCATAGTACTTGTCCCTGATCGCCGACAAAGTCTTCGAACCGAAGGACACTTCAAATCCAACTACAGTTACAGTCATTGCTGACTTTTTTCCTGTGGCTGCATCGCATGTCTGAGTTGATATAAAGTAGGTTGCTTTTATACATACAAAATAAAGTAAGAAACTATAGCATTTTGACTCGTCTGGGTTTACTTTTTTGATGGACAATATATGATGTCGAAACGAAAATATTTTATCACCAATTACATAAGTAACTTGCTTGGCCAATGCTTGGTCGTTAAGTGATTAGAGATTGGACGATACAATATCGACGTCGATTCAACGTCGAAACAACGTCTGTTTCCGACGTCGATAAAACGTCGAAAAGCAGACGTCAAAACAACGTCGATGTTTGGTCGTGAACCGACGTGAAATTCAACGACTCGATATCGACGTCAATTCAACGTTGAAACAACGTCTGTTTCCGACATCGATAAAACGTCGAAAAGTAGACGTCGAAACAACGTCGATGTTTGGTCGTGAACGGACGTGATTTGACGACTCGATATCAACGTCAATTCAACGTTGAAACAACGTCTGTTTCCGACGTCGATAAAACGTCGAAAAGTAGACGTCGAAACAACGTCGATGTTTGGTCGTGAACGGACGTGATTTGACGACTCGATATCAACGTCAATTCAACGTTGAAACAACGTCTGTTTCCGACGTCGATAAAACGTCGAAAAGTAGACGTCGAAACAACGTCGATGTTTGGTCGTGAACCGACGTGATTTGACGACTCGATATCAACGTCAATTCAACGTTGAAACAACGTCTGTTTCCGACGTCGATAAAACGTCGAAAAGTAGACGTCGAAACAACGTCGATGTTTGGTCGTGAACGGACGTGATTTGACGACTCGATATCAACGTCAATTCAACGTTGAAACAACGTCTGTTTCCGACGTCGATAAAACGTCGAAAAGTAGACGTCGAAACAACGTCGATGTTTGGTCGTGAACCGACGTGATTTGACGACTCGATATCAACGTCAATTCAACGTTGAAACAACGTCTGTTTCCGACGTCGATTACACGTCGAAAAGCAGACGTCGAAACAACGTCGATGTTTGGTCGTGAAGCGACGTGATTTAACGACTCGATATCGACGTTGATTCAACGTCGAAACAACGTCTGTTTCCGACGTCGATAAAACGTCGAAAAGCAGACGTCGAAACAACGTCGATGTTTGGTCGTGAACCGACGTGTAATTCAACGACTCGATATAGACGTCGATTCAACGTCGAAACAACGTCTGTTTCCGACGTCGATAAAACGTCGCAAAGTAGACGTCGAAACAACGTCGATATGAGGTTGATCGACGTCGCGACCCGATTTCGACCGAAAATCGACGTCGAAACAACGTCGTGTGCCCGCTGGGAAGCGGTCTCGTTTTCCTGCCACGCTTCCTTTGCTCGAGCCAATTCTTCTGCAGCACGGTCACGTCGCTCCATCTCTGATTTGTAGTCCGACTTATTAAGTGATGAAAACAGAAAACCAGCACCTGCGAAAGCCACTGCATTGACAACTGCAGTACCTGCAATAACCGCCAGACTCGCCATTAACTTACGTTGATTTAAATGGATCCATCGGAATTACTTTCTGTGACTGTGGGTACTAATGACTAACAATGTCCCTGCACCAACTGCCACAGTAAGTCAAAGTGTACCTTTCAGAGTTTCTGCTCCCACCAACGGTTCTTTCAGGGTCTTTCTGTAGTTATCATACTCACCGTTACAGCTCCAACAGCCGTGATCAACAGCCCTTCATAAAGTTTATTCATAAGTTCTTTTTTAGTTGGTTCGACAGCCATTTATAATCATACACACATTTTGTTGTCACAAGGTGTCTAACGTTTTTTCCTTGGTACGCTCAATAACAACATGTGACGGCTCGACGTGTGGCGCTTGACTTTCTTTACGTGTTGTGTACCACGTATAACCACTTAACACAACACCCAAGGTACCAATAACGTAACCATAATTAATGTCATACGTCGTCGATTCTTCACGCTCGAGTCTTTCACGCATCTTACGTTCTTTCGCGGCTTTAGAAATTTCAGCTAACATTTTACCAGCAGCGACTCTTTTTGGGTCCTTAAGTTTAACACTTTTACTCACAGCTGTGACCTTAACGCTGTCATCGCCTGTGGTACGTTGTTTTTTCAGTCATATAATCCAACGTATGTTCTGTTCACAGACACATTACAGACTTTCACAGCAAATAAGCAGTCATCTCACAGATGATCTCACAGACTCTTGTCAGTGGTCACAACACCTAGCACGTTCTACCACGGTGTATTCACTTCTTGTGAATGTCAAAGGTGTCCATACTTTTAAATTTACAAACACACCAGGGACATTGAAACCTAACATCGATGAAATACCGCATTATCACGTTAACGGCTTCGTCATATGATTCACACAACAACGTTAAATACCCAGCGACTTCGAATTTAGACATCATCCTTTTTTGGTCTTGTGATACCATACCTGTACCGCCTGGGTTCTTAAACTCAATCGTAAGTCCATTATACCATCGGTGTGCATTGGCAACAATCAAATCAGGTGTCCCACGTTGGTAACCTTTTTTCCAACTATACTTATCCTTTTACCGACAGTGTCTTGATTTTCACCACAAGCAGCTATCAAAATGGCATCAACGGTACTTCTTAATGTAGTCAACAACTTTTGCGTGAAGGTCGAACTCAGTGACCATTTTAAATTGATTACCACGCAACGGACGGTATTCACCAGTCTTTCTAATACTTGGTAAAACGTCATCAAAGACCCAACGTCTAAAGCGTTTTGCGCTTGGTAGCTTACTTGAAAATATCAACGAATATACACCTGGTTCACTAATAAATACGGTCTGTTTGTCGATTCCTAAGGGGGGCTGTAAATCACCGCCCCTCATTTTAAGGTCGTGGTCAACGTGAACAAGCACAGCGTCCTTTAGTCGAGCGTATCCAAGGGCCTTAGCAACGTCTTTACCCCTAAACCACACTTTACCACCACGATTAATCGTCATTACGTCGTGCGACTCGAAGTTGAATACCTTGGTTGCTATTATACTCTACGACTTTAAATATTCTTAAGTTGAGGTGTTGACATCCACAGATGACAAGGGCGTTTAGGTGTTGACATCCACAGGTGATAAGGGCGTTGAGGTGTTAGGAACCTTATAGATTTTCGACTTTGAGAACCAATGTAACTTGTACTTATGGTCACGCCTTTTCTTACTACTTGTGACACGACGTCTTCTAAAAACGTTTATCACGTTACGGACCCATTTTATAACCCTCGACGTCATATACCCTAAGGTGTATCTTGTTCTACATCGACCACGTTTGGCTTCGGTGACTCAACGTGTGGTTCAATGCGTGGTAGCGTGATAATCTCACCGTAAGAACGTTAGTGACCTACAGCCAATTTCAGCGTGAAGTTCAAGGCTTACGTCACCACGGCCGAACGAACCACCAACCTTAAACATGCGATCACTCGTTTTATTAATTGTGTACACAGATTCCTTTGATACACAATTCCCCATGTTACTTTATATTATATTCCTTCATCATTTTCTCACCCATAAGTATTATGTCTCGGTTTGTCATATACCCCGCAACGATATGGATACCATAAAGTTCTATCAAAGACGGGTACGCATAAGGTGTGAGTGATAGTACCACCAGGGTTCGAAATAACATTCAGAAAATATGCCTAATTTTGTAGGCTGTTTTTTGTAGGTCAAAATGTTTGCCGGCTGTTTCCCAAGCAGCAAAGTTACGTTCTGGACATAGGCCCAAATAATGTAGAGTAAACGAAAATTAAATAAATTTATTTTGTAACGTAGAAACTCTTTAACAAGTTTGATGCTATTGTCTTTGTTTCGATACTCTAATATATTCAATATGTCAGTGTTATACTGTACTAAATAAATTTAAATTTGATATAAAGTTCTTCGGCAGTCAGTCAGATGTAAACTGACAGCTGCTGAGTCAGTGTTCAGTTGCATCTCTCATCTTAAGGTACCCAACTATTTTGTAATACAACATTTTATTTTGTGCAAAACAGACAAGTTCTGTTCAGTTAAGTTATATAATTATAAGTAATACCATGACTTGAGGGAAATTAGCGATTAAATTGCCCGCCGCCGAGGGAAGATTTGTGAAAGTCCGAGGGCGAAGCCCGAGGACTTTTACAAATCTTCCCGAGGCGAAGGGCAATTTAATCGCTAATTTCCCGACAAGTCATGGTATTAGTTTGTAATATTATGATCGCCGAGGATAACTTTGAGAACCTTATCCAGCCCATGGTTGGAGACAGAGTTTTTGTCTACTAAATTTCCCGTGCATTTGAATGAGGGAAAATTAGAAGACAAAGAAATCCTTTGTGTTCTACTAAATTTCCCTCATGCATATCATAGGAATGAGGAAAAATTAGAAATTTTCCCTAATTTGTATGCATGAGTAGTTTTCAAACAAATAAACGTGGGGAATTTAGCGATTAAATTTCCCTGCGAGAACAAAAGAAACCGAGTAAATCATGGTATTATATATATTAATGCATACGACAAGTCCGAGTATAAAACTATAGTAATGACTCAGTTTATTCCTCATCACTGTAGTTAGAATCACTACTTCTCATTCCACCCAAGGGAGGGTCTTCACGATCACTGTCTTCCGAGCATTCTGACAACTCCAACTGAGAAGAGTTGGCTGGTTGGTTTTCTTGGCTTTGTTCTAGGTACATCAGCTTCCATCTCTTCTTCCTCTCCATCTTCCTCACCCTCAGATTCTCCTTCTTCACCTCCAACATCTTTTAACCAATCCCTTAGGAATTCTTCCCTCTCCGTCTCTCTTGTCCTCTTTGCTGCGCTTCCTCTTGGTTCATACTGCTTTCGTTTTCCTTGGGTTATCCTCCGAAGTTTATCACTGTTCCAGAGGTCCACAGCAAGCTCACCGAAATGCTCACGGAAAACGGGGAGGGTTGGGCCTGTCACTTTGATGCGCATCAAATCAGTCAAATTGCTTTCATTCAACCTGTTGCGCCAGTCAGTCTTGACTACACGCAGATACAAGATAAATGACTCGCACACTGCATTGCCGTATGGGCAGCAGAGACACAGCTCGATCAGTGCCCCAAAGTTCTGGTGCTTCCTCCTGCTTTATCTTCCCGAGCCTTGGCCACAGAACCATGGGATCGATAACAGCAACGTCAAAGTATACTGTATCAAAAGCAAAGGGCCTGGACGAAATCTCCACACTACCTTAAAATGGTAGCTGAGGCTGTAACGCCTTCACTAACACATCTATGTAATCTAAGTCTGGAAACAGGCCAGTTTCCCAAAGAATGGAAAAAGGCAAAGGTTATACCTGGCTATAAGAGGGATCTAATAACATCCAGAGAAAATTACAGGCCTTTGTCGATACTTTCTATACTTTCAAAGATCTTAGAGAAATATGTTTTCTCCTCTTATTACCAATATCTCAATAATCTCTTATCTATAATTATCAACATGGTTTTCGAAAACACCATTCCTGTGAAACCATACTTATGTTAATGTTTGGAAAATTAATTTGTAATATTTTTAATTATATGCTAGATTTTTCAAAAGCGTTTGATTTAGTTGATCATGAATTACTTTTAAAGAAAATTGCAATGTATGGCATCACAGATTTAAGTCTAGAATGGTTCAGAAGCTATGTTGATGATAGAAAACAACAGGTCAAATACAAAAATACTTTTTCACAAACTTTAAAAATAGCGAGTGGTGTCCCACAGGGATCAATACTTGGTCCTCTCTTATTCTTGATTTATATAAATGATCTTCCTCTATATCTGAAACAGACATTAGTCACATTACCATACATATTTGTGGATGATACCACTCTACTGACCAATTCAAATTAAATCTTGGAATTATCTAGTAATATTAATAAAGATCTGAAAGAAACCTCAAATTGGGCTAACAATAACACAATGATTCTGAATGGTAAGAAAACCAAATCTAATATAAAAATCGCGTTGCACATATTAGTAAAATTATATCCGGAAGATTATATTTACTTAAAAGAACGAGAGATTATCTGCCTATAGAAGCACGAAAACGATATTATAATGCGTTAATCCAACCACACTTAACATATTGTTCAACATTATGGGGTAATTGCTCCAATGAACTTTTGAATGACATACTAAAATTTCAAAAGAGAGCAGCACGAATAGTACTCGGTCTATCTTGTGAATCACCATCTGTAAATCTTTTTCGCCAAATGGCTACCTATATATAATATAATTAAAATGAGAAAAATACTCTTTGTATTCCGTGCGCTCAAAAACACGGCACCTTCGGAAATATCACTTCTATTTCAGATGAGAAGTTATGTAACAAATATTACCACAAGATCATCGGAAACAGATATCCAAGTGTCCAAAGTAAAAACAGAAAAATATAAATCCAAAATAACTGTTAGCGGTGCTACACTCTTCAATTCACCACCTACAAACCTTAAATTAATTGAAAATTATTCTTACAACAGCTTTAAATACAAATTAAAAGAATATTTTCTCAATTTAAATTATGAAATTAAACATTTAGAAAAATTTTCCTGTCCTAGTTGTAAACATGTGGTCCGTTGTAATTGTATCTAGATGATTGTAAATATAGTGCTATATATTTTTTAATATGTAATTATGTAAAAATGAGGGACATTAGGAAGAATACATATATTGTAATAATGTACACCCTCTATAAATAAAGATTATTATTATTATTATTATGAAGTTGTCCACTGCACAAGCAGAACATACTGCTCTTGCAACAGTTCCTTGTTGGTCTGGCGTAGTGGGTCGATGTCTTTGAAGCTCTCGAAAACATTGGAGATTGCTTCCATTTGTACTGACAGCTTGTCTTCAGTCGCGTCCTTCATCCAAACGCGAGTATCCAAGAGCTTGGCCACGCTATGTGCTACTTCATCTGCACCCTTTGTTTCTTTGGACGATTCATCCTCGTCAGCATCCACCAAACTTCCATAAAGTCGTGCTAGTGACTGGTAGATGGCTACAACATTGGGATGCACCAGGGAGTTAACTGCAGCCTTGCCCTGCTGGAGATGTGTCACAGCGACACCCTGATGCTGTTGGCTAACAACAGACAGGCCTTCCTATTGGATCACGGAGAGCACATGTTTTACAGTTGGCAGCACGGACGTAGCAGTCGCATCTGCCATCTAATTCTTCTGCTCTATGTTTCATGAGCTGATATTTGTTGAGAGTGTTGTCAACTGCCTCAACTTGCTTGATGATGTCAACTTGGCTTGTCTTCTGAGTGATCAAGGAAAGCTGCCGAGCTGGTTCCAGGATGTCAGCATACATTGCACATTTTAGCAACACGGAAGCTATGCGCCGCCTCTTCCCTTCAAGAGTCGCCTTGTCATTCTGCTTGCTTGTGTCTGCAATGACGTTCTGAATGTGGGCCAAGTACAGTCCCCTCTTGTCGACGAAAGTTTTCATGGCTCGCAACTTGTGGTCAATCCAGCGGGTACCGCTCGATTTGGAAGGCTTGACTTGTCTGTTCTCAAAGCTGTACACTTCTTTCAGGATTTCATGCAAACTCCTCAGTTCTCGCTTTCCAGAGTTCTGATAAATGTAGTACAAATCCCTCATTGCAGTTTCAACTTCCTTCATGTCGTTCTGAATAGCGTCCTTTATAGCCAGTTCAAGTCGATGGGACAAACACCAAAATAATTTAATGTGCTTGCCAAACTTTCACTGCAGTAGGGAAATAACACCAGCTTGCATACCTGAATTAGCTGCAGTACCATCATGCAGACTCTAAAAAGACAATTCTTTGCAGTTTCTCTACAATGTCACAATCTTTAAAGGCATTGATAATAGCGCCTGTAATAGTCGGGTCAATATATGAAAAATTACCACCAACACCATACCCCCAAAAAAATTGCTAGAAAAGGTTTTTCAACTGTTTCTGATAGTATTGAATATGGAGAATATCATACTAAAAATCTACCAAAATCAGACTACCGGAAAGTTGTCAAATCCAAGATGGCGTCCAAGATGGCGTCCAAGATGGCCGCCAATACTTTAAAATAGCCATAACGTCCTTACTATTCACCCTAGAATGATACTTTTGGTTTTTACACCCATGTTTTAGGAGTCAAGGAACTCAGTGAATCACCATTGAATAATCAGAATACCAGGAAATCCAATATGTCGCCCAAAATCTGCAAACATTGAACACATTTTTTTAGACTCCGTGGCCCTCTTTAACTGCAGGCTCAAAAAGACACGAGAAACTCGTCTTCCAAATTCTGTTTGTTATTGCAAATTGACTATTATACGATGTGATTCTTTGTTTCATTCATATGCGAGGCCAAATGTGTAATTATGTTGGTATCGTACTTCCTAGTAGATTCCATATGATTTTCGAAGGAAAACTTATTTATACGTCGCAATATGACTAGATAGTAATTCTATCCATTTCATTCAGGTTTGGAAATGAGTGCCAACGTCGACCACGAAATATGTCCAATCTGTAAGAAAAAAACTGAGGTTCAGGTAATGTAGTTCGAATTCGTGAAAAAGGTGCCAATGGAATCAATGCCGCAAGTGTTGAAAGAGGTGACAACATTGTAGTGATAGCTGGCTGTGAAGTTTATTCGGATTGTCAAGTGGTACACTAACCCACGTGACATAAGAAATTCGTTAAACAGGAGTAAAGGTGAAACAACGTCACTGAAGAGAAGTGCACGGGTATCCATAGGACCTTTTGATAGCAAATCTGATTGCTTTTTCTGTGGAACTAAGGTTGTGTTCGGTAGTTCAGATTACAGTTGTGTTAAGACAGATTCATTCGCTAAAGCAATATTACAGTGTTGTGGCAATCGTTCTGATGATTGGGGTTTTGCTGTGCAGGGTCGAATCGAATACTACGGTGGCGACTTACACGCTGCCGGCTGTTTATATCATCATTCCTGTGACGGGAACTTTCGATCAGGCCGGGCTTGATATTTCGCGGAAGTTTAGGGATGAACCAAAGGCACAGCGCAGAAAATCCGGAAGACCTACTGTAAGGACGAGGACCAGGAGCAAGCTTTTTCAAAGATGTGTTCTTATTTAGAGGCTAATGACGAGGAACAATTAACAATTTCTTCCCTTGGGGATAAAATGAAAGCATTTCTGTGCGGTGAAGATTCTTTTCATGAATACGGCAATCAATACCTCAAAAGCAAATTGAGGGAACGCTATGGGAACTCCATTGAGTGATGAGGAATCGCAGAAGAGGGCAATAGTCGAAACTGCCGCTAGACTATCAAAATTGACATAAAAACCGAAGTTTCAATATTCAGGTGCAGATATGCTGAAACTTGATACTGCCTTGCAATATCTTCCAGGCACTTTTCGTACAATGCTGGATTTTCTGTTCGTGTGGAAGGATAAACGTAGAAAGGTAGCCGGAATTGGCCAAGCAATTATTCAGGCAGTCCGGCCACGGGCTGTCCTTGTGCCATTACAGATAGGTCTTGCCCTACAGACACATCATTTGTATCGTTCGAGGTTCATTATAGATACTGTGTATCAAATGGGATTTTCCTCATCCTACGGGGAAGTTCTCAGATTCGAAAATGACGCTGCTGATACTGTCGCTGTAGACATGTTGGGTGAGAATGTTGATTCACAAGGTATGGCCGTACTATTCGCTGGGGACAATGTTGACCACAACATTATTGCACTATTGATGGTAAAGGCACATTTCATGGGATGGGCATAATCGCTCCCTTGACGCCAGGACGAAAATCAAACCAGATCATTCCAAGACAAAGTATCTCAGAACTGAAATATGCAGAGAAGACAAAGGTTGACATAGTGGAATATCGCTTTGCCAACCATGCAAGCCGTAAGATAGTGTTTAAAGAACTTCTAAAACCCAGCAAATGTGATCGGACTATTGATGTATTATGGGAACTCTCAAACAGGAAACTCCAAATTGGCAAGGTATGATGCACATCATTCATCAGGGGTATGAACACCCAGGTCAGTCTTCTGTGGTGTACAGGTACCTGCCTATGATCGACTTGTACTCGGGGAACAATACCTGTATTTTGTCCACATTGGAATTTCTTTGTAAACAGGCAACGACACACAGCATTTCACCGATAATAACGTTCGACCAGCCCATGTACTGGAAAGCCAGCGAGATCATCATAGATGCTCCACAGAACAGCCACAATTGAAGGAGATCATACTCTTGTTGGGTTGCTTTCACACGCTCATGAACTTGTTGGGCGCAATAGGATCTCTCATGAACGGTTCAGGGCTCAAAGACATTCTACAAGTGATATATGGTGAAAATCCTATAGTCCATATGACAGGGAAGGAACGTGTTCGGCGGGAAGGGTACTGAGTCGCTGGCATCTTTGCGTCACAGTACCTTGACCAAGAAAATCGTATCATCAACATCGTTCGTGACACCTGAACGTCTACCCCCCTGTGCGTCCTCCACCAAACTCCACTGTCTCAGAATTTACTACCAGATAATGGTGTGGATTGGGAAGGAGAGTGACATGGATGTGTTGAACTGGGGTTGGAAATTGGAAGACAATAAATTGATTCCGGTAATGTCGGATATGAATGCTGCCCCTGACATGCTCCTGAAGATGATTCATCAGTGCAAATGCAAAGCTGCCTGCAGAACACCACACTGTAGTTGCAGGGTGTATGGGTTACCATGCACGCCAGCTTGTGGACAATGCCAGTTAGAAACTTGTGACAATCCGTACAACCTGCAGGCTACATTTATTGAAGAGGAGGATGAGGAGGGGCAAGAGTGTAATTGTCAATATGTACTGTATGCACTCGTAGAACAATGGTAACATTTTAAGTCAGTGTTTTTGCCATATTAATATCGTTGAAGAACTGATAACTCAATCAATTATTTAATTCACATCATTAGATTCCTAGAAACCTAAAACCAAGACAGACACAAAAAATCCACTATAGTGTGAATAGTAAATAACTGATAGCAATTTTGTGCGCCATATTGGATTTCCTGGTGTTCTGATTGTTCAAAAGTGATTTCACTGTTTCCAGTGAGTTTCTTGACCCCTAAGATCTGGGTGTAGACACCAAAATTATCATTCTAGGGTGAATAGTAAGGAAGTTAAAGATATTTTAAGGTTCCGGAAGTCTGATTTTGGTAGATTTTTAGTATGAAATTCTCCATATCCAATACTACCATGAGAAACAGTTGAAAAACCTTTTCTAGCAATTATTTGGGGTCAAACTGTATATTGACCCGACTATAATCCCTTGCGCATCTTCTGATTCCACCGACTTCAAACTTAGAAAAGCAAGTGAAGCTTTAAATTCGTCAGGATCTACGAAACAGAATGTAGATCACTTCCTACTCTATGCACGCTGCATCAGTCGCCCCGTCAGCTAACACAGTTACAAAATTAGCTGCCTCCCATACAGCGCCTTTGCAGCAAAGTGAATGAATAACTTGCAGCCCTTGTCATTCTCGTGTGTACCTCCAGGAATGAACTTGACTTCATGTAACTTTTCAATCTCGACGTGATCAATGAAGTCAGAATAAGGCCGTCCCTTGTAAGCTGGCGGTTCTTTCTTCGGGTGTAAGCCGTCCCATATTGGCGACTACCTGGGAAATGGGGGTATCAGGTGGTACTGGTGGTAACTGCACTCGTACATTTCTGTTCTTGGTGGCTGCCTGTTCCTGCTCTTCAAGTCGCAAAGCTTGTTTATGAAGCTTACTTTGAACGTGTTCTGTTACAGCCGATGATTTTAAATTGGTAGATCCAGTAATAAAGGCGTTTGTCCAAGGAAGTTTGGCTTTCCACTTCACGCAAATATCACAAGTCAATACTTTTCGGGTTGCATCAAGTCGAAGATAAGTGTTCGTCTGTCTCCAATTCTCAAAAGTTGCTGAGAGAAATTTCAAGAACACACCGAGTCTCTTGGCAAAACTATCAAGGAAAACCCTAAAGGCTTCTGGAGATACTTTCGCACAAAAACAAAATCTAACTCCGACCCTGCTACAGTCACCTACAATAACCAATCAATCAGCTCTAACATTGGTAAAGCAGAAGCCTTCAACAAGTTCTTTTTTTCAACATTTATAGTCAAGACGACTCTACACCTAAGCGACGGTCACCGTGATCGCCTGGACAACATGGAACTTTCTGTTGAAGAAGTGATGGCCGTCTTGTCTAATCTGGACACACACAATTAGGCACCTGGACCGGACGGCGTACCAACATTTATCCTAAAAAAATGTTCCAGTGAACTTTCTCCTTCTGTTTGCCATCTCTTCAATTTATCGCTTGCCTCCGGTGAACTCCCTAGTGAGTGCAAAAACTCCTTAGTGGTCCCCGTGTTCAAGAAGGGTAGGAAGGAAGATGTCAGCAACTATCGTCCCATATCTCTACTTTGTATTATCTCAAAGGTCCTGGAGCGTTGCATCTTCAACCACATGATATTCCACCTAAATACCTTCTTTGACAACGCTCAACATGGTTTCCTCAAAGGACGCTCCACCGTCACACAGCTGTTGTCATTCTATCACACAGTGGGTCAGTACCTAGATATTGGGCCTGCAAACCGATGTTGTTAATTTAGACCTGGCAAAAGCGTTTGATAGTGTGTCCCACCAACGGCTGCTCCTCAAGTTATCTCATTATGGTATTGGTGACTTCTTTCTGCGATGGCTTAAGAACTACTTAAACAATCGTCACCAACGCTGCATCGTACGGGGAAGTGTATCCAGCAGCCTACCTGTAACTTCCGGAGTGCCTCAGGGCAGCATTCTGGGCCCTTTGCTGTTCCTCGTCTACATCAACGACATCCCAATCTCGGTCAACAACTCGATTGCACTGTAATTACACAATGTAATTAGAAACACCCGTGACTGCCACTCACTACAAAATGACCTTGATAGTCTTCAGCATTGGAGCCAGGATTGGCGGCTACACTTCAATAACTCCAAGTGTGAAGTCCTTACAATCTCACGTAAAAAAACCCTACTCAATTTGACTACAAGATCGGTCAAACTTCGCTGGTTCATGCTGCAACAAAAAGACCTGGGAGTTACAGTTTCATGTAATTTTAACTTTAAATGGGACGCGCATATTGGCAGTGTGCTGGCTAAAGGCTACAAAATCTTGGGTTTTCTGCACTCAGACACACATATAAAAGGCTTTGGTTGCCACACTAAGAAACTACTCTAGCTTGCGCTAGTGCGTCCTTACCTTGGTTAGACACTTGCCTAGGCACACCAGACAATAGGAGAATTAGTAAGGTAGAAAGACTACAACGGAGGGTCACAAAATATGTTTTAAGGTTAAACTGGCAGGAAAATATATCATATAATGAGTGTCTGAAAAAACTTTACTCTGTATTGCCCTTATCATACTGGCACGAACTAAATGATCTTGTTTTTTATTTTATTTTTGTTTCTTTTTTTAATTTTAATTTTAATGGTCACTACAATATTTCTATTAACAGATTTGTAGAACCTAAAATTCCAGTACGAATTACCAGAAATAGTTCTGAATTAGATGTGTTAGTTCCTACAGGTAAGTGTCGTACACCTAAACTATGGAATAATCTACCAAGCTTAATACAATTATTCTAATTCAGTTAAACATTTTAAAAGTCAACGTTATTCACTATAATAATGCTCTAAACAATAATTACGACGAAGATAACTATCGCACTTGGAAATCTGCTTGCTTAAAATGTCACGCTTCACGTAACGTGCACTCTTCTAACCCTTGCAGTGTTACTAATACTATTGTATCTTACTACTGTATATTGCTTTTATATAATTATATATGTAGATATTTAAACTTGCATCTATACCCAATATATACAGTATTTATGGGATTTAGCCTAGCTCTGTTGTACTGTTAGGTGAAATTAAGTGTAATAAATAGAAAATAAATAAAAAAACCTCAGAAACACCATTCCTGTAATTTGAGCGAATGTTTTCAGCTCATGCATTTTGCAGCAGGTATAGTTCAAATTTTATATAAAAATGAAGAATCACATCAACATAATTTGCTAAACTGGAGGATTTAATGCCAATTTTATCAATTTCCCTAGTTACATGTTGACTAAGAAATTTCATGTTTTCTATACCTGTAGTTTTTATTGTTCTCTAGAACATGAATTACATGAAGGCAAATTATCAGGATTGAGAGCTCACACATGAGAGCTCACAATTGCAATCTTGATAATTTCATCGTTAATAGATAAATAAATAAATAAATAAATAAATAAAAAAGTAAATAAATCAAGTGTTTTACAACAAAACCTATCGGGATTATAAGAATGTTTGCAAATAATTTTAGCAACTGTTTATTCTGCTACTGGAAGCAGAATAGCCAGAACATTATTTTTTTCTATTCTTAAACCAGAGTATATTCCAAAGAAACACAGTTAGACACCATCTTCTGAGTATTCTTATTCTGGAATAATCACAAAAGAATGCAACTGTGGTGCAGAGAATATGCAAATATCACTATTTCTGAATGTGTAGTTCCAGAAAAAATCCATAACCCCCCCACGGAAGGCAATTTGTCTAGTACCCCCGTACCCCCTGGAATTTCCTTTTTCCAGTCAAACATTGACCCCCCACCCCCTGGAATTTCCGAAGCTTCAATGTAATTTAAAATATGAATAGCATAGCACGGAATTGCAGAAAAACGTCTTAAAATACAGTGCAATGTAACAGAATAGGGTTCTTTCTGTATAGACACTAAGACACAGAATACACAAAGATCAAGATATTCAGCGCAAGCGAAATATTAAAACGAGAGTACAGGAACAAGAAAGCGCCAAGGGGAGATTTGTAGTAGCAACGCGTGGAAAACATTCAAATCTGGTGAAATTCAAGGTGCTATCAATGTTGCTTGGACTCTCGAGAAAACGAATCACCTTAAACAAGAGGAGAGAAACTAACCTACCTGATAGGCAAACATTGTCCCGCTAATATATACTGTACTCGCGAAATTTCGGTCGTCCACAAAAACTATGGAGAGAAACACTGTTCAACGCCACTTCGAATTTAAATAGAATTCAAAGTCAGCCTTAATACAAACGCGAAAAAGCCTGCCACTTCACGGCAAGAATACGTTTGCGGTTTTTCTGAAAATTAATGCTCCCACGGTTTGTTGGCGTCAACAATGCAATAATGAGTCGCGGTTTGAAGTCGACACTCAAGTAAACCGACTTAATCAACTGATATTTTACTCATATTTCTCAGAGCAAGTACAAGACAAAAGCAATTGTTGATCACCTTGAATCTTTTAATTCCTTCCAGTCGCTAACGTGGCGCAAAAGCGGAGACTTTCTGCATATATATATTCGTCGCCAAGGACAAAGATTTAATAGTCGCATTGACGACTATTGGTAGCAATTACGGGCCGTAATATCTAAAATATAAAGACTACGACACACCAAAACACGTTCATCAAACTAAATATATTTTATCAAATGTGACTACTTCGATGACCATCTGGAAAATTAAGACGACTCTGACCCCCCCCCCCCCTCCTCGGAAATTTCAGTGTCCAACACCCCCCACCCCCCTCGGAAATTCCATTGCCTTCCGTGGGGGGGTTATGGATTTTTTCTGGAACTACACAATACCTGATAATTATATAATTTAACAAATTTGCTCTCTCATTCATGTTCAATGTTCTTGAAAGTACAGTGAAGTTTCTTTTGTGTTTGTTTTTCTCCCCAAAACAACAACAGTACCTGAGTCTTTAGTCAAAAGCTGGAATATCTTCATATGAATATCCCCTATAACCTTTCCAGGCATAGTAAGCTATTCGTACATGGTAGAATCCAGGAATAAACATCAGAGATCCAAGTATGAACATTGGGTATGTTCTGTCACCATACTGTTGGGAAAATAATTAAAAAAGCAACATGAAATATTCTAATGAATCAATGGAACCAGCAACCACTTAAGTCTATAATATAGTTTTGTAACGCTGACTGCCAATGGAGGGAAACGGACTGAAACTGACGTCCAAGTTCACTGACTACTGCTTGAAAATTTGATAAGGGGGCCACAGGGGGAAATCTGGTAATGGGGACAGGAAAAAAAATTGAAAACTACCACAATTAAACTTTCAAGATAAGTTAATATTTAAACCTATAGATTTCAGTCAAATTTGGACATTGAAAATTTCCACAAAATGGTTGAAAAATCATCATTGAAGAGTAAAGGGGTTTGCTTTTACTTTTTGACAATTTTTCACCATTTTTAAACACTTTTAAATCATAGATCTTGTTGTCACAACCAACCTTGACATCAAAATATCCAGTGAAAAGTAATGATCCAACCACTAACAGTATTGTTCCAACAAAGAAAAGGCCACTTGCCAAACAAATGGCCTTAACAGGCACTTTAGGTGGTGGTCTCCTAAACTGAATGAAAAATGATGTTTTTATTTACATTTATAATTGCAGGCAAGAAGGACTAGGGAGACAGAACTGGGAGCAAAATGGATCGATGGATAAAAAATGCAAGCAAAATGGATAGATAAAAAATGGATCGATGAAAAATGGATACCTGAGCATCCACATAACCATCATTGTTATTCAATCTGTGGTACTGGATACGAGAATTTACTGACATGGTGCAAATTTAACTTTAACAAGAAATGCTGCTACTAAAATAAAAACACCGAAATTTTATTAAATGGATTTAATAAATATGGATAAATTATATTATATATTATAAATAGGGTGAAGGTTACATACCGTACTGCCTATGCAGGGTTTCACTAAAAGCAGGCCTGTGGTCCAGGCCGACCGTAGGCCCGCAGCCCAACTATAGGCCGGCAGACCAACGATTTGGTCAGTGGTTCATTTTTGCTCCAGATTAATTTCCTCACATTGTACACAATAAATTATTGGCATTATTTTAGGCTAGCATTGTACCCAATAAGTTATTGGATTGTTAGCACAAAATAACCCTAATCCTAACCCTCTGCCTAACGAGTTTTCTAACCCTAACCTCCACCTAATAAAGTGTATGTTTAACCACCTGGCTGTATATATTTTATAGCCCAACGACTGATATACCGCTGACCACATCTTTTTAATTTTTGTCTTGTTTCATTTTTATGAGGCCCGGCCCCGTAGGTTGGACTGTACTTCTGTATTGCCATTCCACCTGGCAATGTGGTTTAACAATAAATAATTTATGCAGCTGACCAAATTGTTGGGCCGCAGGCCTAAGGTCGGGCCGTGGGTCTGCTTTTAGTAAAACCCTGCCTATATGCAGCAGTCACATCAAGGGCGCAACGAGGGGGGTCAGGGGGGCGACCGCCCCCCTTTTGGAGGCACGAGGGAAAATTTTGGAGGTCAAAAGTTATTTTTACAGCACTATTTTGATTTTTTTTAACTTGAATTATATAAAGCTCCAAATTTATAAAATTTGCAAAAGGGTTTGTCACGATCTTGTTTCAATTTCATGCAAATGTTCCTCCGCCAATGTGGCCGAGGGCTCGGGACTGACAAATTTCGGAAGGCTCTGGGAACGAGATTGGTGCACGGCCATCTTGTTTTATACAAATTTTTCGAGCACGATGCCACGATTCGATATTTCGCTAGATTGGGTGGAGTACTTGAGGTTAATATGGATAAAAGAAAACTGTGCCCACCTAATTTACACTTCCAAATTACCAAACGTTTTCTCAAACACTATTAAAATGCAAGTCTAATCTCATTTGGACCAAATGTTTCTTAAAAATAAGACTTTCGTTTTTGCTCAAAAGTGTCCTCAAAATGCAGGAAATGCCGTTTTAGAGACCCAAATTTCTAGAGCATCGTCGTTACTGTGGTGAAAAGTGAAAACGACCCCCCTTTCAAAAATCCTGGTTGCGCGCTTGAGTCACTTTATATAATATATCAGTAAATTATATAATAGCTCAATCGTTAGAGCATCTCAACGGCAATCAGTGAGGTTACAGGTTCAATTCCTGTCCAGGATTCAGAAACATTTTCTAAAGATTTTAGATTGATGATCATCCATGTGCCATCTACATACTCCAAGCTTCCACATTCACTATTACAGCAATGTGTATAGAGTATAACAGTACACAAACACAAACTTTTTATCACATGCATAGAATCTAGGAAGTGGTCTGACAATTTGTAGGGATACATGTATTTAGGGTTAGGAATAGGGATATTTAGGGTTAAGGATTAGGGCAATAGACCGATTGCAAACATGGTGGCAATGTCATGAAAACGAGGCTTTTCGGTAGTTACCATTGCTATAGGGACGGCCGAATCATGTTAATTGATTGGATCACAATTTTTGGACCAAAACCAACAGCCAATCAATCAACGTGATTCGGGTCCTAGCAATGGTAACCATCGAAAAGCCTCATTTTCATAACATCGCCACCACATTTGCAGGGGTGTCCAACCAAATTTGAAAATTGCCCGAATTTTATTTACTATTTAAATACTTTACAAGACCAAATTTTGCTTGAATTTAACACTTAAAATTTCTTATTTTTGCCCGAATTTTCTCAATTTTTTGCCCGAATTTCCTCAATTTTTCAAAATATTGGGGGCTGTGACACCCTCCCACACACCCCCAGTAGCAAAGCCCCTGCATATTTGCAGTGGAGGCTACTTCAGATACGGTAGAGCACCGCGCGCATGCGTATAACAATCAATCACTTATCATCCCACATGCTTAGTATCTCTCACTGATCTACTTATTAAAGAAGCCAAGTATGAAAGAAGAGATAGGGATAAGAAGAGATAGGGATAGGGCCGCAGGCCTAAGGTCGGGCCGTGGGTCTGCTTTTAGTAAAACCCTGCCTATATGCAGCAGTCACATCAAGGGCGCAACGAGGGGGGTCAGGGGGGCGACCGCCCCCCTTTTGGAGGCACGAGGGAAAATTTTGGAGGTCAAAAGTTATTTTTACAGCACTATTTTGATTTTTTTTAACTTGAATTATATAAAGCTCCAAATTTATAAAATTTGCAAAAGGGTTTGTCACGATCTTGTTTCAATTTCATGCAAATGTTCCTCCGCCAATGTGGCTGAGGGCTCGGGACTGACAAATTTCGGAAGGCTCTGGGAACGAGATTGGTGCACGGCCATCTTGTTTTATACAAATTTTTCGAGCACGATGCCACGATTCGATATTTCGCTAGATTGGGTGGAATACTTGAGGTTAATATGGATAAAAGAAAACTGTGCCCACCTAATTTACACTTCCAAATTACCAAACGTTTTCTCAAACACTATTAAAATGCAAGTCTAATCTCATTTGGACCAAATGTTTCTTAAAAATAAGACTTTCGTTTTTGCTCAAAAGTGTCCTAAAAATGCAGGAAATGCCGTTTTAGAGACCCAAATTTCTAGAGCATCGTCGTTACTGTGGTGAAAAGTGAAAACGACCCCCCTTTCAAAAATCCTGGTTGCGCGCTTGAGTCACTTTATATAATATATCAGTAAATTATATAATAGCTCAATCGTTAGAGCATCTCAACGGCAATCAGTGAGGTTACAGGTTCAATTCCTGTCCAGGATTCAGAAACATTTTCTAAAGATTTGAGATTGATGATCATCCATGTGCCATCTACATACTCCAAGCTTCCACATTCACTATTACAGCAATGTGTATAGAGTATAACAGTACACAAACACAAACTTTTTATCACATGCATAGAATCTAGGAAGTGGTCTGACAATTTGTAGGGATACATGTATTTAGGGTTAGGAATAGGGATATTTAGGGTTAAGGATTAGGGCAATAGACCGATTGCAAACATGGTGGCAATGTCATGAAAACGAGGCTTTTCGGTAGTTACCATTGCTATAGGGACGGCCGAACCATGTTAATTGATTGGATCACAATTTTTGGACCAAAACCAACAGCCAATCAATCAACGTGATTCGGGTCCTAGCAATGGTAACCATCGAAAAGCCTCATTTTCATAACATCGCCACCACATTTGCAGGGGTGTCCAACCAAATTTGAAAATTGCCCGAATTTTATTTACTATTTAAATACTTTACAAGACCAAATTTTGCTTGAATTTAACACTTAAAATTTCTTATTTTGCCCGAATTTTCTCAATTTTTTGCCCGAATTTCCTCAATTTTTCAAAATATTGGGGGCTGTGACACCCTCCCACACACCCCCAGTAGCAAAGCCCCTGCATATTTGCAGTGGAGGCTACTTCAGATACGGTAGAGCACCGCGCGCATGCGTATAACAATCAATCACTTATCATCCCACATGCTTAGTATCTCTCACTGATCTACTTATTAAAGAAGCCAAGTATGGAAGAAGAGATAGGGATAAGAAGAGATAGGGATAAGAGATAGGTCTGGTCATAAGATTTTTGACGGGGGTTAGGGTTAGAAAACTCATTAGGCAGGGGGTCGGGTTAAAATCTTTTTTGTGTTTGTGTTTGGTGCTCTACCGTATCTGAAATAGCCTCCACCCATATTTGCAATCAGTCTATTTTATCATATATTTGCAAAGTACTACGAGTGTTTATCCACAGTGTTTTTAAAACACACAAGGCAATTTCTCCTACAAATGTAATACTGCTTATATAATAGCTACTGACAGTAGCCTACTGTAAGCTTTATAATAATTTAATATAACCTATAGGCTCTATACACCGTAAAAAGTATTCTAACGCAACTTCTTATGACTCACCGATATTCCAATAATTTCGTTAGTACATTTCTGATTTCTCTAGATCACAAAATCTAGGAACTATTCAGCAGCTAGCCTGGAAACCTGGAAACCAGTGGTCCATCTATCATTGGGACTTGAAAGATGATTTAAATCATTATACGGATCTAACATGAAGTAGTATTTGTCTTTTGTACGTTTACCGCTGAAATAGCAACCGCGGGAAGTTGACCGGAAAAGATGGAAATGAGTAGCCTGTGTACAGCCGCTCTCTCACTCACCCCTGCGTTCCCGCAGGGGTGAGTGAGAGAGCGGCTGTACACAGGCTAGAAATGAGCGAAGATTTCGAAATTGAATCGAAATATTAGTTTTATTAATTTTCGACTGAAATTGTAAAAATTCCTTAAAGAGTGAGTGTCAGGGTAGTGCTTTGCGCGCTTGTTTTCTTCTTGGCGGCCATTTTATGGGACGCCTATTTCAGTTCACAAACGAATCCGTCGATATTTGATCAATCCTTCTTATAAATTATCCATTTTCAAGTTTTCTAAGAAGTAAATATACCTGAGTGATCAATTATTGTGATATTTTTCGTAAAATTGATCATTTACTATAGTAATCTTTTCGATACATAGAAGCTGCTACGAGCGCTTCGCCTCCGAAGCGTGGAAGGCCGGGTTATGCTGCTGTTTGTTTCTTCCGATGTTTTGTTCATTTGAATTTGCAAAGATTCAGGAACTAAAGCCATCCGGGCCAGCTTGTTCGTCAGAAACGGCGTTGCGCGCGGCCCGCAGTGGTTCACAAACAAGCGAACCGCAACTGTTCAAATCGTCTTGAACATTAACTTCATAACGCCCCGAAGTCAGGATCGGACTCCAATTTCAACATTTCCAAATAAATCTAGAGTTCACATGCAAATTATAGTTCTAACGATGCGATGCACTGCAATCAATTCGTATGAAAACAAAAACACAAGCGCGCAAAGCACTACCCTGACACTCACTCTTTAAAAAATTCCTCAAAACATTGTTCATTCAGGATAAAATCTGCCCACGGTAATAGCGTTGCGCACAGATGACATATGCAGGGGCCGCGGAGCCGGGGGGGGGGGGGCTAGAGGGCTGTAGCCCCCCCAATATTTTCAGGACCGGAAGTTTGATCGGCTGCATTAACAAACATGGCGGCTAATTTTAACGAGCCGGTAAATACGTAAATACAGTACAGCTCCGGGCTCTTTCCGGTCCGCCATCTTGTTCAGAAGAGGCTGGGTACGAGATAGGATTGTGTGAATAACGAGCCTTTCCGTCTAAGATTCCCGAGCCGGTTCATCCATCGCAACGATTCTAAAGAAATGTTTTAGTGTTTTCATCTCCCCTTGTTGGCTTGTTGCCCTAATAATTCTGATCTTTGGAAAAGTACAGAAGTAAAGTCTATTGAAAGCCGAGTACCACTGTTGAAACTTGCATTACAAAATAACCTGTTGTATTATTGACATTTTCACGACAAGATTTGTTCAAAAACTCCTAACTTTAGATGCTCAGAAATGCCCACTAACCAAGGATAATTAAATACCTACTAAACTGACTAATCAACTAGGAACCACTGTCTTACCCTGGTTCCAGCGGCAGAGTCTCGAAAGACTCGAAAGTTGAGTCCGCGAAGTCGAGTCCGACATTGAACAAGACTCAACAAGAACACAATATAGCTTGTAGCCTTGTAAGATGATGATCTCCCTATATTTCGGCAAACTATTTTGGTTAGTGCCAGAGAACAGCGCTACAGTACCCTCGACAACATACTTTAAGGTTATAAAACGTGTTGTGCTGCGTAGGCAGTGTAGAAATACAAATCAAATATCTAAAACGTTTTCTAACGTTTTGAGCGGCGAAGGCGCCCCTTCGTCAGAGAGTGAAAGGACCTTCGCTTGAAACGTTAGACTACTTACACGCTATTTCGGCAGTTCACCAACCTTTTTACACTTAAAGATAGTTTGATGCTTTGCTCAAAACTAACTAGTATACAAACATTCAAATATTGCCCACCATTGGCGGTTAGAAATGTTGTAACACTGTTGTAAATTTGTGACTAAGTTTATTATCGCATATCAAACAACGATTGATCAAGAAATTGCAAAGATTCACCATTTAAAACCGCTTTACAGCACAGGCCAATATGAGAAAAAGAACGTGTTTACTGTTTACAAGCGCAGATCGTGGGCGCTCTCGTACCTAGCCTCTTCTGAACAAGATGGCGGACCGGAAAGAGCCCGGAGCTGTACTGTATTTACCGGCTCGTTTAAAGTCAATAAGCTTTTGTCTGACTCTCACTTGCTGCATAATGCTTTGTTATTTGGATCCAGATTGTAGCAACGGTAAATTGCCAATGGCCTCTGATGTTCAAACTTATATTAAAAAAATGCGAGTAGGTTGTACAGCTTTATTGCCAAGTTTCACTTTTCTCAGATGTCGAGTAACTCAGAAGTATCTGAAACGAACATTTACCGGGACATTTACCGATGTAGATCTCTCCTAATTCATTCAATGACCTGAAAATCATATATCGTTAGTGATAAAAAACGCACTCGTTAGGTTTAGAGAGATACTATCTACGTAATGACCAGGGTTCTACCAAGAAAGTTTATATTAGAGTTAACCCCGAAAAACAATTGCATTTTATGTTATTTCATGTTGGCATTTGTCTGTATTTGCTAAAATATGTGTATTCTAATTCAACGTTTTATTACGCGCCAAAATAAATACATTACGATATGTAATTTGAGAGAAAACATTCGTATTTTACTTGTCGTCAATTGTTACAGTTTCATTCATTAATAAAGAGCGAAAATATAATACACACTTTTGTCTCAAAAAAACACCAGACTGGATCAGCCGGCATATAATCATGTGTGTGTGTGTGTGTGTGGGGGGGGGGGGGGGAGAATACACCCATGACGTCAGCCCCCCCAAAATAAAAATGCTCCGCGGTCCCTGATATGGCAATGTGTCTGATTTGGTTTGTTTGTCTGAGTTTTGGTCTATAAATAGTAACTGTGCGCTTCGCTACCTATAGCGTAGACGTACTTCATGTGCTTGACCTGCTTCATTTGCTTGACCTGCTTGATGTACTTGATGTGCTTGACCTGCTTGAGCTGCTTGACCTACTAGTTCATGTGCTTCATGTGCTTGACGTGCTTGACGTATTTCATGTGCTTGACCTGCTTCATGCGGTTGACGTGCTTGACCAGCCCGATGTGCTTGACTGGTTGATGTGCTTCATGTGCTTGATCAGCCTTGATGTGCTTGGCCTGCTTCATGAGCTTGATGTGCTTGGCCTGCTTCATGAGCTTGATGTGCTTGACGTGCTTCATGTGCTTGACGTGCTTCATGCTTGACGTGCTTCATGTGCTTGACCTGCTTCATGTGCTTGACCTGCTTCATGTGCTTGACCTGCTTCATGTGCTTGACGTGCTTCATGTGCTTGATGTGCTTGATGTGCTTCATGTGCTTGACCAATTGATTGTTAATCTTGCCATTATTTTACCATTCTATAGACCTCTTTCATAATGGCAATGAATTTAAATATCCTTTTATGTGCATCTTTATTAGCCTTTCTGACCTGGTTTGTGCGTCTGTAATTCAAAAGAATCTTACTTTCCTAACGAGGCCAGAAAGGCTAATTAAGATGCACATAGAAGGATCTTCAAATTCATTTCCATTAGGAAAGAGGTCCATAGAATGGTAAAATAATGGCAAGATTAACTTCTCATGTTAAATATTGCTAAATATTAATGTTTTAAGCGTTGGCATGGAATTGTAAAAGTCTGTGACAGAACAGTTTCTGTGAAGTATACGATTATGTGTTTATATTAAACTTTCAAATAAACTGCTTAATGTATTTTATCCAATATCCAAAACGAACTTCCGTTTAAAGCAATCAATTAGTGCAAAACGCCAAGTGTGTAGCCGAAACAGGTCAACCACATGAAGCCAAGCACATGAAGCACATGAAGCAGGTCAAGCACATGAAGCACATCAAGCAGGTGAAGCACATCAAGCAGGTGAAACACACGAAGCAGCTGGTCAAGCACATGAAGCAGGTCAAGCACATGAAGCAGGCCAAGCAATTCAAGCAGGACAAGCAATGAGGTATATGAAGTAGTAATATGAAGTAGGTCAAGCAGTGTAAAGTAAGTATATTATATACAAGTAAAGTAAGTATATATTATGTAAATATACATTGGGGTACTACAGTGTGTATAAAAAAACCCGCTACCGGAAGCAACTGTGAATTAGCATTTTTTTTAAAGAACCCATTGTAATAGTTTGAAGGCTTAAGCTTAATTTCCACTCTACTTTTATCTCGCTATCTACTTTTTTCGATCGCTTTCTTTTGTCTTATGAGCACTCGACCGGATCCGTTCCAGCCGAGGGCTCATAAAACAAAAGAAAACGATCGAAAAAAGTCGATCGCGAGATAAAAATAGCGAGTGGAAACCAGCACCTAGACACCTCTGAGCAACGAATGCGTAAAAAAGAACTTGGATTGCATTCGTATTGAAAACTGCTTTCTCTCTTCTTGATTAAAGCAGCGCTTGGACCAGCAAATTATGTCGGCTACACAAAACTTTTTTTTAAATTTTACAAGTAACAGCAATTATATGATCAAGCGCCTTGTCCTTCAACGTGTCCCCCATTTCTCGCAACACAAAGTACGGTTCGCCTTTGTATATCGTGTATCGCATTTCTAATAACGTCAGGCTGCTGCCGTAAAACATTAACTTCGTTGATTACTCTCTGGCGTAACACAGCGATGTTCTGAGGTGGGGTAGTAAACACTTTACTCTTGAGATATCCCCACAGAAAGAAGTCACATGATGTTAAGACCGTGGCGATAGGGGTGGCCATTCCACATTATGTTGCATGCAACCCTATGACGCGGTTATTTCCAAACACTTGGTTTAGACGATCCCTAACTGCGATGAGGCGATGTGCTGGCGCGCCATCTTGTGCCCACCAAAGATCGCGAAATAATCCATTCCAATAATGATTTCCTAAATGCACTGCGAGTTGCGGGAAAACATACACATTTAACATGCGGAGATACGCAATGCCGTCCACATTTCCATCAAAAAAGTAGGGCCCCAAAATCACGCCATTTCCGCAAAGTCCTGCCCAAACAGTCACTTTTTGACGAGAATTGTTCCTTTCGAAATTAAATTCTGGTCGATGACCTTTTGGTGCATATTCCCGTACATTTTGGGAGTTGACTTGTCCGTTCATGGTAAATGCTGCTTCGTCTCCGATGACAAAATTTTCCATAAAATTTCGGTTTTGGCAGTGCCGGATGAACCATTCAGAAAAACGTAATCGACGTGGCAAGTCGTTTGCCAATAACTCGTGTCTCACATGCATTCGATACGGATACCACCGTAGGTCCAGTCTTGTTATCCTGTTAAAGCCTGAGGACGAAATTCCAGTAGGATTACGACGAGCACTCACATCCCGTGGATTTTGCTGGAGCAAACCTCGAACAGCATTAATATTTTGTGCAGATCGTGTGGTTCTTCACCTGCCAGAATTGCCCTTGTTAAGGTTAAGGCTAGTTCCATTGTTCCGATATTTCGCGACGTTGCGCAAAACCGTTGATTTGGCAGGAGGATTCCGACCAGGAAACTCTACTCGAAAAGCGTTAAGCACTGCGGCTATACTGTGTGTTTCGATGTAACTCTCCACGATAAATACTCGTTGTTCTGTGGTCAGTTGAGCCATTTTTAATCGAATCGGATCAGTTATGCTCCTTCATGCGATTACAGGTTATCTTAATTTCCCAGGTGTATAATTTTTTTTAAATTACAATATAGGTCTCTTTATGAATGCTAATTCATTTTCTAAGGGTAGCGGTTTTTATACACCCTGTATATATATATATATTGTCAAATACATATATGGAAAAAGTGACTGCCCCAACCGGGAATCGAACCCTGGTCTCCGAATCAACGTTTCGGCGCTCTGACCTTTGAGCTAATGAGACACGGTCAGAACAGTCAGTGATTTTTCCATATACATTTGACAATATTAAATTGTCTCATATATTAATTAATTATTATTAAAGCCTCTGTATACAAGAAGTTGTGTATCGCTTCGCTACTTTGGGAAGTGCGCTCGAGAGGCCTTTCTCCACATTACGGTTAGATGCGATGTCTGCCTGTTGGTGTTAAGTGAAAGCGGCGAATTTAATATGTATATGGGAAAATCACCGACTGTTCTGACCGTGTCTCATTAGCTCAAAGGTCAGAGCGCCGAAACGTTGATTTGGAGACCAGGGTTCGATTCCCGGTTGGGGCAGTCACTTTTTCCACATATGTATTTGACAATATTAAATCCTCTAAATCCTCTTTCCTGCGGAAGATTTTCCTGAGTGGGAACTAGCCTTAAAAATGTATATATTCCAACACTCGAAATATTCCTTCACCATAAATCCTTAGAACATGAAGTAAATTAATTTATGCCGGTTCCGGGTTTTTTTATACACACTGTATATTTGAAACCACGATATGCTTTGTTACTCTGCCTGCCAGTCTTTCATGGTGTAATGCATAATGGTGTAGTTATAGTACTACTCCTCGCTACTTTGTTGTTACTACGGACCACTCCTTATTGTATCATCGAGCTTTTAATACCTTTCTTGGGGGACAACGGCAAGGTTTTTGCCAATCATGCAATAAAAAGTAGAAATTGAAAGAAAAACAAAACGAACATGGACGATCGTTAAGAACGTCTCGCCTTCAATCAGAAGGATACAGATCCCTGTTCAGGGAAATATTTTCTGAGGATTTGAACTTGACGATCTTCCATATATCGTCTGTCTACTCGAAGTTCCTACATTCACTACAGCAATGTATATATTATAAAACACACAATTGACATAGCTATTAAATATAACTCAAGTTTTAAACCATATATATTCTTTTCCTTAGTTTAAACTGAGAAACAAATAAACGTCTTTTAAGAAGCTTTTTTTAATGTCTTTTTCAGCTGTGTCCCACAACCGTTGGCTGGCCAAAGGTCTGCTCAACAGTGTCACTGAACACAAGGTATCCAAGATTGTGCTTTTAGTAAAAAATTGCTTAAAAGTGCCTGGAAATCATCCTGTTCCTCGTCACAGAGAGACGTACAAAAAGTGAGTTGGAAACATGGTAATGAGTAGAAAGTATACTTTAAATAAGTTAGAGACTGAAAACAAAGTATTGAAATCGTTCGACGGTTAAGCGCAACTTACCTCAAAATGTATTTTCGATAAGTGTTTATGCAATGAAGTTATTGGATTTTTTTTAATTGGAATCTAAATCTTCATTGTGAACTGAAACTACGGCATGAACATAACAGTAACTACATGTATGAAGCGCGAATTAGCATGGTCACTCCAATATGGCCGCCACGCGCTAATCCCAGCTGCATAGTTACTGTAATGGAGCCGCAGTGTTTGTGTTCTAAATTACGGGAAAACCTTCGACAACTTATTCATTTTAGCATCTTAAAAGATCAGAGACAGATAGTCTCTGTAACCTACGGTAAAACTATATAGCGTGGTCCAGCTTCATGTTTTCGAAGCATCCAAACAACAGTTGCTCGATCCAGTCTTTTTTTAGAGATCAGTGAAATAAACCAATGCTCTTAATGTGACGTCACAAGTAACTCGAAAGTCGGCACTTAAAGTGCCCCTAACCTCAACTTTTTTTATTTCGTTTCTTCGCTTTCTTTTTGAGATATATCAGTTTGTTTGATATTCAAATGTCCGGAATTTACGTCACACATGCATAATGACTTATCAGAGAATGTTATATATCTTTGCGTTCATCGAATAAAAACACTAAAGAGTGAATAACACGTGTGCGTGTTTCTCCCACAACACCATACTTCTTGATTTTAAAGGATTTTGTTCGAGAATGAAAGAGATACACACATTTCTCCAATAAGTCATTATGCATGTATGACGTAAATTCCGTACATTTGCATATCAAACAAACTGATATATCTCAAAAAGAAAGCGAAGAAACGAAAATCTTCAAAAGAAGTTACTTTTTCATTTTAAAAGTTCTTCCAAATAAAACAATAAAACAATTTGAGGTTAGGGGCACTTTAAGACTTTCCTTTTTTCGAATTAAAGTTTTGTAGTTATTATAGTTTTATTAGTATAATGCATGTAGTATTTTTGATTTTATAATGAAATGTAATTAGTTTTATAAGTAAATTTAAGAATGTATTGATGTAAGAGATTGTATAATGCTCCTAAAACGTCTTTATTATTATTATTATTATTATTATTATTATTATTATTATTATTATTATTATTATTATTATTATTATTATTATTATTATTATTATTATTATTTACAAACCAATGGAAATCCTAACTTTAGATCAATTTTTTATCAAATTACTCAGCGATGACTGAAAAATCCGATGACGCCAAAAAGGAAGTTGAAAATTTCGTTGCATAAACACTTTAACGAATCCAGGATTCAAATGAGGTGTAACAGAGCTTTAACAGATAAATATTTCCAGAGATATCGTGCTTTGAAGATGCCACAAAAACAGTACTTTAAGGTCATGGCCGGAAGTCTGGGTCGAAGACGTCCAACGGTCTGAGATGTCAAGTAAGGAACATTAAAAGTCGTAAAAGTCCTTTATGCTAACCTCTCTCATTATAACCTTAGTTTATACTAACCATCGAACTAAACCCTCGAGCACTTGGTTACGAGTCTCCCGTGGAGGCTTAATTTGAAGCATACAGGTACACTTTCGAGCGAATATCTTGGAAATACACTACAAGCATTCAAACAGTATCCAACCTCCCATGCAGCACATATACAACGACGTATCATTTCGTCAGTGGTTCATCTGCACTTTCTTCTGGAGGCAGCATTTCCGCGGCAGAATCTAACGAAACCTTAATGTCTTTTTCTTCTTCTTTGACCAAGTCTTTAATTTCTTCTTCTTTGACTAAGTCTTTAATTTCTTCTTCTTTGATTAAGTCTTTAATTTCTTCTTCTTTGCCTAGGTCTTTAATTTCTTCCTTTTCTTCTTCTTTGACCAGGTCTTTAATTTCTTGTTTTTCTTCTTTGACCAGGTCACGCTCCGACATGCCAGCACTGTTGTAAGTGTGCGTCGAGACAGTTCTTAACCATCGCATCATTCTGATACGAAAAGTTAAGGCAACGTTTGGTTTACAGAATTAGGAAATAGAGAGTTTAACGGCAATGAGGCCCCGCATGCACTAGTCAAATCTAAAGCAAACTCCCTATTTTGAAAGCCCTGACTGTAGAGTTCCTGTGGTATATTTCTCTAAAATTTCAAATTACCTTTCTTTTTAATTTTATTAATTTTATTTAATCAATATTTAAAGAGGAAACCCACAAACCAAAAGGTGCTTTTCAGGAGGGTATGAAAAGGATACGAATTGGTAGTCACTTCTGTTTCGATTATTTTGTTATATATAAACTGCTTTTTAAATTCCACGATTTTCTGCTAAAGAATAGAAAGAGTATTTACTATTAGACTCTAATTGCGATTTCATTAAAGTGTATGACACGAAAATTAAGTTTATCTTATTTGAAAGAATGTCAATTTACAGCTTTTCCATATCTCATTAATTCTTGAGATATTTAGACTAATGTGATATTCAAATGAGATGACCTATGACGTCACATTGTTTGCACAACATTTTAACATTTTGGAAAATCGTGCATATCTTTGAGAGAATTGAATGAAATCGCTTGAAACTTTGATGTCGACACAGACCACTAAACGAAATAATATCGTTTAAATTTTAATGTTACAATAGTAATAATATAGTTCCAAGACCTCTACGTCTCTTTGAAGAAAATCTTCGTTTTCTGACATGGTAGGCTTTGCACCAACGTCAAACTTCCGTTTCAAATTAGTTAAGTTAGTACAAATCTACTCAACCAGTACCAATTCGAAAATGTTTCCCAGCGAAGAGAAAACAAATCATTTTGTTTTGGAAATCATGAGGACTGGAATCTAATCATTTACCATGGCGACCATAAAATTAGAACGATTTTCTCCAGTTTAGTGGTCTGTATGCACATTCAAAGTTTCAAGTGATTTCGTTCAATAATCTTAAAAATATACACGATTTTCCAAAATGTTAAAATGTTGTGTAAACAATGTGACGTCATAGGTCATCTCATTTAAATATCACATACGTCTAAATATCTCAAGAACTAAATGAAATATGGAAAACCTGTAAATTGATATTCTTCGTTATTTGAAGAGTTCTTTCAAATAAGATAAACTTAATTTTCGTGTCATATACACTTTAAGGACACTAGACAATTTTCCTGATTTTTTTATGGGTAGAAGTAAGACTCTCAACACATTCATCAAAAAAGGTTTGGTGCACATTTGTTAAATTGCGCAAGAACCGCAGACTTAATTCTAACCACGACATTTCTGGAGAACAAAGTTTTACCAATATCCTATAGTATCGTTCAATACAAGGTTATTTGTTCATAAGTCATGTAAAGTTCATATCTCAAAATATATTCATGGTGTGAATCTAAAACGTTGGGCATATCAAAAATACTAGAGCTGTGCAAGGAACTAGAATCAAGCAGGTATGACAACGTCTTCATATATATATATTCAATTCTGAAGAAAGAAGTAGAAAAACGTTCCAGGTAATCAGACAAAAAAGTTTATAACTAATTAGTTAGCATAGTTAGCAAAAAATGCCGGCCATTAAAAATGACAAGTCCTAGAATCAGACACAAAGTTCAATATCATCGTCGGACAATGTGCGTCGAAAAATCCGTTTTTGTCCAGAGGTTGTTGGCGGACATCTGCACCCGGCATAATATTTTCTCTAATCGTGCCCGATTTTACTTCCTCTATTCGCTGCGTCCATTCTTCTTTGTCATTAAAATTGTTCTGCCCTCTCACTTTGACGAGTAAAATCGCCTGGAAAGGGTTCGGCCAAATTCATATCGTGCCCGACAACTTCCAAAAGCTTATATCCATCCATCCATCCATCCATCCATCCAGGACAGGACAGGACAGGACAGGACAGACAGACAGACAGACAGACAGACAGACAGACAGACAGACAGACAGACAGACAGACAGACATAAATATGAAAGCTGCTAAGTTCTCAAAAGAACGGGATAAATATGAAAAAGAGAAATAGGAGAACTTCAATGTGCCGAAAAATACTTAAGTAAATTCATGGCGACGTTTCGGACGATGTGATGATGTCCTCATTTGACCTTCGACACATTGAAGTTCTCCTATCAGACAGATAAGACAGACAGATAAGACAGACAGATAAGACAGACAGATAAGACAGACAGATAAGACAGACAGATAAGACAGACAGATAGGAAAGACAAGACGAGACAAGACTCTAATTGACTATCAGTCTGCCATCAAAATTTGAACTAGTGCAAAGCAGATGAGAGTTGATGAGAATTTACGTTGAAATAGTTGCATTTCTATAAGGATTTCCCCACTCCTCTTACCTCGCACTCACTCCACTCCAATGGTTCATGAATCTTATCATTACCAAACCGCTCGTTGTAACTATCAAAGTGAACCTAATATTTAAAAAACCTATATGAATAACTAAGTAATATAATAAATAAATGAGTAATTTTAATATTTGGTATTTACACTCAATGAAAGGAAAGGTAAATGTATAATGTATAATGTGTATATACAGTTTATACCTACGTATCTACCTACCTTACCTACCTACAGTACCTTTACCTATCTCTCTCTCTATATATATGTAGCTTCCCTCCACCCTTCCTGCTCGCTTGTGTCTTTCGTGCCAGTACATCTGGTCTGTTCCCGCCGCTACTCCATGTGTGTCCCTGATTGCTCCAAGTCTGCTTTCTGTCTTGTGTTTCGCCAGCGCGTCTGGCTGGTTTCCCGGCTACTCCGGCTGATGTCCTTGTTAATTGTGCCCCTCAGCATCGCTGAGGTTAGTCTGATTTGCTTGTGTGTGCTTGTACTTGTGGCCTGCGTTGGACAACAAGACCCAGCAAGACCCAACAAGACCCAGCGCAAACCCCTATCCGACAGAGCTACGCCCTCCAATGCATTACAAGAGATTCGCCATTGGCACTAGGGTCGTAATGGGGTAATTCTCCTTATTACTGGTATATATATTTATTGATAAATTATATAATATGGGCAGCATTAATATATTCATGAGTAAACAACCTTTCACCTGATCTAAGATAAGTCCAAGACCAGGTGCTTTTGGGATATCCATCTATGAAAAGAAAATAGCAAGGGAGTTTAACACCGCGGGTGGTGAGAAAATATAGATTTTATGTTCATTATAAATTGCAATCACCATTAGATGCGCCACATACATAGTATCACATTGTGCATTTATTTTGATTACATCCTACAGTACATACAGGGGGTTGTAATGGCATTCAGAAAATTTCCCCTTAATCTATATCTAAATTAAACAAGAGTTTGTGGTTCGCTGGTATCAATAGTATTGCTGAGAAACCTACTGCACCAAGCTGCAGTCAGAGAGATGACAACATTTTTGTACTGTACCTTGGGCTCCTGAAAGGATCTTGTTATGGCATCCTCCCCAGTACACTTCCTCATAATCCCAATAAGCAATCCTGTAAAGAAGTAAATATGTTAGTCAGTTTAAGGATGGTTATGACAGCCACAAATAAAATTACTTTTATATTATAACACTGTTTACCAAAGGGAAATTGTGACAACGCTAACTTTGTAAAATCTCTTAAATTCTACCTATCATCTTTCTAATCTGATGTTGCATAAAACTCTGCCCCCGAACTTGAAGAACTATAAACTCGACTTTTTTTTCAACAAATGGTTCTCCCACCTGAAATAAGACATAAATAAAAGTTGTGGTAAGAAATTTAAATAAAGCTGTGTTCAAACATGTTGAAACTACGGTGATAACCCCAAATTAAATATTACTGATATGGATTCTACATGAATATACCAGTAGTTGAATACCAAAACGTTTTATGATTTGAGCTTAAAGCATTGGTTTGTTTGTCCGAAATGCTTAATATTTAGCATCCGTGACGTCAAATCATACATTTGGCATTCGCCTTCCACTTTCTGTGTGACAGAATGGTAGAGAATTGAAATGGATATGGCAAGATAAATTAACTTTGTCTCATTTGAAAGAACTCGTGAAATGGTATAACAAGACCTTTTACAATTTTCCCTTATCTTTTTTGGTTTTCGAAATAATTTGACGAAAGACAGCGTTGTGACAGCGTGCTGTCCGCCATCTTGGAATTATTTTCGATATGCATGTGACGTCATAAGTAAGGGTAAAGTAAAATGTTTATCTTGCCAACCTTACGACATTACACCAATTTCCTAGTTAATTAGGTCAAATATTACAACAAGATGGCGGATTGTAGTCATAATTATCTGAAATATTTCAAAAACCAAGAAAGATACAGAAAAATTGTAAAAGGTCTTCTTATACCATTTATGAGTTCTTTCAAATGAGATAAAGTTAATTTATATTGCCATATCCCTTTAATTGAAAACGTTTATAAAATCTCTAGTACTCTCCAGTGTAGTATAGCATTCAAGTACAGTATATCATCAGCGTTTGAATTACTGGTCAAATTTCTCTAGCAGTAGAATATTATATCCAATATTATGACCAATTTCATGTCATACTCATTAGAATTTTGGACAAACAAACCTTTTAGAACATCAATGCAAAGCTCTATACAAGTATCCGTATAAATATCGTATTTCGGGTCATAGGCAATTTAACTTTTGTTCAATGACAGTACAATACGCATTAAATACACAATAACATAATTATTGGATTTGGTTTTTACATCCTACCTACCTGTAAGGGTATGTTTGGCCTGGAGCTGGCGGAGACATTAGGGCCTATATAGTTCGTTTTCGATCGTTATAATATATATAAAGTTGTCTTTATGTTTCACAGAGTGTTGTAAATCGCTATCGAAAATTGCAATCGATACAAGACGTTTATGAAAGTACGCTTACTCGCTAAAACCTTATTTTTTAAGTCTAGTGACAAAAGGGCATATTTTTCTCCAGGGCCTGGTGCTGGCAGTGCTGCCATCCCATCCGTCCCCGCCTTAACCGGCTCTTCCTAGAAATTAATATGAGTAGAAAATGCCTTAAAATTCGGTCATTTTTTTATGTCCAAAAAATGGCCAAAAACCATATATTTTTGGATAAAAGACTTTAACTTAAGCTAGAGAGCGTTACGCACAGACAAAGTTAAACAGTGAGTGTCAACCGTCGTGCATTGCGTGTTTGTGTTTATCTTTTCTTTTTCTTTTTGTTTTTCTTTTATCTTTTCGATTTGATTTTCGTTTTGAAGTGCTTCGTTGTCAACTTGAAGTTGTAAATATTTCGGAAATTCGCCGAGTCTTCTAAAAAAAACCCAATAGATGCTTTCTCGTTTATCTACAATCCAAATACGTCAACTCAGAACCTCCTACCTTGGTCTTCCACGCTTCGCGTCAGTCAAGGCTGACATAATTCGAAACGAAAGTCAAAAATGCAGAAATAAAATGAATAATTTATATGAAGGTTTAACAAGATATTTAGGGATGAGTCCACCAAGTGAATTTCATGCTTCGAAAAATGGCCGACCGAGCGTGCAATACCTCACGGTTGACACTCACTCTTTAAGGTGTTCACCTTAACTTTTTGACAATTTTCGGTCATTTTGAACTTATCAAAATAAGTGAAAATATAACCCAAATAATGCGCTAGAAATTAATGAGTAGAAAATACCTTAAAATTCGGTAATTTGTGGACGCACTCTTAAAGTCTGTGTGTGTGTGTGATGCACATGTGCGAACGTACACCTAAAGTCTACGTGCGGCACGCACATGTACGGGTGTTCGACACGCACATGTACGGGTGTTCGACACGCACATGTGCGGATGTTCGACACGCACATGTGGCATGTGCGGATGATCGTCATGTATATGATGTGCGCATATGATGTGCGTTATAATATATATAAAGCTGTCTTTGTGTTTCACAGATCAGTGTTGTAAAAATCTATCGAAAATTACAATCGATACAAGACGTTTATGAAAGTACGCTTACTCGCTATAAAGTCTGGTGACAAAAGCGCCTATTTTTCTCCAGGGCTTGGAGCGTCCCGTCGCATCCGTTCCAACATTTTTTTTACAAAAGCTTGTAGAACATGAAACGTCTTACCATTATACAACATCTGAAATGCATATTAATTTTAGATGCTGGCATAACATCACATAGAAGAAATTACCAATGCAGCTAAATAATATTGATTATTTAATATACTAGCTGTAGTGTTTTTGAGCACCAGAATACTTGTTGTTTTGTTCAAAAATTCAATTTGTGAATTCAATTTGTCTTGTAAATCGCATTAAAGTCAAATAACAAATTGTTATACAGTACTGTAGTACCTGGTTTACCATTAACAGTATAATTTATAATTTATAATAATAAATAAACAATAAATCATTATCAGTATCATGCTTAATAATTGTTAATTATAATAATATAAATATGTTAACTCTTAGAATATTTTTAATGCTTACTATTTGAAAATTAATTATGTATCGTTTGGCACTCTCTTCTTTAAAATTTCTAGAATTAAAAGACATAATTCCATATCAGAAATGACAAACATAAAATCTACCACAGTACTGATATAAAAGTGTTGTGCAGGTACAGTATAGTGTTAAAATATGAAAAAAAAATCTAAAAGGTTGGTGTATACTGTCAAATACTTTGAGCAAAGGGCCTTCATATGAGCAGAAATCTCACCAGGATACTTATTAGCATCCCCTTACTTAATGCTAAAAATAACAAATGACTTTCCTACTTTTACATCTAATTAACTGGTTTATCAGTATACTGTAGATACTATAATTTAAAGGGTGGTGTATTGTGAAGCCAAAAGGCCAAAATGTTTTTCATATTTACTGTATATACCGGTAGTGTGGTATTAAACACTTGGGTTGTTGTGAGACATTCAAAAAGCTTAAAACACTCACATATTACAGTAGCTTGTATTTTTGCTATGCTTTTCTCAAGTCTCACAAAGTGCAGGATGCGTATCAGAGTACAGGTACAGATGTATGAACATGGAAAACCATTTTAAATTTCTTCGCTTATATATATACATGTACTGTATATATATACTTACTTGCCAGATGTAAAGTTATGAAAGTTTTTTGTTCCTTTATACATCACCAAAGTTTGGTTTATTTGATCAATAGTTTCTCCTGCAAGAATAAGGTTAGAATTAAGTATGCAGTCCGTTATGAGATGTCTCTCCACTTTGTAAGAGGTCACAGATCATAATATGCTCAGATTGGCTTGTATTTGCTCATTTTAGGGGTTGTTGTACCATTGTCCCAATACTTGACATACAGTAATACATGTAATTTTGGCAACAAAACATAACTATATACTTCTTTATTTCAAAGTACATGTACACTGTAGCTACAGTACAGTATTGTACTGGACCGTTAAGCATTGTATTTATTTTTGTACTGTTGCCAGTGATACCTTTTGTGGAGCCATGTATTGCCCAGTTTTGGTTGTAAAAGCAATTATAAAAAATAACATTAAGAAGAAGTTTACTTTCTTGGCATTTCTGCCATTTAGACTGACCACTTTACCCAGCACATGACATCACAGGTCATTTGGCAGAGAACCCTAATTCCCCTTTAATATGCATTACAAGAATTTTTATAGAACCTTAAACTATATAAGTTGCATACTTTTATATAAAACTGGTACTCTGACCTTCCGAATAATCGTATATGTACAGTACGATTATTTATTTCAAAGAAACTTTCCAACTTCTATATGGCCTTATTCGGAACTGTACGATTATTAATTTTAGGCATTTCCATAAGTTCACCACTTCTGTACGCATTGCTGAGAAAATCCCTTGTCTAAGCACTTATCCAAATGAGAAATATACTGATATTCTCTCCACGAAACAAAAACAAACAAAAGCGCTCTGCCATCTTAAATTCGTAAACTTCAGTAAACTTGTCTTAATAGTTCGCATTTTTACATATTTTGGTCAGTTTCTTGTGACTGACCGGAAAAAAGAATCTGGAGAGTTATTAAATACCAGTAAATACAATAACAGCTTTATTGATCTTATGTTTCTCCCATTGTTTCATAAAAAGCTAGATTGTACTGTACTTAACGTCTTAACATGATAGTTATTGACACTATTATTGACTTCTGGGGATGTTTCCACTCTATACTACAGTATTATTCCACTCTAGTCTATACTATTACTGACGTCTGGGTAATTTTCTACTCTATACTATTATTCCGCTCTATACAACAAACAACAACAACAGACGTTTTACGGCCGTTTTCCCCGCTTACGCAGGGGTTGGCCGGTGGTTCCCCACGACAGTTTCCTCCACTTTCCACGATCATGTGCATCTTCCCTCTTCAGCCCACTCTCTCTCATATCCCTCTCCACTACCTGGCTCCACGTCATCCTTGGCCTTCCTCTTCCTCTTCCTCTTGCACCATCAACCTCAAGCGACATACACCTCTTCACCCAGTCACCATCATCTTTCCGCAGCACATGTCCCAGCCACCTTAATCGGCTCCTCTTTACCACGTCAGACACCGATTCAATGCCCATTCTTTCCCTCAGCTCCTTGCTAGACACTCTATCCCTCAGCGATACGCCACACATCCACCGCACCATCCGCATCTCTGTCCTCTCCAGTCTATTATTCAGCTCCACAGTCATGGCCCACGTCTCACTTCCATACACCATAGCACTCCTCACACAGGCCACATACACCTTCCCCTTCAGCTTTAGCAACACTTCCTTCCTTGTCAGGATCCCAGAGAGCTCTTTAAACTTTCCCCATGCACAACGTACCCTTGCCACAGATGCTGAATTTGCTCCTCCACCCCCATTCAGCATATCCCCCAGGTAACAAAACTTTTTAACATTCTCTAAATGCACCCTATTGCCCAGATCCATGCTCTCATCTACGTCACTATCCTCTCCATCCTCTGCTCTTTCACACACCTTACAAACAAACGTATCCACAACTCTAGCCAGTGAGCCCTTCACGCCTGAGCACCGCTTGTGTACCCATCCACTACAGTCTGTGCATCGAATAGAATTATTTCCAACACCCTTCCCACATATACTACACGGCCACTTCCCTAACTTTTCAACATGACCACTATTCTTCCGTGACACCATCACCTTAGTCTTACCAGTGTTCATCTTCAAACCCTTTGCCTCCATGCATTCTTTCCATCGCATCACTTTCTCCTTAAGCTCCTCAATGCTCTCAGCCATCAAAACCAGATCATCGGCATACAACAACTCCCATGGCATACCCTCTCTAACTTCTTGCGTCAGCGCCTCCATCACGCATGCAAACAGCAATGGACTCAGGACCGACCCCTGATGGACCCCAACCTTCACCTCAAACTCTTCACTATTCCCATGCTTCGTTCTCACCACAGTTCTTGCTTTCTCACACATTGTCATCACTGCTTTCACCAACCATTCTTCAACCCCCAGCTTTGTCAACGCCCACCTAACCACCTCCCTGGGAATTCTGTCAAATGCTTTCTCCAGATCCACAAATGCATAATATAGTGCTCTATTCTTAGCCACAAATTTTTCCTGCATCTGCCGAAGCATAAAGATCGCATCTGTCGTTCCCTTTCCAGGCATAAACCCAAACTGCATGCCATCTATATTCGCTTTATCTCTCAGCTTTCTCTCCATAACCCTCTCCAATACCTTCATCCCATGTTCCAGCAACTTTATAGCCCGATGTGCCCCACACTCCATTGGGTCACCTTTCCCCTTGTATATAGGTAAAAGGGTACTTAGCTCCCAATGCTTCGGTATCTTTTCCTCCTCCACAACCATATTGCAGATTTCCGTCATTTTCTTCACACCTACCTGACCAGCTGCACTAATAATTTCGCCCACCAATTCCGTTGGCCCACCTGCCTTCCCACTTTTCATCTTCCCTATTGCTTTCTCTACTTCCATCTTTGTGATGTGCTCTCTTGGTCCTTCAACTACCCCACATTCTACATTCCCATCCCACTCATTCTCTACATTCAATAACTGCTTCATATACTCCCTCCATCTCTTTTTCATCATCTCTGGTTGCACAACTATATTTCCTCTCTCATCCTTCACGCAGTTAACTCCAACCACATCCTGCCTTTCCTTAGCCATCTGCTTCGCTATCTTGTACACAGATCTCTGCCCTTCTTCTGTATTAAGCTTCTCTCCTACTCTATTTCTTTCCTCCTGGTGAGCCTGAGCAACTGCCTTCTTTGCAATCTTCTTCGCCGTCACATACTCCTCCAACAGCGCCTTTTCCTCACTGAGCTGTACCCTTTGCCTGGCACCACGCCTTAAACTTAAACTTCTTCTCACCCACCTTCTTCCCAACCTCTTCATTCCACCACCATGTTTGCACATGCCTTGGTGGGCCTTTTGTCCATCCACATGCCTCACTTGCTGCCTTCAATAACCCATCTCTCGCCTTCTCCCATACTTTATTCACATCACCTTCACCAACCTCTTCCAGAACCAGTTTAGCTTGGAACTGCAATCGCACATTTTCATCTTTCAGCCTCCACACCCTTCTCCTCGGGCAGAATTTCTTCCGGTGAGCTTTCATGTCGACCAATATCAGATGGTGTTGTGATACTGCCTCCTCTCCAGGAATTGCTTTCGCATTCTGGAGACATTTCCTGTCCCGTTTACGTGTCATCAGGTAGTCAACCGTGGTAGTCGATCCACCTGATGAATACGTAATCAACTTATTGTCATCCTTCTTAAACTGGGTTCCACACACAATCATCTCCATTGCATCTCCAAACTCCAATATCTGTTCACCCTCTACATTTCTCACACCATAGCCAAACCCTCCATGCACTCCTTCATACCCATCACTTTCCTGGCCAACGTGCCCATTCAAATCTCCACCAAGAACCACCATCTCCTCATTCTTCAGCCTTCCCACTAGGTCATACACTGCATTCCAGAATTCATCCTTCTCGACCTGACTTCTTCCAACCTGAGGCGCATAACCCGAGATCACATTCACCAGACACAATTACCAGCTTCACCATCATCAGACGTTCACTCATACGCTTCACCTCAACTACCTTGTCTATAAATTCTTCCAATATCAGCACACCCACTCCATGGATCCCTTCCGGACATCCTTGCCACAAAAACTTGTACCGTCCACTCTTCGGCCCTCTCACCATTCTAGTGCTTTCACCATTCTTGTCTCTTGTACACAACACACATCAACTCTCCGCCTCTCTAACACGGGTATGACATTAAACTGCATCCACCTGCTGCCTTGCAGGGCAATGCCTCTTCAGGCAAAGGCTAGGAGAAGGCAACTCTGATTCAAAATCCACCTGCTGCCTTGTAGGTTGTTCTCTTGAGACAAAGGCTAAGGGTCCTCCCCTAACAGAAAAGGTTGGTGTCAGGAAGGGCATCCGATCATAAAAACCTTGCCACATTAAGTATTCAAAATGGCAGTTCATAGGCATGGGCAGAGTACAGCCCAAAGTGTCCCGTGGGGATTCCCATCTCCTCTCGTTAAAAATCAAGATGGGGAACCTGAGAGAAACGTGGTTGTGGATAACACCACCTACCTCGGCTTATTAGGTTTGGATCATGGAATGTAGGAAGCATGACTGGGACACACAATTCCGCTCTATACTACCATATTATTGATTGCTTCGGATTTTTCCACTTTATACTATTATTTTGCCCTATACGATTATTCGGAAGGTCAGAGTACTTATTTTTTGTTACCTAAATGTCCTCTAAAGGATTCTACTACATTTATTATTTAACATATGGTAGTAAATATGTTTGTATAAAAATGTGTGTATAATAAACAGTACTGTACTTGAAATCCTGAAGCTTGGTGTTGTATACTGAAACAAAAACAATAATACAATCAAGTACTATTATAAGTACTAGTATTCAAAACTAAACTGGTGAATTAAGTATTATAATTTGTAGCTTACTGCATAGCTGGATGAAAATGCAAATGTCGGTATGAGATATTCATAAGTTCTTGATGAGCATCTAGATTTACAATCAAATCCACGGGTCACTTTCTTCAAAGCTAGAAAAAAGAATACTCATTACCTATTCATATTGAAAAGCAGAAAAGGTTGTTATACTATACTGTACGGCACTGAAAAGGCTTCCGGGCAGGCGGCAGCGTGTACTACTGGGTGTGCCCGCCCGGAACCGCCCAGTGTGAGCACATCCCTGTTTGTTTTTTATCATAGTAACTATAATAGTACCTATATACATGGACAAAGTGTTTATAATTTCCAATACAAACAACAACAACAACAGACGTTTTACGGCCGTTTTCCCCGCTTACGCAGGGGTTGGCCGGTGGTTCTCCACAACAGTTTCCTCCACTTTCCACGATCATGTGCATCTTCCCTCTTCAGCCCACTCTCTCTCATATCCCTCTCCACTACCTGGCTCCATGTCATCCTTGGCCTTCCTCTTCCTCTTGCACCATCAACCTCAAGCGACATACACCTCTTCACCCAGTCACCATCATCTTTCCGCAGCACATGTCCCAGCCACCTTAATCGGCTCCTCTTTACCACGTCAGACACCGATTCAATGCCCATTCTTTCCCTCAGCTCCTTACTAGACACTCTATCCCTCAGTGATACGCCACACATCCACCACACCATCCGCATCTCTGCGATCCTCTCCAGTCTATTATTCAGCTCCACAGTCATGGCCCACGTCTCACTTCCATACACCATAGCACTCCTCACACAGGCCACATACACCTTCCCCTTCAGCTTTAGCAACACTTCCTTCCTTGTCAGGATCCCAGAGAGCTCTTTAAACTTTCCCCATGCACAGCGTACCCTTGCCACAGATGCTGAATTTGCTCCTCCACCCCCATTCAGCATATCCCCCAGGTAACAAAACTTTTTAACATTCTCTAAATGCACCCCATTGCCCAGATCCATGCTCTCATCTACGTCACTATCCTCTCCATCCTCTGCTCTTTCACACACCTTACAAACAAACGTATCCACAACTCTAGCCAGTGAGCCCTTCACGCCTGAGCACCGCTTGTGTACCCATCCACTACAGCCTGTGCATCGAATAGAATTATTTCCAACACCCTTCCCACATATACTACACGGCCACTTCCCTAACTTTTCAACATGACCACTATTCTTCCTTGACACCTTTTTATAATTTATAATTTCCAATAGATGAACGGTTTATTATACATATATATATATAAATGAACACATTAATGAATGAGTGAGTACAATGTATTGATTTGTAATGTACAGGTATGTGAGTGAACAGTCAAACAAATAAACATACATGTATCAAGAAGTAAATGAATGAATCATGATAAAATACAACATACAGTATCAATAAATGGATGGATATACATGTAGGTGTTCAATGGAAATGAATCACTGTTCAGATCAGTGGGATGAATCAATAGAATACTGTACATGCATGTATTGCAGACAAACATACCAAAAACTCTGATGGGAGCTGGTTCCAAATGCTTGTTTAATTCAGGAAGTAATTCTTTTGAAGGGACCATGTACTCAAAAAAAGAATTAAGATAACATTCCAGTTTAGTTATTCTACATTTGCATCTGTAACAGCTGTAATAAAGGCCTTGTGATGAGCATCTCTGCACTTTCCTTAGCCAAAGCTCTACTCAACTTCGTACCCAGGGTCTTATCTCCGTTGAGCTCTACTGTTAATGTTATGAATCAATCACCTTTGAAACCAAAGGCTCATTCTGCAGCATATAGAGAGTTTGTGCTCTACTGCCTACAATATTTGGAAAATTAAATTTATAGACTTGGTGTTAAAGTTCATAAAGGTTAAAGGCTATGCCAAGTGCTTTTTATTATTTTTGGATTAACATACAGTAGAGTTACAATCATTTAGAAAATGTTATTTTATAGTCCTTTTGCCCACATATAACATCAAATAAAAGCACTCATCTTCAATGAGACAACTTGTCGGGCTGCTGAAACTCCTTTATCAGTTCTTGCACATCTCTGAAAAGACATCTTGGATAGAAAGAAAATTAATATGAATGAATAAAAATCCACAAAAGTACAATCAGTAAAGAGGTGTGGCAACTTTCTTTTATTTGCACTAAAATAACTTTAAAAATTCATTCAGAAAAAGCAAAAGAAGCAATCGGTTGCTTATGGGAGCTTTTATTTACAAAGTTTGAGTGACAATTCAAACAGGGGATTTTAACTACATGGTGGTCGCAACTACTCTAGAGCTTACAAGATTAACAGTTGCTTACAAGGATGATCACAAAGATACTGTACTGTAGCTTTAACTTACTGTAGTTCATTTTTGAAGTCATTTAAAAAACCTACAGTAGATACTGTAGTACACCCTTTATTAAAACACTTATATTGCCTCATTTACTGCTTGCTTGTACAAATATGGCTAACAACAAACCTTTCCAAAGTTTCTTAATGCATCCTCAGAGATGGCATTAGCTTTAAACAATGCATTAGTGAGATCCTCTTCTATAGTCATCACTCCAGGATTTCTGAAAGAGCACAGTACTGTATGTTTTGTCTATTTTGTTTAAGCTCAGTGAACTTTAAAAAATCAGATACCTACAGGTAAATGGTGTGTAGGAGGTACTATATAACGTTTTGAGCAAATGCCCTTTGTCCACTTCACATTTCATTCTCTCAGAAAAGACTTTTGCTTGAAACTAACACTTTTGTATTACTCATTAAAAAAATTAGCAAGTTCTTAAACAACACCTTTGCATTCCATTATATTCACTGCCACAATAAGAAAGCAATAACACACATTTCTTCTTCCTAGGTAGGTTGGGTAGCTCACATTTGGTCTAAAAAATTAATGCATTTAATATAGTTTAACTTTAATGAAGTCAGAGGTTTTGTTATTATATAAATGATTTGTCACTAATATAGTATACTGGCAGTCGATTTAAAATTAATTACTATAGACACTGTACACTATAATCATCATCTCCATTGTTATGTCCAAAATCATCATCACCACCACCATTGTCATCATACCCTCAAAATAACTTTCCCAAAGTTCCCGATCATGGTGATCGCCAGTCATGATTTTCCGCTGATCAAATGAAAATCTGGCCGATCGGGAACATTTTCCTAAGTTCACTACACTATAACTGTCACTACTTAAAACAGAAACGTTCGTGATCAGCAGTTCGGATTGCAGATTGTGCAAGTACTAGAGAGAGTCGGTATTGCGAATACCAAATACCGGTATATTGCCATCAACATACCAGTATATACTGGTATATCGGTATTTTTACCATATTTTTTCTAAAAATCTCACTCGAACTGTAAACCTCGAGATAAATCAAGTTCAATACTATCATGTGTATGAGGCAGCTGAAGGTATGTACAGTGTACGTTCAAGTACAAGATTGATCCATCTGTGAATGATAACTTAGTTGTTTCTAATGTGATTATAGATGTTAAAATTTGTGAATTATTTTCCCATGGCAGGTTTTGACTGGAAATAGCGTTTCAACTAGTTACTCATATCACCATACCGGTATTTGAAAAATACCGGTACATTGGGTATATTGATTCTCTCTAGCAAGTACTTCATGCGAATATATTTATAGTTAATGATATCAGTGAGAAAAGTATCTGTACAGTTTCCTGTCTTACAGTAGCTTAGGCTAAACAAATTATGCTTTTCACGTGTTTTTGACTGTGTTTTATTTGTCTTTTAACTGTATGGCGGTGTACGCGTTTGCATCTTTTTGAATGGTACAATATATTTCTTGCCGATTAAGATGATCGCCAACCCAGCTTTTCCGCCGATCATAAACAATTTCTTGATGATCATTGATCGGTGATCGGCGCTTATTTCGAGCCCTGCCATCATCTTCATCACTGGCATCATTATCATTATGACCACCACTACCACAAACATGCATTACCATTACAATCATTGTCAGATCACCACAACCACTATCATTAACATTACCTGTACCATCACCATCTTCACAATCATGATCACCACCATTATTATCATCACCTCCACCACTATCATCATCATGAATAATATCACTATCATCATCAATAGTATCATTACCGTCATCATCACCATCACTGTCATCACCACCAACCAATAACATCAACATTACCTACATCATTACCATCATCAATCATTACCATATCGGCAATCATTACCAATACCATCATCATGTGCATGATCATCACCAACTCATCTATAAACATTTTGTTAAAACAAATCATAATTCCCACCAAGTCACCATCCTCCTCTTTAACTTTTTCTTGCAGTACCGGTACTGCGTCACCAATTTCAGCCAGTTGTTTGGCCTCACTGTTTCTTTCACCATTTTCTACATCACGGTCTACCAACGCGTCTGTTCCCGATTCATCATCACTTTTAATCTTCTTCCTCTCACTACCACCCTCGACTTCTCCATCTTCAACATTTTCGATAATCCGTTTATTAATGTCTCGACTACTTTCAGTTACCACAACGGTTTCGTCCACGTCCTGTCCTTGCTCCATGGCAATCTTCTAAAATTGTCACAGTACAGGCACAGAATAAAACTCAACAGGTCACCAGTAAAATGAGTCAGCAATACAACAGCGGCACAGAAAAAATGGAGTGGTACTTTAAGTAATCCTAATCCTACCAACAGTGCTCCAAACTCGTACCAGGCCCCAACAAGTACAGTTTTAGTTTGTTTTCAGCAGTTTGATTCGCAATGATTGGCCATACTAGGTTATGGTTTCGTACTTTTCCTCAGTGGCAAGGTATTTTAAACAGACAAGTAAGTTTTATTTTATTTTATTTGTCGGGGGTCACAATATATTTCGACCCTACAAGATCTATGCATAATCCAATTACCTGTATGGATGTTGAGTAACAAGTAGGATACGGACTGGATATCTTATGCTTGCTCAGTGCTTGGAGTTAGATCAGGGTAACTGCATGGTCCCACTGAACCTGATCTGATCTGCAAGTCAGCTGGTGGGAGGCATGTTAGTTCTAGTGTTACATGCCGAGCTAGGCGTTTATAGACTTAGCGCACTTGACGCTACTGCTCCTGAATAGAGCCAGAATGGAGAACAATTTAATAGAGTAAAACATCATCTTATATAGTACACTATTGCGTGCAAACCTCACCTACTAAAGGAACTATGTCATTTACATTTTGCGTCATAACAACGCCTAAGGTTTCAACACAGCTAATCTGATAATTACCATTTATCTAAATTCAGCATGCAATATATGAACTACAAGCAGTCCAGGCGTCGCCAGACATTTCAAATTGGGGGGGCACACCACTTGTTAGGGAAAACTTGGGCACCAAGGCCCGGATGTAAATAAACGTAGGAAGGTATTACGAGGCCTACTATACTGGCAGAACAACAAAATGAAATTAACTGTTTATTTATTTATTTACGCTTTAAGAAGATATTCAATGTAGTATATAATTTTTCAATTGTATAAAGCTCAGTCATACCGCAGGTATATAGTAAGAAATGAACAGTAGAGACTGTTTGGGTTGACTGCTCGGGTTGGAATATGTCATAATTTTGAATATCCCAAATTTGGGGGGGGCACAATACATTTTTGGGGGGCACATGCCCCCCCCCCCCCATGCGCCCCCTAGCAATGCCACTGTACACTAGCATATACACATGCATCATAAGTGTGGGGAAAATGAAAACTTGTTCTAGATTACTGTGTCTGTATCTGTTTTATTCTTTCATGTTGTGCCTAAATTATTTTGTTGTTCTATTTATCATTCTGGGCATTTATTAAATTTTGAAACAATTTGATGAGGCATTTATTGCTAGAGGGGGCGTTTATTAGAGGGTGTCGTTTATTAAATAATATCTTATTGACCGAGCGTGAGCTCCGGATAATTGCGTTTTGAGTTAAAATATGAACTCAAGAAGGAAGAAATTGAAAAGATTCCTTTTTTGGATCCATTGTTGCCACATAAAATAAATAAATCTGTCAATTTTAGCATCCTTTTTCTTGCACTTTCTTTATTTTTTCTAATAAACGCTGCTCTAATGTGTGCTGCATTTATTAGAGGGAGGCATTTATTTGAGGCTAGGTGTTTATTAGAGGAAATATGGTACCTGTACCTAATTTCATTTGCTGAAAAAGTGGCCATCCTGATTCTCTGAGTATTGCAGTGCAGAGTGATTAAAAGTAGGGGTCAAACGATAATCGGATCGGCGCATCGGTTCATGCGGAAATTCGCAACATCGGCAGAAATATCAGATCGGAACATTTGACAAATATATCTGGTATTCAAATTTTGAAGTTTTGCGGTCAAATTCAAAATTCAGTTATGTTTTCAGCGAAAAACTAAAGTTGTTGATCACAATATATTGTCGTTCTGCACATTTCAAAACAGTTAAGCCTAGTTTACACTTTAGATGTGTCGTCGAGTTCCGTCGTATTTAATTTATCGCATCTAATTAGATGACTTAAGTTTGATGCAACTTTGATGTCTCAAGTGCTTCTTTCGACACGTTCAGTTAATTAAATTGGCATCAATTAACCTCACTTGCATTCCAAAGTCTAAACTAGGTCTCAATGCATTATTTCCTGACAATGCTGAAATTCAAAAATCGAAATGGCCTGCGGAAGTGGGGGACGACTTTAAAGGTTAAAACACGTGTTCAAAAATATCAGATATCGGATCGGCACGAAAAAGCCACATTGTTTGACCTCTAATTAAAAGCTTAATACATATGTGTATATAAAGACTATAAAGAGTATAAAGACTATAAAGAGTATCATGATGAGTAATTGACATGGCCTTCGCCTTACACCACCACAGAATACAGAACTTTGGTACACACAGTATAAGAAGGAGCACCTAAATTGGAAATTGAAACCACGTAAAAGAGTCCTTGGAGAAAGGGCCCAAATAGAAACTGTCACAAGGGGGGAAGAGCATCACATGGAGATTGCTTAATTGCTAATATGGGATGCAGTGCTTATTGGACAATTGTCTCCTACTGAAAGATCACACTAGTGGTTTAACCCTTTAAGCCCTACTCCTAGTATCAACATACAAATTCTCCTTATTGGTCTCCAAACATTTCTTATACTACCAGTTGGGAAAAGTTGTTTTTAAAACATGTCAGTTTATCATTTCCTTTATTCTCATTACTTTTCTGCTTGATTAACCATTGATGTTATTAGGAGAAGTGAAATACTGATCATTCCTAAGGCATAAAGGGTTAAGCCATTAAGTGTAGTACATGTACATTTAAACTTTTTTGCTAGGCTGTCGGCAATAGGTTCAGTCAATTGCATCAATGTAAAAAATGTTACACATTCACCAACTCTACCAATGCTACACAAAGTATCAAATCTCAAAAAGTAGTAGGTAAGTGGAAATTTACTTTTACTGGATAGAACTTTGGTTCACATAATGTTAAATGATCTTACTACTTGTGATTGTTATCTCATATTCTGATTGGTAATTTGCATGTTCTCAAGGTTATTGGTTGCTTGGCTGTTGTGGCATGGTGGTCGGGTCTGTTGTTCTGGGTGGCGTGACCCGCTTAACAGAATCCGGGCTGTCTATGGTGGACTGGCACCTTATCAAAGGAATGAAGCCACCGAGAACACAAGAAGAATGGAAGGCAGTGTTTAAAAAATACCAAGATTATCCAGAATATAAATAGTACGTTTATCCAAAAAGTGTGCTTCCGATGATGAACTCTGATATGTCTATATGGTTGCATGCTTTAGTAAACATTTCTGATAAAATATTTTAGGTATACAAGTACATAGCTATTTAGACTTATCTAGTACAAATAGAGGTACCATAAATTATTAACACCTATCTCTAATAAACACCCCTCTCTAATAAACACTCCTCTCTAATAAACACCCTCTCTAATAAATACCCCTCTCTAATAAACACCTCTATCTAATAAACATCTCTCTCTAATAAACACCTCTCTAATAAACACCTCTCTAATAAACACCTCTCTAATACACACCTCTCTAATAAACACCTCTCTCTAATAAACACTCCTCTCTAATAAACACCCCTCTCTAATAAACACTCTTCTCTAATAAACACCCCTCTCTAATAAAACCCCTATCTAATAAATGCCCCTCTCTAATAAACACCCCTCTCTAATAAACACTCCTCTCTAATAAACACTCCTCTCTAATAAACGCCCCTCTCTAATAAACGCCCCTCTCTAATAAACGGCCCTCTCTAATAAACACCCCTCTCTAATAAACACCCTTCTATTATAAACACCCCTCTCTAATAAACACTCCTCTCTAATAAACACCCCTCTCTAATAAACACTCTTCTCTAATAAACACCCCTCTCTAATAAAACCCCTATCTAATAAATGCCCCTCTCTAATAAACACCCCTCTCTAATAAACACCGCTCTCTAATAAACACCGCTCTCTAATAAACACCCCTATCTAATAAACACCCCTCTCTAATAGACACCCCTCTCTAATAAACACTCCTCTCTAATAAACGCCCCTCTCTAATAAACGCCCCTCCCTAATAAACGGCCCTCTCTAATAAACACCCCTCTCTAATAAACACCCTTCTCTAATAAACACCCCTCTCTAATAAACACTCCTCTCTAATAAACACCCCTCTCTAATAAACACTCTTATCTAATAAACACCCCTATCTAATAAATGCCCCTATCTAATAAACACCCCTATCTAATAAACACCCCTCTCTAATAAATGCCCCTCTAATAAATGCCCCTCTAATAAACACCCCTCTCTAATAAACACCCCTCTCTAATAAACGCCCCTCTCTAATAAAAGCCCCTCTCTAATAAACACCCCTCTAATAAACACCCCTATCTAATAAACACCCCTCTCTAATAAACACCCCTCTCTAATAAACACTCCTCTCTAATAAATGCCCCTCTCTAATAAACACCCCTCTCTAATAAACACCCCTCTCTAATAAACACCCCTCTCTAATAAACACCCCTCTCTAATAAACACCCGTCTCTAATAAACACCCCTCTAATAAATGCCCCTCTAATAAACACCCCTCTCTAATAAACGCCCCTCTCTAATAAACGCCCGTCTCTAATAAATACGCCTCTCTAATAACATAAAAGTCATAAGTTTCTCTGCTGTTATACACGTAGTGCCAATGAAGGAATGACGTTGTTAGAGTTCAAGAGAATATTTTACATGGAATACGCCCATAGAATGTGGGGCAGGTCTATAGGAGTTGCCTTTTTCCTTCCAGCCGTCTTCTTTGCATACCGAGGATGGGTATCAAAGGCACTGAAACCAAGATTATTCATTTATGGTGCTCTTTTGGGATTTCAAGTAATGCCACCAAACTTAATTAGAGTATTCGATTTGTATTTCAACACTGCCTACGCAGCGCTACACTTTTATAATATTCAAAGCTTTTGAAATTTGTTGTAGGGCTTGCTTGGTTGGTACATGGTGAAGAGCGGATTAGACGAAGAAAATATTAGTAAGACGCAAATTCCTCGCGTCAGTCAATATCGTCTAGCTGCTCACCTTGGTTCGGCTTTTGTACTTTATTCCTTGATGTTCTGGCAGGCGTTGACACATCTCTTACCCCCACAAGAGGTAGGCTGTAGCCGCTAGTCTCCACAACACTCTATACTGTATGATGTAGTAAGAATAAATATGAAAGCTGCTAAGTTCTCAAAAGAACTGGATATAATATGAAAAAGAGAAATAAGAGAACTTGAATGTGTCGAAAAATGCGTAAATAAGAGTACTTATATAAGAGTGCTTATAACCAGCTGTTGTGATAATAAGAGTGCTTATAATAAGAGTGCTTATAACCAGCTGTTGTGGTCTAGCGGTTACCACATATGTCTATGAGCTGGGAGACACAGGTTCAAATCCTGGGTCGGACCTCCACTCAGGGTCTTAAAAATAATTGAGGAGAAAGTGCTGCCTTTGCAACAATATCAGTAAATGGTAAGACTTTCGGGTCTTCTCGGAAAACGACCTTAAATCCTAGGCCCTCGGAATCCGTTCACCTAAGAGTGATAAACTGAATAGTCGAACGCTTAAAAACATGAGCCTCTGGCTCGGATAAATAGGGCAACCTTATCCTGACTGATCAACTCAAAATAAATCATACTCATTACGTATTTTTGTGATATAGTATACAATGACGTGTAATATGTAACATATAATATTTGATGTGTGACGGCAAAATTACGCAAGATGATTGGTCAACGTCAGGTCCCGGCGGATGTTGCCGTAATGACTTGCACAGGAATTGCGAACGCATTACGAACATTGTTAATGCCCTAGGAATTCAACGACACAAAAAGTCCGCGATAACACTTTTCAAAATATCAGAAAATTAATTCTAAAAGTGCCCCTGCGACGAAATATCACATTACGTTTCCTGGCATTTTTTGTTACAGAACATCAATTTAGGTTAATAAATGTTCGCATTTGCCCAAAAAATTGAACAACAAACATTCTATCACAAGAAATTTAACCTCCAAAGTCGCCCAAATTGTGTCCGCCATTGCTCAAAACTTGTTCCAGACGAGCCCGCGATTCCACACAGAGTATCTGATTATGACGTCAAAGACTCAACACGTTACAAAGCTTTATGGAAATTATACGAATTATACGACAAGTTACAATAGAAAGTTTTCCCCAAGTAGCTTTATATTCATATATAACTAGCCACGTGTTGAGTCTTTGACGTCACTTCCTCTAATCGCAACCTTAGCGTCCGGAACATGTTCGAGTAATGGCAGCCGTATAATCTCGTATAAAAACAGTCTAAAAATGCGACTTCCCATGCTCGCAATTGCTTGAAATTTGTCAAGTTAAGTAAGAACACCATGCTCTTTACAAATATGTAAAAATTCGGGATACCAAAAATTTGATCACAGGGGTACTTTAATAGCAGCTTGTTTACTCACTGTTATTTTTTCTCTCAGTTAAAATGTTGGGTGACAAAAAAAACATTCAGAAAGCGAATTCCGTTTTTAAGACACTGACGAATTCGAATTAGGTACAGACAAAAATAATAAAAAGGTCAAAGAGAACTTAAAGTGTATATGAAATGAAAATTTTTATGATTGTATTTGAAAGAACGCTAAAATTAATGAAAAATGGCTTTTACATGCCTTTCATATCTTATTGCGTTCTTGAGTTATAACGCTTTATGTAATTTGAACTATGACGTCATAAGTGTGACACAGCATGACAACACAACTGAAAATCAGGTATATCTTCAGACTGTTTAGACTAAACTGGTTCAAACTTTGCGGACTTACTCCGTCAACAAATCCAAGCATTGTTTTGATTCTTATGTGGTTGCCATGGTAATAGATTAGTTCCCCAGGCTCTCTTTGTCTAAAAACGGAATCTTCCATTTTGCGTCATTGTAGGCAACGTATTTTGTTTTAAACTGTCTCCATGCATTGATAATTAGACAGAAAAGATACCAGCTGGTAAAAACTTAAAAAGTTGCTTGCTATGTGGTGGAAACAAGCATTTATTTTAAAGAAAGAAAGTGGCCTGGAAACTAATCTGTTACCATAGCAACTACATAAGAACTATAGCAATGTTTAGTTTTGTTGACTGAGTATGTCTGCAAAGTTTGAGGCAGTTTAGTGTAACTGTGTCACACTTGTGACGTCATAGTTCAAATTACATAAAACGTTATAACTCAAGAACGCAATAAGATATAAAAGGCATGTAAAAGCCATTTTTGTGGGTACCGCGGTCAGCAGTTTCTTTCGAATGTTTACGAAGCAGGAAATCGTCGTCAAATACTCGCGCCTTTCGTGGGCCTGATAATATTCGCTTTTCCAGTCCATTAAGTATGATTGAGTAAAATAATTTTTGGATTACACAGTAAATCAAATGTTGTGTCAAGGTTTTTACGTCATTGGTTATCTCATTTGCATATCTTTTAAATCGGAATATCTCCGTAATAGAGTGAGATATAGAAGTGTGTTAAACGACATCGTCCCTTATTTCAAAGAGTTCATTTCAATACTTTACTTTCATTTCATATACACTTTAAAGTGCCCCTGACCTCAACATTTTTTATTGGCTTATTTGTACGAACTTTTAAAATGTAAAGTAATTTCATTTGAAGATTTTCGTTTCTTCGCTTTCTTTTTGAGATATATCAGTTTGTTTGATATGCAAATGTCCGGAATTTACGTCACACATGTATAATGAGTTATCAGAGAATGTTATATATCTTTGCGTTCATCAAATAAAAACACTAAGTGTGAATAACACGCGTGCGTGTTTCTCCCGCAACACTAAACTTCTCGATTTTAAAGGATTTCGTTCGAGAATGAAAGAGATACACACATTTCTCCAATAAGTCATTATACATGTGTGACGTAAATTCCGGACATTTACATATCAAACAAACTGATATATCTCTAAAAGAAAGCGAAGAAACGAAAATCTTCAAAAGAAGTTACTTACTTTATCATTTTAAAAGTTCGTACAAATAAGACAATAGCCAGGGGCACTTTAAACAGTCAACAAGAAATTGAAAACTTTATAAAGGAATAACAAAATACGAACAACGTGAAGTAAACTGCAAGTGATATATGAAATCTGTTCATCTTTGCTTTAAAAACTCTACAAGAAACGGAATCTAATAAATACATGCTAGCGATGCCACAAACATGATCGTTTATAAGTTCTCGCATAATAAACAGCGTATTGACCTCGCTTGTTCGGTCTGTACAGAAAAATATCGGACTTTCTTTTTTACGACGAACATGGGCTCGCTCGGTCTGCATTATTAAATGAGAAGGAATTCTCAAACTCATTAATTAAATGACCCTCATCGAGCGGGACATTTAATAGCTAATGCACCTCTTTTTATGCTATTACTTATAATTATGTATCAAATACGTTTTTGATACCTAATGAAAACCTGGAGGAACTTGTTGGTGAACTGGATCACAGATCTCCATATTCAAATCAATGAAACACAAATATGAAATAAATTCACACCTCTCTTATTTTATTTTAACCACACTTAGATGTAATAGATCAAACACAAGTTTCAGAAGCAACATCTAACATTCGAATTTATCGTGTTTCATCAGGCGACTCCAAACACTCAAATCATTTTTTTCTCGTGTTTGGAACCCTGATGAAACACTCAAACTCGTGTTTGATTTACTACATTTGAGAACCGAGTGATGTATTTCTCGTGTGGTGTATCGTCACATCACTTTTCCAGCTCATTTTCCAGCGTATTTGTTCACATCGTTTTTTCTTTACGAACAAACAACCTTTGCCTGTTTCAGCACTAGGAGAATGCTTCCCGCGCTTCTGCGCAAACGTTTCCTGATTGGCTCTTACATTATTCTCGTGTTTTTCATTGGTTATATTTTCATATATGAAGAGCCTGTGCGCGATTTTGATTGGGTGTAATGCATTTCCACATGCGAAAATATAGATTTTAACAATCAGGATTTACGTAACAAACGTCTTGTGATACATGGAATTAATTATCTGTTTCTATCCTTTCCAGCTCGCAAACATAAAGACCATTGCTCGACTTAGATTGTTCACTCACGGAACATTAGCACTGGTGTTTGTTACAGCACTGTCAGGTACTCTTGTAATTAATGGCGGACATAACAACTCCAGATTCGGAGTCAGAAAAATAATACTTGCCATCGTCGAATCGCGAAACGGTTTCGACCGAGTAATATTTAGAAGCTCTGCTTTATAAATACGTAAAAATATCGATAGGTAAAAATGTGTTCGTTGTACCACTTTAACAAGGTTTGAGCAACAACGATAACAATAGCGAACATGCTTGTGTTATCAATATTTGTTTTTTCCTGTTCCAACAACCCTGAACAACCGTTGCCGCATGGTTCATCATGCTGCACAACATTGTTCAAAACAATGTACGTTGACCAAAATTGTTCGTTCAGCAATATTGTTCAGCCAATATATAGCAGCGTTGTTATAGTATTGTTTTTAGATGACGAAGGAAGGGCCTTCGCTCGAAATGTTAGGCCTCTTACGCTATTTTGGCAGTAAACTAATATTTTAGAGGTTTCAATTTGTATTTTTAGGTGCGTTTGTTGCTGGATTGGATGCTGGCTTGGTGTATAATTCCTTCCCTAAATTTGCAGACCGCTGGATACCAGATGACTTACTCGTCATGTCACCGAAGATAAAGAATTTCTTTGAAAATGCTACGACGGTTCAGTTCGATCATCGTATATTAGTGCGTGATCTTTATCTCTTGCTCTGTTTTCGTAATGCACGTCTTCCAAAGTGATTGAAGGAAGTCAAGCAAATACGGTTACTATCTGCTGTTCCTGTTGATGCTGCTGTTGTTGTTGTCGTTATTGCTGTCGTTGTTGTTGCCGTTGTTGTTGCTGTTGTTCTTCTTAATACTATTGCGTCTTGCCGCTTTAACCTGTCATCGTTTCTGCTGGTGTCGTATTTTTCTAAGTGTTCATCATTATTTACATTTAGGGAATGTTAACGCTCTCGGCTGTGGTCACGCTGTGGGCCATGGCACGTCCAGTTGACTTACCCCGACGAGCTCGTCTTGCAATAAATTGTGTGTTAGGAATGGCTTTTGGACAAGTGAGCATTAAACTATTCTAACGCCCTGCATCCACACGCCCTTTTAAATTTTCCTTCCGATTGTCATCTTGATGTATGTGATTTAGTTACAAGATTGCAAAAGACGTTTTGCAATTTATTTATTTATTTATTTATTTATTTATTTATTTATTTATTTATTTAACAAGTACATACACAAAAAACAACAATAAGTTCATAAATACATTCATACAAATAGGCTGGGATACCACAACAGCTTTCGCCAATTACTGTGGACCCTTTGGTTAATAGTTTTAAAAGTTGAGAGAGTTCTAAAGGATCTAAAAGCAGCAAGATATATGAACAAGAGCGCGAGCAACATCGGGGTCAAATATATTATTTAGTGCACAATGATAATATTCTAAAAGAGACTTCTTAAAGGATTTCAATTGAATAGATTTGTATCTAAGGTATTTTGGGAGGACATTCACGTTCACATGTTCATACAAAAAGGAGCGCTGATAAGTGCAGTGTTTTACATTTCCTTGGAATAAAAGTATATACATCGTTGTTACTGGATGATCATGTTGTCCTGTCTGACTTGTGTTGTCGAGTTGACGCCATGTTTGCTTAAACTAGTTCTGCTTTGTACAATTCTAAACTCACCTTTTTTGTCCAAGGTTTTTCTTGGGATTTCGACGCTTCTGTATTATGTCCCGGTCCACTTGGCAGCACTGCACCAGTCAGGATCGTTGGCGCTTCTTAGCTTCGCCCTGTGGTTTGGAAACGAGATTAAGAGCAAACGAATGGTTAAAGTTTGAAAATATGAAGTGCATCATATGCCTTGGATTGACGTCGCAAGTGGCAAGAAAGGACGTAAACATTGTGTGCCATAAACATTGCAAGAGTTAAAAGTATATTGAAGTATCTATGAAACAAATTTTTCAGTTTTTAAGTCTCAAAATCGTCCAATTTATTAAAACATCTGTCACAGAGACTATAGTCCGAATTTAGCTCGATGTCGTCAATGTGTTTGATTATAAACAGAAAGCGAAGAGAGTGTATTTTTAAAAATGTCAAGCTATTCGACAACTAGCGTTGTTAGGAGCACAATATCTTCCACCGTATTTTGTCGCATTCTCGCTAATTTCTGCCATCTTTAAGGCCCATCTACACGATACGATTTGTTGTATACGATTGTCATCTTGGTGTATGTGATCAAACTGTACACCCGTGTCAACATTCGCCATCGAATCATAAACAAGAATTATGTCGCGTGCAAACAATTGCATACGCCAGTATCAGCCTAGAATAGGCTTTGGTTAACCTTTCATGTTACTCCATCACCAAATGAATCAAGGTATATAATCGTCATGAAATAACCGCTAAACCAAAAATAACTTAGATCCTAACCCTAACCCCCCACCTTAAGTGTCTTCCTAACCCTCCCACCTTAAGTGTCTTCCTAACCCTCCCACCTCGATTCCCTTGATGTTATCCGGTGATGTTTATATTGGTGATGGAGTAACATGAAAGGTTCGCTTCGTGACGTCACGAAAGCTGATGCTTCTATTTTTCGTTATTTCGCCCCGCCCCCTTTTAGTTCCCAGGCTCCTGTAGTATAATTCTGCTCCGAATTCTCCGGAAAAAAACGAAAATCAAAATAGAAGGCCTAGGTATCTAGGCTGCGCCAGTATGACAATCGTATACGACAATGTATGCCAGAATGACAATCGTATACGATGAATAGTATCGTGTGGAAGGGCCTTTACACTACAGCAAACACCTTGACGCCACACCAACAAGTCACGTGGTATTTAGCCGCGTTCATGAAGTGATCACTTTTTGGCTGAAATGTCCGTTCTTTATAGTCTATTTCTAGAGGTCAACCGAAATGGGTTTTGCTTGCCGATCCGATGACCGATATTTCTTTTACAACATCGGCCGATGTCCGATCCGATGTTTTTAGAGATTACTGCATGACGCCGTTTGGAGGAAGCCCAGATTAGTCGCTATATATGGAAAGAATAAGATACTGACTATAGTAATGCATGAGGCACAGATAATTTCATCATTTGTTTGTTAGTTTTATTTTGTAAGTGACACGTCGCACATATATTTTTAAGTCCATCGAACTGGCACCAAAAATGTTGCATTTTCACAATTCGCTCTCTGAAATTTCCGGTCTGACTTTCGTCACTAGCCACTTATCTTTCAAAATAAACGGGTTCACACAATTCCCAGCAGGAGATGGAACCTAATCATCTAGTGTTCTACATCTTTTAGCTTTTGTCTTCTGCAGAAAAACTCTTATAAATGCCAAAATTTAGAAACTTAACATCGGCAAAAAACATCGACTACGGTAATGATATTTTACCGGTCCGATGTATTGCCGATGTTGCAAAATATCGGCCAAATCCGATGTCCGATCCGATCATCGGTTGACCTCTGTCTATTTCAGTGGTATAATAACGTTTTAAAGAATTTTTCTGTTCAATATGTTCTAAATGCATATTGATAATTTAAAAACTGAACAAAAAATTCGTTTCATATGGGCACTTTAAAAGAATTTTGGCGTATGTATAGTTAATAAATGTACTGCATATGAACAGACAACGGATGTCATATTATAGAAATAAAAGTGACAGGATAACTTAGTACGAGACTGGGCAAAACTGGTGATATGCTATGAAAATCCGATGTGTATACTGCATGTACACATCAGATTTTCAATTCAATATTACACATCAAGGTAATGTAGAAATACAAATCGAGGTACTGTCGAAATAGAAATGTGTAGCAGGTCCCATTAAGTTCGTTTCACTCTCCACTTTACATGACGAAGACCTTCGCTCGAGTCGAAACGTTAGACCTCATACACACTATTTTGGTAGAAAACACCAATTCCGTTATTTGTAGTCAGAAACGTAGCTTGTTTTCTCATATGGGAAACAAATTTCTTGTTTCATTATTTTCGTTTAATAACTCACACAAATCTCAGTGTATGAAAATGAGTGACGGAACGAACTTTGGAAAGGTGTTTTGCCAAAGAGCGTCAAAACCAGAATGAAGTAGGATGTTGTATTTTTGTCATTGCATGTCTGGCTTATAGAGTTGGTGTTGTGCGGTTTGTGCGACTTGCCAAGGACGGTGGGAATTTTCTCCTATGCGAAAATCTCATTACGATGTAGCTGTTTTCTATGGTAAACATAATCAGATGTTACTTTTATTAAACCCAATTTACCTAGTTACTGATCGAATATATATTGTTATCAACAGTTATAAACTTTTCCTTCGATTTTCTTGGCAAAAATGCCTTGGTAAACATGGTTATTTAGTCGTTTTTGAAGCCGTTCAAAACTATTGCAGCCGTGATTTATCGGATTTATTAACAATAAAGTCATGAAAAATGTAGATTTACCTGTTATAAGAGACGTTGCTATGTGCGTTGCTAGGAAGCCTTTGATGAAAACACGTTGGCGATCTTAGCGATGAAAATGCACTCAACGTTGCAGTTAAAACATTCTGTTGTGTTAGTATACCTTGACATCTAATTTAATTATATCGAATAAACACGCATATACAAATTGTTGCTGGAGCACGTTGTGTTTATTGCTGCTTAAACGCTCGAGCTAAATGCACTTACATGGTGGAGTTTATCTACTCCACTGTACGTCTAAGATTTAAAATTTTTAAAGATCTTAGGGTGAAGATGAAAAACCCAACCTGCGTAAAACAGGATGGAGTATGTTTAAAAGTTCTTAATAAGATTGCCCCTCACTATCACACTTGCTATCAACTTATGGTAAACTACCATCAATTACAATTTTATCAACATGATAATAAGAATATACACTCCTGGGAAAATCTTCACTTCAATTTATAAATATTCACGTTCGTTCTCCTAAATAGACAAGTTTTTAGACACCTCGAATTTCCTGCTTGAAGATGGTTGAATATACTTATTCTTGGACTGGACACATCCCCATCCTCCGTGCCTCTGCATCGACACATCGGATAAATCTTGGCAACCCGGATCGGACGCACCACCGCTTCTTAAGCTGTGAGTCCCCAACTTCCGCAAATCTTCGAAAAATACCCTAAGTTGCTTTTGATGATATCTTTGGCCGTAGTATAGGAAATCCCGCGTGATTGGTGGAAGCTTTGCACACCATTATTATTTTTAAGTCGACGAACAACTGGGTAACATGAATCGGGATCGCTTGGCAATATTTGGAGCAATCTTTCAGTGATAGAAACAGGGCATGTCGGTCTATTCGTTTTAGCGATGTAGATGGTATTACCAGCACGAAATTGCATATCACCACTCTTTGAACTATAAGAAGGAATGATCCCACCTGATCTTCCTCCTCACACTGCGGGTCAACTGATAGCCAACTCCTCGGTGCCAATCTTGGCCCATTCATGTAGCAGTTCCTCTGCAAGTGTCCGTATTGTAAACACTGTAATATAGAAAACAAATATCACAATCAATAATATACCGAGAATATAGTAAGTTTGACTAAGTAACGTGTAAGCAGCGAGGAATAGTTAGGGCGAGTATTCACCTTTTATACTATTGCATAACAATGTCATTACTTAATGTATTCATATCAGAACAATATTCTGCATATCAAACAATTACTCAATTAGATATAAATTATCTGCTTAACGCAGATAATTAAAACATCTAATTTAATTATATCGAATAAACACGCATATACAAATTGTTGCTGGAGCACGTTGTGTTTATTGCTGCTTAAACGCTCGAGGTAAGAACAAAGCAGTCGTACTCGTATCCCGTCTGTATATAACAGGAAATGATATCGTTAACCGAAAACAAAACTCAATGCGATATACAAAAGCAAATTAATTGTATACTTAACTTATAACAAGGCCCAATTTGATTCCCGCTTGGACTATTGCGGTCGGGCAACAGTGGTCGACGTATGAAATTCTGCAACGGTACTGTGCGATTTGTAGAACCACGAAACAAATGAGACTTTGGTGCCTTTGCTTTCTTTGCTTTCTTTTCCGCAGCTCGCTCAGCGCGATCGATCCGTTTCTCATCATCTGAGTTGTCGGCCAACTCGTTAGTGACATATGCTGCTACGGTTTGCCAACCGTGTTCACTTGTATCCGCAAATTTGATTAGCTTCATTCGAATCTCAATGGCTAATTTACCTTCTTGCAAGAAACTCATAGCCCTGTCGATGTCTTGGTGCTCGAGAGCAGTTGTAACGCTTTCCATGGTATCCAGAACATGAAGCTGGTGATTGTATTGCTGCTCGTTTCCCTTCGATTTAAATTGGGGTTTCTCTGGGCGAGGCTTTTTATGGGAAGGGCGTCGAGCGTTGCTGAATTATCGGCAGACAACTCTCTCTTCATGAGGGCAAAGCGGTCGTCGACGACGTTGGTAAGTTGCTGGCACATTTGTGCTAACGATTTCTCCATGAATTCTTTCATATCATTCTGGAGGTCTGGTTGAGACATGTTGACTAAGTAACGTGTAAGCAGCGAGGAATAGTTAGGGCGAGTATTCACCTTTTATACTATTGCATAACAATGTCATTACTTTATGTATTCATATCAGAACAATATTCTGCATATCAAACAATTAGATATAAATTAACTGCGTAACGCAGATAATTAAAACTAGCTTTGTATCCAGGTATTCTATGACTTTCTTTTGTGATTTAGACTACTTAAAATCCGTCAAAAACGCGAGGAACACGTGCTTATGCTTTATTGAGTTATAATGCACGGTTTATGAGCTCAGTAACCAATCACATAGCGTGTTCTCACTCATTTACTTCCGGTTATTTTATAAATATAGCAAAAGTGAAAAGGTGGTAAACTGCCAAGAATTTAGTGCCGAGATACTGACGTTTCGAGCGGAGCCCTTCATCAGAGTAAGACCAATACATATACATATATATACATATATATATATATATATATACTAAGGATTTTTGGTGAAGGAAAATTTGGAGTGTTGGAATATATACATTTTAAGACCAAACCGGGACCAGTTGCGAAAAATGGAACTTCAAGATATTTGTTTCTTCCACTAATACCTACATGTGGCTGTTATCAAGAATTAGGTTGTACATTCATTCCGCTGACTAGAATGTGCATGTGAACAGATTAAAGCAAACTGGTGGAATACTGGTGCTCAGAAGCAGAAACTCGAATGTGCGATTTAGATAGATATGCAGGCAGATGGCAACATTATGGTCATAAGCTATCTAACTCAATTTTGTATCGTGTATTTATTGGGGAATGTTTTGTGGACACCAACAATTGCTAGGTTTGTGGAAGTATACAGTCAACTCTCGTTATAGCGGACTCCCTGGAGACCGTCATTTGGTGTCCGTAATAGCGGGATGCGATGAAAATATCCCGATTTCAGGTTGTAAATGTCACTACAATGTATTACTGCTTTTTTGTTTTAAAATGTCCAGTTTATTTCAATTTCTAGTTGACGTTTACTGTGATACATATAAGTACACAGTTTCAAATATTTTTTTATTCCAACTGAACCAAAAATACAACGGTAACATGAATCAATGTCAAATGTCTTTCCCTTCACTGTATAAATGGTACAGTAACAAAACTCAGTAAACTTACACGAAGTTTTATTCTGTGATAAAGTATACCTCTCTAGCGTGCTTTGATGTGATCTTTCGCTCACGGCATTCAGTTCTCGCTTACTTTATATTTTCTGTTTGTCATTTTTGTCAACAGAAATGATGACGAACGGAATCTTCGAAGTACTTCCGCTGACAAATAGCAAGATGTAAATATGTCAGTCACTCGATAAATTAAAAAGTCATTCACTTTCATGTGTCGAGAGAAAATACGTCTAAGGTGTCCATTGTAACGAGAGTAGAACAATAAAAATGTTTGTTGGGGACCGCAATTCCGTAATAGCGATAGTCCGTAATAGCGAGAGTTATTTCAATACATTTCATAGTAGTAGTTTCGGCCGGGGATATATATATATATATATATATATATATATATATATATATATATATATATATATATATATATATATATATATATATATATATATATATATATATATATATATATATATATATATATATATATATATATATATATATATATATATATATATATATATATATATATATATATATAATAATAATAATAATAAATAATCTTTAATTATCCATCCTAAGAATAAAAATACAATGGATTTACAAATCATTTGATATAAAAGTTATACAATTAGTAAAAAACTATTTTAAAATATTGTTAATACTCTACGTTTAAAATATTCAGTTAGACAGCCAGGAGCCTGGCTGCTCTGGGAATAAATGAATTTGAATGTCTATTTGTTCCGAGATTGATATAGGAAGAGGGCTGGGCTTTGCTCTTAGGTTATATTTATGAATTGTTGGATTTGTCACAAAGATACGATTTGGGTGTTCATTATCATTTAGTATCCTTGTAGCTTCACGTTTGGTAGCATCCTCCCTCCTCTCCTCCAAAGTGGACAAAGTAGCTCTTGGGATCCCAATTATGTCCAGGCTTCTATCTTGCACGTGTTGTAAGTCTGCCGCCAGATATTTTGGTAGACCTCCCCATACCGCTGATGCATATTCAAGAAGCGGGCGAATTTTGGTACAATATACTTTTATACCAATCTCACTTGGTAGATTTGCCTTTCTACATTCGCGTAGATAATATAATCTCTTATATATATATATATATTTATATATATATATATATATATATATATATATATATATATATATATATATATATATATATTTATATATATATTTATATATATATATATGCATTTATATATATATATATTTATATATATATATATATATATTTATATATATATTTATATATATATATATATATTTATATATATATATATATACCACGGAACGTTGAAAGTGCTCAATACCATAAAGGTAGAGCGAATATATAGTGAAAGTGGTCTTACCTCAAAATGATAAAAGCCGCATATATATATATATTTATATATATATATATTTATATATATATATATTTATATATATATATATTTATATATATATATATTTATATATTTATATATATATATTTATATATATATATATTTATATATATTTATATATATATATATATATATTTATATATATATATATATATATATATATATATATATATTTATATATATATATATATATTTATATATATATATATATTTATATATATATATATTGTATATATATATATATATATATATATATATATATATATATATATATATATATTTATATATATATATATATATATATATTTATATATATATATATATATTTATATATATATATATATATTTATATATATATATATATTTATATATATATATATTTATAAATTAAATATCAATTAAATATCAATTAAATATATATATATATATATATATATATATATATATATATATATATATATATATATATATATATATATATATATATTTAATTGATATTTAATTGATATTTAATTGATATATGAGAGGATTTAATATTGTCAAATACATATATGGAAAAAGTGACTGCCCTAACCGGGAATCGAACCCTGGTCTCCGAATCAACGTTTCGGCGCTTTGACCTAATGAGACACGGTCAGAACAGTCAGTGATTTTGCCATATACATATTAAATTCGCCGCTTTAACATAACACCAACAGGCAGACATCGCATCTAACCATAATGTGGAGAAAGGCCTCTCGAGCGCACTTCCCAAAGTAGCGAAGCGATACACAACTTCTTGTATACAGAGGGCTTTAATAATAATTAAGAATAATTAATTAGAGCGCCGAAACGTTGGTTCGATTCCCGGTTGGGGCAGTTACTTTTTCCATATATGTATTTGACAATAATATTAAAGTCCTCTCTAATATTAATGAATTATTATTAAAGCCCTCTGTATACAAGAAGTTGTGTATCGCTTCGCTACTTTGGGAAGTGCGCTCGAGAGACCTTCCTCCACATTATGGTTAGATGCGATGTCTGCCTGTTGGTGTCAAGTGAAAGCGGCAAATTTAATATGTATATGGAGAAATCACTGACTGTTCTGACCGTGTCTCATTAGCTCAAAGGTCAGAGCGCCGAAACGTTGATTCGGAGACCAGGGTTCGATTACCCGGTTGGGGCAGTCACTTTTTCCATATATGTATTTGACAATATTAAATCCTCTCTAATATTAATATTCTGCGTGCTTATGCAGAAAAATTAAGAATATGTATGTATATAATTAATAACTGTATGATCGTCCAGCTCAAATCCTCGGAAAATGATTCTGAGTTCTGGACGGGGATCGAATCTGTAACCTTTTGATTGCTGGTGAAATGCTCTAACCATTGAGCTACCGAGACATAGATGGAGACGATGTACTGGTTCGATTGATATGTACTGTACTACCTATTCAGTTATATTATATGTTAATGAGGCACAGGATGACGTCAAAGCAGGCAAACAACATGGTGGCAATTCTAAAATGTGTGTATATCTTCAAAGTTATCTAATGAAATTACTTGAAACTTTCCTGTTTCAAGTTATGTTGTCACCATAGTAACCTCTCCGTTCCCATACAGAAGTCTTCATTTTCTGCCATCGCAAGCAACGTTTTCGATTTCAAACTTGGGTATTGCATTGGAAAAGTTTTTGAAAACGTTTTTGAGAACTATCAATCTCAACATGTTCTGCACATGAGAGAAAACAAATTAGGAACTAGGAGGTCTGGAAACTAATCTGTTAGTACGGTGATAACAACTTGAAAGGGATGTCGCGAACAAGTGTCCAGTTCAATTTGCCCGAATATTATATTTTTTTATAAAATTGCCCGAATTTTATTGGATGCGCATTAAGACAACAACAACAAATGTTGCCATACAATTTAGTATAAATTTCTACTTTACCATATCATAGTTTGCCCGAATTTAATAGTTCTATTGTCCATTTTTGCCCGAATTTTCCCGGTTTTTTAAAACTTTGGGGGATGGGGGTAGGGGTGTAGCGACGCATTTCATTGCATGGATAACTTTGAAGACAATATACACGAATTTTAGAATTGCCACAATGTTGTTTGCCTGTTTTGACAAGTTGTAAGTTGATACTGCAACCGGCGGACAGTTCTCCCCAGGCAGTGTCCACATCAGTTAAAAAGTGGATCAATTTGCTTTAAGGGTAAGACAATACCGTATACGTGACAGCAGCCCCATACGTTTGGCTACTTCATATATAATTCTTCACCATTCTTCATCATTTTAAGTGCCCTTTCAAACATAGCATTATCATTTTTGGGGTTAGAGGCACTCTAAAAGAGGAACCATGCCTTTTATTGTTCATTAGCGTTGAATAATTTTGAAAATCAACGTTGTCTAAGCCGTAAGAACGAGCGAGATATTTATCGAGAACACCAAGTGTGTCATTATCACATATATCATAAAAGACACTCATTAAACCCGGATTTCTTTTGTTTTTTCTTCAGGAATTATTAACTTTTAAATATATATTCCAACTCATGCATTTTAGACAGGAAAAACATTCCCACGACCTGCGCTCGAAAATGTTATCGAAAACATTCGCTCACGCAGTTGTAGTCTCCGACCAACGTCGTTGTTCCTCGATGGGTAATGACGTACTAAAGAAGCATCGTGGCTCTGCTGTAGATGCAGCAATTATGTCTGTACTTTGTTTGGGAATAATCGATTTTCAATCGACCGGCATTGGTGGAGGAGGACACATGATTATTTATAAGCGAAGTACAGGGACGGCTGAGGTGATCGATTTTAGAGAATCTGCTCCAAGTGGAGTTAAAGATGGTGACTTTAAGAAGCCCTGGAAAGAGGGGGAATACTTCGTTGATCCAAAGTTGCTACGAGGTAAGGGTTTAACCTGAAAACGCCGTAACGGTTTATGGTACACACCATGGCCAAGTTGTTCAGAGAGATATCATATAGCGTTTTTATAATATTTAATCTAGTGTACATGATGTAGATGATCCACGAACATGGAAAACAGTATGTATCAAGTGCCATACTGCGCGGGCACTCACAAATAGATTAAGGTGTCTCTGTTGATATCTTTAAATATTTGTTCTCTTAATTTTTTTATATTTAGTTGTTTTTGTATTCTTAAGTATTATTGTTATTTTAAGGGTCCACCGTAATTGGGGGAAACCTGTGGTGGTATCCCATGTTTGTATTAGATTTGTTCCCTTAGCTGAAGCTTAATAAACCATAAATCATAAACCATTGATGAACAATAGCTGTATCTTGATCATCAACAGCATCACTTGACCTTTCCTGTTTTGTTAGGTGCGGTAACCACGGGGAGTAGGCATATTTTAATTGTAAAGGCTATAGTGCTATAGAACTACTTGCTTCCTTGTGGAACTCCACCTTTAATTTTTTGAGGTCAGATTGTTCCCTTCGAATGTAGATACTTGCGATCTACCTTGAAGGTATGGACCAATTTGAATAAAAGTGTTTAAACGCTTGTTGTGATCGATTAAATCGAAGGCCTTTCGAAAATCAAGAAAATTTATACGAATAATTTTTTCTTAGATCAAGGCTCGAATTGCCTTATAGACCTCTTTCATAATGGCGGCCAGTCTAAATATTCTTTTATATGAATGGAAATTAGCCTTTCTGGCCTCGTTACAAAGCAAAGAATATTTGGAATTGCAGACATAGTCGGGTCAATATATGAAAAATTACCACCATACCATTAACCAGCTGTTGTGGTCTAGTGGTTACCACACATGTCTATGAGCTGGGAGACACAGGTTCAAATCCTGGGTCGGACCACCACTCAGGGTCTTAAAAATAATTGAGGAGAAAGTGCTGCCTTTGCAATAATATCAGCAAATGGTAAGACTTTCGGGTCTTCTCGGATAACGACCTTAAATCGTAGGCCCTCGGAACCCCTATCAATTGGGCTTCTAGCCTGTTGGGTATTCCGTTCACCAAAGAGTGATAAATCTAATAAACTCAAATACCCCAAAAAAATTGCTAGAAAAGGTTTTTCAACTGTTTCTGATAGTATTGAATATGGAGAATATTATACTAAAAATCTACCAAAATCAGACTTCCGGAAAGTTGTCAAATCCAAGATGGCGTCCAAGATGGCCGCCAATACCTAAAAATAGCCATAACTTCCTTACTATTCACCCTATAATGATACTTTTGGTGTCTACACCCATGTTTTGGGGATCAAGGAACTCAGTGAATCACCATTGAACAACCAGAATTACAGGAAATCCAATATGTCGCCCAAAATGGCCGCCGATACCCTAAAATTGCTATCTGCAAAGATTGATACAATATGATCAGGGTTACTTGAAGTATCTACCCATTTTTTTGACTCCGTGGCCCTCTTTGAGTGCAGGATTAAAAAGACACTGGGAACTGTTTGCTAACTGTTGGTTATTACAAATTGACCATTATACGATGTGCTTCTTTGTTTCATTTATATGCGAGGCCAAATGTGTAATTATGTTGGTATCGTACTTCCTCACTGAAGAGAAGTGCACGGGTATCCATAGGACCGTTTGATAGCAAATCTGATTCTGTGGAACTAAGGTTGTGTTCGGTAGTTCAGATTACAGTTGTGTTAAGACATATTCATTCGCTAAAGCAATATTGCATGTTGTGGCGATCGTTCTGATGAATGGGGTTTTGCTGTGCAGGGTCGAATCGAATACTTCCATTCCCCCTGCTCTTTTTGAGGCCAGAAATTTGTTTCGAAAGCCTGACAAGCCGCAACTAGCTCATGCGATAACTGAGCATTTGAGTGATGCATCAAGTAAAGTCCTAACTGAATCTATTCCTAGAACTGAACATTACGTCCTTGACGGAGGCTCCTTACTACACCGTGTACCCTGGAAGAAGAGAGACAGTTACGGTGCAATAGCGGAATTATATGCGGATTTCACCATTCGCCGTTATGGTGGTCTGGCAACGGTAGTCTTCGATGGATATGATGGAGGTCCGTCTATCAAAGACAATACTCACCAAAGGCGTGTGGGGAAGAAAGTTCACCCTGTGGTCAGCTTCACTGCTGAGACAGAGTTTACAGGCAAGAAGGACGATTTTCTGTCGAGGGATAGCAACAAACAAGGACTGATAAATCTCATCGGTGGAACTGAGGCAAAGAGTGTGCAGTGTCATCAATTCACCTGGGGCAGAGGCGTAGCCAGAAGGGGGGCCGGGGGGCCCGGCCCCCCCTGGCAAAATTCCTGGCCCCCCCTGAGAAAATGTGTACTCTTAGGTCTTCATATGCCTCAGTTAGGATGGCCCCCCCTAGGTTTTTCCTGGCCCCCCTTGACAGAAAAACCTGGCTACGCCTCTGACCTGGGGACGCAGACGTAGACATTGCCAAGGCTGCAGTTGAAGCATCCAGATACCATTCTACTACTTTGATAGGGGAAGACACTGACCTACTAGTTCTGCTCCTTTATTATGCCCAGACAGATAACAAGGACCTCTATTTCCGATCGGACAAGGCGACTGCTACAACAGTGTATAACATCAACAGTCTTATATCAACCCTAGGAAATAATTTGCATTCCCAGTTGCTTTTCATTCACGCCTTCACAGGATGTGATAGTAGGTCGGTCTTTCAAAAGCTTGTGAAAGGTGATTCTGTAATACAATCCTGTGCTGATCAATTCCTCTTTCCAAATCAGGAGAAATAATTGATTGAAAAAATTGGACAATGACAGTCGTGTTCAAAAACAGGCAATGGCTGTCGTGTTCGGCGGGAAGGGTACTGAGTCGCTGGCATCTTTGCGCCACAGTACCTTGACCAATAAAATCGTATCATCAACATCGTTCGTGACACCTGAACGTCTGCCCCCTGTGCGTCCTCCACCAAACTCCACTGTCTCAGAGTTTACTACCAGATAATGGTCTGGATTGGGAAGGAGAGTGACCTGGATGTGTCGAACTGGGGTTGGAAGTTGGAAGACAATAAATTGATTCCGGTAATGTCGGATATGAATGCTGCCCCTGACATGCTCCTAAAGATGATTCATTGCAAAGGTGCAAATGCAAAACTGCCTGCAGAATACTGGTAGCCCATACACCCTGCAACTACAGCGTATGCACGCCAGCTTGTGGACAATGCCAGTTAGAAACTTGTGACAATTCGTACAACCTGCAGGCTACATTTATTGAAGAGGAGGATGAGGAGGGGCAAGAGTGTAATTGACAATATGTATGCATTCATAGAACAATGGTAACTTTTTAAGTCAGTGTTTTTGCCATATTAATATCGTTGAAGAACTGATAACTCAATCATTATTTAATTCACGTCATTAGATTCCTAGAAACCTAAAACCAAGGGATAGACACAAAAATTGCAACTATAGTGTGAATAGTAAATGACTGATAGCAATTTTAGGATATTGGCGGCCATTTTGTACGCCATATTGGATTTCCTGGTGTTCTGATTGTTCAAAAGTAATTTCACTGTTTCCAGTGAGTTTCTTGACCCCTGAGACCTGGGTGTAGACACCAAAATTATCATTCTAGGGTGAATAGTAAGGAAGTTAAAGATATTTTAAGGTATTGGCGGCCATCTTGGATTTGACAACTTTCCGGAAGTCTGATTTTGGTAGATTTTTAGTATGAAATTCTCCATATCCAATACTACCAGAAACAGTTGAAAAACCTTTTCTAGCAATTTTTTGGGGTCAAAGACTAACACACGAACGAAGATCAGAAAGGCTAGTTTAAATACGTATAAAAGAATATTTAATTTGTGTGTCATTATGAAAGAGGTCTATGCACCAGGTAAACCACCGAATTGGCACTCACTGATTTTTCCATAGTGCTCGTTAGGGAAATTGCTCTCAGGAGGTCACTGATCTGATTTAGAATTTGATGAAACATTGCTCGAACTAAATGAAAGAAACTCGACAATTTCTAAGATTTAATCTCCAAAGCGTACAGAGCTACATGCAGATTTAGAATATAATCTCAGAATATATTGAAATTTTTCTTCAGATATTTCGCCAACGGTTTCTCATGGCCCTTTTAATGTGTGATAATCCTTTAAGAAATGTGCTATCTTGTGTATTATTTTATTATTATTTTATCAGATATTAAACGATGTACGTTAGCTAAAGCGCATAGACACTGAAGAAAGTCATCGAAAGTGAAACTGGGCTAAGCGGAAGAAACCTAGTTAATGCTATGAAATGTAGTGGGCAGAAACGAAGTGAATGAACTATGAGATATACAGCATTATAATACTTAATGTTATCCTCGTAAAATAAAGTTTGATTGATTGATTACATGATTGAAAACGTAGGTATAGCCATGTTTTTATTGCGAACTAACCATTTTTTCTTAGGAGGATTATCCATTGGTGTCCCTGGTATGCTCAAAGGGTTAGAGTTGGCTCATAAACGCCATGGGAAGTATTCATGGAGAAATATTTTTGAGTCTGCGGCAGATCTGGCCGAAAGCGAAGCCCATATATCCAGGTATTTTCTGAAGCATCTGGACGAAGACATTGCAAAATACAAGAAGACAGAATTCAAAGATTTTAGGTATAATGTGCTCTTTACTCTTTCGGTTTTTACTACATATGTAGCCGTAGTTTTTCATTAAGCCAACACCAGGTCCAATTAAATTTCATTGTCCACTGGTATAATAAATAAAACATTACAGGTAGTTGTACAGATGCGCATTATATGCATGTTCTCATGGCATGAAGACCTCTTTCATAATGGCGGCCAGTCTAAATATTATTTTATATGCATGCAAATTAACCATTCTAGCTTCGTTACAAAGCAGAGATTCTTTGGAATAACAGACACAGAAACAAGGTCAGAAAGGCTAATTTAAATGAATATAAGGGGAATATTTAATTTGGGTGCCATTATGAATAGACCGCGCGTGGGTAGATCTTCCGCGCATGGTGAATACGTTGCACGACGGTAGAAGAGAAGGAAGAAATTGCAATTAGCCACAAAACCAGATTTATTCGGTATATTCAAGTTGAATATACAAGATAACCGTTTAGACAATGCCGGGAACCCAGGCCTGGCTATGCCACTGACCATTGCTCAACGAAGAACAACAATGAAATCCCAGATTAATTCCCTCAATGAGAATCCGTTATAATGTCATTAAGTTGCATTGAAATATTAGAATAATTTAAGACAGGACCCTTTTTTGCCCGAATGACAAGACCATTTTTGCCCAAATTTTGGACAACTGGTGGAACAGCCCCCCGGCCCGTACGCCTATCGATAACACTCCATCTTATACTGTATATAATAATAATAATAATAAAGACGTATTAGGAGCATTATACAATAGTCTCAATGCTCTTACAACAATATATATATTCTTAAAGTTACTTTTAAAACTAATTACAGTTTCATTATAAGATAAAGCCTACTACATATATTAACACTATGAACAATAACTATTAATTTTAAAAAAGAAAAATCTTAACTGCAGACTTAAAATTACTTAACATTTCAAAGCTTCTAATTTCCTGTGGTAATGAATTCCACAGTTTTGGCGCTGCAACCAAGAATGCTCTGTCTCCATGAGTCACCGTTTTGGATTTTGGCTCGAGTAGCAGATTTTGGTCAGATGATCTCAAAGTACGAGTAGGTTTATATTTAGTTAGCAAATCAGTAATATAAACAGGCGCCTGGCCATGCAAAGCCTTGAAAGTAATTATTAGTATCTTAAAAACAATCCGTGATCTCACCGGCAACCAGTGAAGATTACGTAGCACAGGGGAGATATGCTCCGATTTTTTAACCCCTGCAACAAGTCTAGCAGCGCTGTAACTTGCTCAATTCAGTATCTGGTAAGCCATATAGGATGCTATTACAGCTGTCAAGTTTTGATGTTATGAATGCATGCACCAACTTCTCATAGTCCTTTTTACTCAAATATTTCCTGATCTTGCCAATATTTCTGATAGCCAAAGTGACACCATATATGAGGTATTCTGCAATCTTATTGGTTCTTATACTAGCAAGCTAGAGCTCATATCTTATTAGTATAATAAAAAAATTAAAAAATAACGGAATGTTTGGCTAAAGTGAGTGAGCAATAAATCAGGTATTGGCTTGATAAAACAACACGAAGAAATACCTAAAAATATTACGAGTGTCTATATTGACGATACATGGACGATCGTCAAGCTCGTATCCTCAGAAAAATGATTCTGAGTCCCGGACAGGAATCGAACCTGTAACCTTCTGATTACCGGTGAGACGCTCTAACCATTGAGCCACCAAGACTCAGATGGCTCAATGGTTGGAGACGCTCTAACCATTGAGCCACCGGACTCAGATGGCTCAATGGCTCAATGGTTAGAGTACATCATTGTAACCTTCGCTTTCCATCTGAATCTGGGTGGCTCAATGGTTAGAGCGTCTCACCGGCAATCAGAAGGTCACAGTTTCGATTCCTGTCCGGGACTCAGAATCATTTTTCTGAGGATACGAGCTTGACGATCGTCCATGTATAGTGTGTATATTAACAGTGTCTATATTACAAAACAATTATACCAATCGCTCTTGTATATAACTATACTAGCTTATGATAAATGTTAAAGTGCCCGTCGCCACATGCTTAAATAGCGGTTGAAAAACGGACTTTAAGATGAAGGACAGCGGCGGCTAAAAGCAATATGCGGTTATATAATGTTGACCGAGATAACGTTCAAAATAATATACGACGAAGTGCCCGGATTATAGCCGACTAATTTCTAAGTACATAAACCGTTTTTACGAAGGGTATTCACGTTCTCGTAATATAGTAGACACGTATGTTATGTATTTTGACTCGCTAATTCCAAATCTGTTTTCATAATTGAAAACGGTTAAATATTGATCGAGATAACGTTCAAAATAATATTGACCGGCTTATAGCGAGTAAAGCCGACTAATTTCTAAGGGTGTTCACGTTCTCGTAATATAGTAAACACGTATGTTATGTATGTTGACTCGCTAATTCCAAATCTGTTTTCACTAGATTTTAAATCGGTTAAATATTGGCCGAGATAACGTTCAAACATTTCTTCGACGAAACGGGCTTTTGCAAATTGTGAATTTTTGCAAATACACAAGTACACGGCCACGGCGTGCGAGGTCTGGGCGCCATTTATGGGGAAAATCCCGTGGGGGGATAGAAAAGGCGGGCGGGGGGATTATACCTCGAACTATAACAGGTTCCGATCCCTGTCCGGGGACTCAGAAACATTTTTTTGAGGATATGAGCTTGATGATCGTCCATGAGATAGTATATCTACTCCAAGCTCTCCTACTTTCATTACAGCAGTGTACAGTTACTTTCCAAAAGTTTAAATACAAGCTCAAAAAGTTCAATATTATGTAAAATTTAATTACAATCTTTATGCTTTTAGTTTTATAATTGGCTGGCAAGATTTCATTTAAGCTAAAGTAAACACAAAATGTATCGGATAATGTTAACAAAATGATGGGGCGTCTGTCAACACTTAGTTGCAAATCCCTGTGCTTTTGAGGACCTTCTTTGCTCATTTAGGCATGGATTCAACCGTGGTCTGGACAGGTTTTTTAAATTTTATTCCCTTTTTTCCCGAACAATATCCTCTAGTTCAGCAATTGTCCTAGTCGAGGGTTTCTTTTGCTGATTGTCTTCCTCAAAACCACCACAGGTTCTCCACACGATTTCGTGTTTGCAAGAGCACTCCTTGCTACTGGTTGCTGACAGGTGACGCAGACGCTTGGAAATGATTTTACAAAATGATAACATGTCAGTCCATCAAGCAAATGTGGCAACATCCTGGAAAACCAGAAATCATGTAACAAGCCTTGAGTGGCCAGTAAAATGTCCTGAACTCAACCCAATGAAGAAACTGTGGATGGTTCTGAAGAAGGCAATCGGCAAAGAAATCCTTGACCAAGGACAGTAGATGAACTGGAGTTTGTTGTTCGGGAAAAACGGGGGGGAAAATTCCCACAAAACAGTCCAGACCTTGGTTGAATCCATGCCTAAACGAGCAAAGAAGGTCCTCAAAGCATATGGGTTTGCAACTAAGTATTGACAGACGCCCCAACATTTTGTTAACATTATCCGATACATTTTTGTTTACTTTAGCTTAAATGAAATCTTGCCAACCAATTTTAGCATAGTTGAACACGTAACAAGTAATTGTGAAAGATTGTAATGAAATTTTGCACAATATTGAATTTTTTAGCTTGCATTTAAACAGTGGACTACGGGCATACGTACCATGAGTAAAGATTCTTCTGTTCACATTGTTTCATCTATCCGTCCAACCTTTTGGTTTGTCTTAGATTTAGTCTTCGGCGGTAACTTGTGCGAGTTATATTTTCCTAAAAGCGAAAAATTTAACATATTTAAAAATTTCTGCCATATTCTACAAACTGTTTACATAACTCTTTTTTGCCTACATTTTTTTTATTTAGGGAATTCCTTGCTTCTTCAAGCGAAGGAAACATTTTCAAAAACCCATCGCTGGCAAAGACACTTCGAATAATTGCAGAAGCTAAAAATGCGGAACCCTTTTACAACGGAGTACTAAGTAAAAACATTGTGGATGATATTCAGAAGAGCTATGGTTCAATTACGCTGGAAGATTTGAGGAACTATCGGGCGATTCTACGTGAGCCAGTGGAAGTTGATCTAAGCGACAAAAAGTTTTACTCCACACCACCGCCGGCTGGTGGAACGATCCTTTCATCCATTCTTAATATCTTAAACGGTATGTTGATAGTCCATGACAGACAGGACCGGACAGGACAGGACAGGACAGGACAGGACAGGACAGGACAGGACAGGACAAGACAAGACAAGACAAGACAGACAGACAGACAGACAGACAGACAGACAGACAGACAGACAGACAGACAGACAGACAGACAGACAGACAGACAGACAGACAGACAGACAGACAGACAGACAGACAGACAGACAGACAGACAGACAGACTGGATAGAAAAAAAGACAAACTAGACAGACTAGTCGCATGGACTATCGGTACTAAAATAAAGCATTATGGTAAGAGTTAGGATTATTATTAGGGTTAGGATTGGGGTAAGGTTTGGGTTAGGACTATGTTTAAATTTGGGGATATTTATATGGAAAGTCAACCGAAATTTCAATCTCCTACACACTATTTCGGCAAATATTTACACTATTTGCATCAACCTTTTAAACAGACTAACACACACAGACAGACAGACATCTTTACGTTTATCTTTAAGTTTAGTTTTTCCTTATCATACAGGCTACAATTTTTCTAAGCATGATAACGATGGAAATTCAGATGAAGAAGCCAAGATGTATCACAAAATGATCGAGTCGTTTAAATGGAGTTATGCAAACATTGGACAGCTGGGAGATCCTGAATTTCGGACAAGGAGCCAAGCAAGAGACTTTTCCTTTACTAAAAACATAAATAGATCGCAATCTGAGATGATAATGGTGAATCAGGTAAAACGAAAACTGGAAAGCCTTCGTTGTTAACTTTGTCTGTTTAGTCTGCACGAGAACATCCTTTTGGCACCTTTGTTTTTTATCGCAAAAATCGCGTTCCTCGTTGATCTATGCAATACGATGAGTTAAAGGGGAACTGTTTTAAATAAAATGCCTTTAAGTATAATGTTTAGAAATGTTAATAGTTTTACGGTATCTGCTCTTGTACTCGAGAAAAGCGAGTTTACGAAAACATGACGCAAGCAGCGAGGACGTCGTCTCTTAACAATGCAATTTTTCATCGTGAACAAAGGTTAAGTTTAATTATTAGTCCCAAGAGAATTTTCAACGACGTCTCCTGCTAAACAGGACTTCATTTACAGCATTTTCGTGTTCTGTGGACGACGTCATCCGCTTCGAGTTTTAGTCAAGTTTATACCCTGCACACTAACTGAAATGAATATGAAAACTGTCAAGCTTCAAAAGTGTCTGAAAACATAAGTTGAAAGTGGTCTATATATAACGATCTGCTACGGGGTTTAGAATATTATGTTTTATGCTGTTGAGAATGCCGTCGTCGTCTTCAATTTCGTAAACTCCCTAATTTATACATTTTAGAGTTTCGGCTCAAAGTTGATGTACAGCGGTGATTTTCTTTTCAATTTTGACGTCATTGAGTTCTTGTCTTTTGTTCCTTGCGCTCAATGACGTCAACATTGAAAAGAGGGAGTTCGTAAACATAAAATAAGGAATGGAAACGTTATTTCTCGAGTACAAGAACAGATATCGTAAAACTATATTAACGTTTCTAAACATTATACTTAAATGCCTTTTATATCAAAGTAATTTATTTTTTGACTACAGAACGTTCCCCTTCAAGTATAGGAAACTTGTTTCTGTTACCCAATGAAAAATACAAATAATTGGATATGAAGAAATACCTAATGGTTTGCGTGTTTGGATGGCCTGATACAAACACGCTGGGATGTTTACGCCTTTCTCAACTTGAGCAACATTCCAAGTGTTTGGATCACCATCCAAGTACACACAAACCATTAGGTATTTCTTTTATAAAACAACAATGATACACTAGTTTTGTTTCCTTTAAATCCCGTGTTTGGATGGGTATTGACCAATCAGAGCTTGCATAATAGATATGTTATTTTATAATCATATATACTTGCAGTGTCAACAATAACTTGTTGTTTCGATATTTTTAGGATATCAAAGACTATCTAAGCACGAAATACGGTGATTCCATCCGGAACGCTATCTCAGTAAATCGAACATATGACATCAATCATTACAATCCTGATGGTTTAGTTGGAAAACTCCAGGGAACAACACATGTTTCAGTTTTTACCGAAAACGGAGATGCTGTCGCAATCACATCCTCTCTCAATGACTTGTAAGCCAGCTCCGTATTGTTGTTGCCAATGTTGTTGACGTCACGGTGACGTTTTAGTGACGTCGTTGAAACGTCGCGGTGACGTCACTACAACGTCGCGGTGACGGTGTAGTGAAGTCGCGATGACGTCGCGGTGACGTCATCGTATGTCGCGGTGACGTCATCGTAATGTCGCGATGGAGTCGCAGTAACATCGTCGTAACGTCTCGGTGACGTCACTGCAGCGTCGTCGTAACATCGCGGTGACGTTGTAGTGACGTCGCGGTGACATCGCCATGACGTCACAGTGACTTGCTTCCGCTGTGGTTTCCGCTGTTGCTGCCGCTGTTGTTTCCGCTGTTTCTGCCGCTGTTACTGCCGTTGTTGCTGCCGCTGTTGTTGTTGTTGTTGCTGTTGTACTTGTTACTGTCACTGTTATTGTAGTTTCTATTGCTATTATGGTTGCTGTTGTCGTTGCTGCTGTTTCGGTTGCTGTTGTTGATGATGACAATGATGATTCTATTATTATCATGTTGTCATTGCCTTTTAGTCTACATTTTTTATAGAATACAGCTCGATGTTAATTTGTTGTTTGCTAGTTCTGTCACGGTCTTTACCTAACAGTTCTACTTTAGTTTTGGATCATTTGTCTACTCGAAGAAACTTGGTATTTTGTTTAACAACCAAATGAAAGATTTCCGTGAGTTTGGCTTTATACAGACATCTCAGAGCAGAAACCCGGACGCAACTACAAACATCATTCTACCCGGGAAAAGAATCCCGTCATTAATTTCACCATCGATAATAGTTGATAAAGATAACAACGTTGTCATGGTAATCGGAGCAGCTGGGGGAAGTCGAATACCATCTGTAGTAGCACAAGTTAGTTAAATGCTTATTAATCATGTTCTCTTCTCTCTTCATTCTTCAGTTCTTCCCCTCCTTCTGCTCCTCCATTTCCGATATTTCTCATCTTTCCCCTCTTGCTCCGATCCTGCTCTTTCTCCTCCTGCTCTTTCTCACGTTCTTTCTCCTCCCTTTTCGTCTTCTCCTCCTTCTCTTCCTCACTCTGCCTCTTCCTCCTCCTTCTCTTTTTTTCTTCTTCTTCTCCTCCATTTTTTTAGTTCTTTTCTCCCTCTTCCTTCTCCTCCTTCTTCTCCTTTTTGCTCCTCCTCCTTCTCCTCCTTCACCTCTTCCTTCACCTCTTCCTTCTCCTGCTCCTCCTCCTATTTATGCTCTCTCTGCCTTTTCGCCTCCTTCTTGGATACTTCTCCACCTCTTTCCGAATTCCTTCTCTTCCTTTGTCATCTCCTTTTCGTCCTCTTTCCTCTCCACCTCCTCCCCCTTTCTTCCGCGCTTCCTCCTACTCAAAGGAGGACTTTCATTTATTTTATCCGCAGGTAATCGTACGATATTTATGGCTTGGAAATACCTTACAATCTTCTATAAATGAACCTCGGTTTCACCATCAGCTGTATCCAAACATGGTTTTTGTTGAGAAAGGCATCCCGCATCATGTTAGGACTAAATTAGAGGAATTTGGTCACAAGATATCGGAGAGAATAGAATTAGTTGCACATTATCCCTTGAGCAATCTGGCGAGGTTGAACGCACTTGTCGTGGAACGACACAAATATACGAATAGAACAAGCATCAATGGTGTAAACGACGAAAGAGGAGGAGGGGGAATTGCTGGATATTGAGCCGTACAGCATTCCACACTTTCTCCACCATATCACACGAGCACAACCTTGATGTCCCCAAAGATTAAATTAAAGTGTCTGGGGAAGCCGGAGTTGAGAACGAATAATCTAATTGTTTTAGTAGCAGGCAAATCTTTATACTTTTCAGTCGGCAGAAGTTATATTTTAGTCGGAGTTAACACGGACAAGTAGAATCACTTATAAGTTCAATGTTTTGTTTATATGTAAATGTACAATCAACGAAAGAACGCCAAAGACATACTTTTATTAAAATGTCATAATGTTTTCATTTCGTATTGAGAATGAACTAATTATGAGAAAGGACTAATTAACCATTTCACCAGCTAACACCCAACGGAAAGACAATATTTTGCAGTGGCGGATGCGAGCGCCGCGCGCGCGCCCCCCTTGTTTTCTGTATTTTACAATGTCAAATCGAAGAAGTTGGAGTGATAAACGCAATATTATATGACCGATTTGTTTTGGTAGCTTATCCAATTTTCATTGCAAAAGCTAGTTTGCATGCACTCATAGATATTTTAACATGGGTTCCAAGATAAAACGATGGACATTTTCAGATGCCTAAAGGCTAAAGTGTATATATTGGTTGTGTACTACTTCTGAGTTTATATTAAAGTGTTTCATAATCTTGATCGTGGTACCCTAATTTCGCAAAAATTCTTAACAGAAATCGCCGGAAAAGCACTTCTGGGGCATGCCCCAGTCCCCCCTAGTAGGTTCGCGGCGTAGCCGCTAAGATACACCACAACGTGCTGCGGATTCTTCACGTGCGCCCCCTCCTGGATCCGCCACTGTTTTGACAAGCTAGTGCGTCAGTCGGTACAAGCTAGTGCGTCAGTCGGTTGAATTGAGCTTACACCCCCCTGTAAAATTTTCTGAGTACGGCCCTGTTTAGTAGAAACTTTAAATTATATAGTAAAATAACGATTTTGTCATGGCAACAAAAAATCGACGCTCCATACACACAAAATTGTAGCTTTGACTGCGCATAAATATGACACGTTCGGGCCTAAATAAAGAAATACCTAATGGTTTCCGTGTTTGGATACTGTGATCCAAACACGCGGGAAGTTGCGAGATTGGAGAAAAGCAAAAAAAACACGAGCCGCTAGGCGAGTGTTTTTAGCCTTTCGAAAGTCGAGCAACTTCCCAAGTGTTTGGATAACAGTATCCAAACACGGAAAAACCATTAGGTATTTCTTTTATAAAATAATACAAGAGAACGAGCAGCAAAACTTAAGGAAATTTTTGGCGGGAAATTTCCGTGTTTGGATGGCCTGATCCAAACATGGTTATTGATCAATCAGAGCCTGCGTAGCATACATGTTATTTTATAATCTTATTTCATACATAACATAAGGCTTAATCACCCATAGTAAACATATGTATCACATGTAAATTATGTAAATAAACTATATTTTGTACAATAAGTCATGTTATGTATGAAATAAGTTTTAGGCCCGACTCAGAACGTGTCATATTTATGCGCAGTTGACACTACGATTTTGTGTATTGTTTTCCTTGAATAATAAAGAATTCTATTCAATTTTTTATTATCATTTGTCGTTATATTGATGTAAGCATTTGATAACATCGCCAGTTGTACAAGCTTAATCAGCGAAATATTAATGTCATGATTTGCCTAGTTACTCAGTCAGCACTAATTTGTTCAAGATAGTATACGGCAATCGTGGCCTTCCAGCTCCTTCTCGTTTCCCACCACGATTAGACATTAAATTTTCATTACGCTTTACTTATAACTCGTCCAAAAATAACCCACCAACATGAAAATAACAAATACTAATCGAATAAACCGTTTAGCTTTCGACTTTGAAAATCAAAAAGTACGCTTAGCTGAGTAACCAGGCAGATCGTGACATAGCCCGTTTAAACCATTGATATTTTAGAGAGTATTGTTAGGAAAATAACGAAACATGATTTCAGTACAACTACCATAATGATCAAAAGGTTAAAGTGCTTCAGTCACCTTGGTAACATACTAGGTACCAAACTTCTGAAAGGTTTCAGGTGTAATGTTTCAATGAATACTTGTTATATATTTGAATGCGATGAATACTGCTGTTTTTCGTATTAGCAATGTTGTGTAAAACTCATATAACCTAGCTAAAGTCTGTAACAGGTGTTTAGGGATCATGAAAATTATATTTTATGAGATTAGATATAAGGGATCTGGAACCAATTATGTTTCCATGCATGGTAACTATATAAAAATGACTAGCTAGTCAAACAATAAAATACTAATATTGCTGTAATGTTTTGTTATTGACCTAGGACATATACTTTCCGAAATGTCAATGCTTTTGAAAGTGCCTATGAAATGAAAATTAAGTTTGTCTTCTTTAAATGAAAACCGAAAATTATTAGTAATGGTAATTTAGAGCTCTTTCATATCTCACGTCGTTCTTAAGATATTTGGACTTATGTGATATGCATATAAAGTAACCTATATGACGTAAAGAGCTTTACGCATTTTTAGGAAATCAAGAAATTAGAAATAGTAAATTAATTTGGTATCACTATTTCGATGTAATAATGTTAGGTTTCACGAAGTGTCGTAATGTGCAAAGTTTCAAGTGATTTCGTAGAATAATTTCAAATATATACTTTATTTTCTAAAAACGTGTAAGTATAGGTATATCATATGATAGCGAGTGCAATTATGGATTTACACTACGAGTACGTGATATTTGAAAATTTGCCAAAAATTTTCAAATATCACTCGTAGTGTAAATCCTTAATTGCACTCGCTATCATATGATTACTTAATTTCCATGACAAAATTACGTTAATTAAACAACGTTAATTAATTACGTTAATTAAACAACGTTAATTAATTACGTTAATTAATTACGTTAATTACACCAACTGGTGTACTATGAATGGTCTTATATGTAATCCGAGTAAAACCGAGATTGTCCATCTATCATCACGTTTTATGTATTGTGAACCAATGCAAGAAATATGTGTCAATGATGTGAAAATCCAACCGGCTCCGGTTGCACGTGATCTCGGTGTTGCTGTAGATAGACATCTAAAATTAAATACTCATGTAAATAACATCTGTAAATCGGCCACTTTTGCTATCAGAAATATCGGCAAGATCAGGAAATATTTGAGTAAAAAGGACTGTGAGAAGTTGCTGCATGCATTCATAACATCAAAACTTGACAGCTGTAATAGCATCCTATATGGCTTACCAGAAGCTGAATTGAGCAAGTTACAGCGAATTCAAAATACAGCTGCAACACTTGTAACAGGGGTTAAAAAATCGGAGCATATCTCCCCTGTGCTTCGTAATCTTCACTGGTTGCCGGTGAGATCAAGGATTGTATTTAAGATACTAATAATTACTTTCAAGGCTTTGCATGGCCAGGCGCCTGTTTATATTACTTTATATTACTGATTTGCTAAATAAATATAAACCTACTCGTGCTTTGAGATCATCAGACCGTAATCTGCTACTTGAGCCAAAATCCAAAACGGTCATGGAGACAGAGCGTTCTCGGTTTCGGCACCAAAACTGTGGAATTCATTACCACAGGAAATTAGAAGCTTTGATATGTTGGGTAATTTTAAGTCAGCAGTTAAGACTTTTCTTTTTTAAAATTAATAGTTTTTTTTGTTTTGTTTTTTGTTCATAGTGGTAATATATGTAGTAGGCTTTATTTTATAATGAAACTGTAATAAGTTTTATAAGTAAATTTAAGAATATATTGTTGTAAGAGCATTGGGACTATTGTATAATGCTCCTAATACGTCTATTATTATTATTATTATTATTATTATTATTATTAAATAATTGCACTCTCATTTATTGCACTCGAGTGCAATTAATGATTTATTGCACTACTCTCAGCCAATCAGAATCCAGTAATTTTGTCTCGAATTTTGTCATGTATATAATAAAACTCTTTACGTCATAGGTTATCTCATTTGCATATCACAAAAGTCTAAATATCTCAAGAATTTTTTTACCATTTCTAAACATTTTAGGAGTTCATTAAAATAAGACAAACATAATTTTCGTTTCACAGGCATTTTAATATTTCACTGATTAAGTTTGTACAACTGGTGACGTCATCAAGCTAAAATTTCAAATTATTACTTCCATCAAGACAGCGGCAAACGATAAATAAAAAATTGAATGGGATTCTTCATTTGAATATAAAAATCAAAGCCCAGCAAATAACATTTAGGCACAGCATTTCAGTATTCAAAACATACTTTTGAAGGAAAAATAATATGGAATGTCGAATTTTTCATTTCATAAAAACTTTAAGGATTTCTTAACTAACTTATGTTCATTGTAAACAATTATTGGATGAGGCTGAGCATGATATTAAGAGTTATCCAGACCGAGGTCAACGTGTCAACATTATCTTCCGAAGCAGAGGACTGAGGCGGATAACATTGACCGAGGTAAGACAATTTAACCATTTAAGCATTGTGCTTTTGATACACTTGACTACGATAAACATTTAGCGAAAATGTCTAACTTGGGCTTCACCAATTCTTCTGTTCAATGGTTTAACTGCTATTTATCGAACCGAACTCAGAGTGTTGTGGTTGATGGCATACTTTCTCAGTAACCCACAGCCAATCCTATATGGGGTTCCTCAAGGATCTATATTTATAGTTCCTCTATTGTTTATCGTATATATTAACGATCTACTGTCAGTATAGTCAAATCATGTCACCTTCAACTTTATGCTGATGACACCATACTGTGTTTTAGTAGTGCCTCTGTGACTACAATTCAATTTACATCATCCCAAGATCTGGAACTTATAATCACTTGGCTAAATCGGAACTTCCTATTCTTGAACTATAGCTAAACTAAGTTTATGTTGCAGAGATTAAGATCTGCCAGTAGTTCTATAGTTAAGGTTAATGATATAGTCTTTGATAGGGTGAAGGTTTCGGTTTGGGGTCAGGCAAGCGTTGGAGTTTCAAGCCCTCAACGCTTGCCCGACCCCAACTACCCCGGCTACGCAGGCTAATTCGTCTACCACTAGCAAGAACTGCCAAATATCAAGGTTCTTTCAGGTATAATAGTGCGAAAACCTGGAATTCACTTTTCACCATCTAGTACTACTATTCGAAATCTTCCTAGCCTGTCTACCTTTAAACGGGATGTAAAGACATTTTAAAATTAATATACAGTATCGTAGTCAAGTGTATCAAAAGCACAATGCTTAAATGGTTAAATTGTCTTACCTCGGTCAATGTTATCCGCCTCAGTCCTCTGCTTCGGCAGATAATGTTGACACGTTGACCTCGGTCTTGATAACTCTTAATATCATGCTCAGCCTCATCCAATAATTGTTTACTATGAACATAAGTTAGTTAAGAAATCCTTAAAGTTTTTATAAAATGAAAAATTCGACATTCCATATTATTTTTCCTTCAAAAGTATGTTTTGAATACTGAAATGCTGTGCCTAAATGTTATTTGCTGGGCTTTGATTTTTATATTCAAATGAAGAATCCCATTCAATTTTTTATTTATCGTTTGCCGCTGTCTTGATGGAAGTAATAATTTGAAATTTTAGCTTGTGACGTCACCAGTTGTACAAACTTAATCAGTGAAATATTAAAATGCCTGCGAAACGAAAATTATGTTTGTCTTATTTTAATGAACTCCTAAAATGTTTAGAAATGGTAAAAAAATTCTTGAGATATTTAGACTTTTGTGATATGCAAATGAGATAACCTATGATGTAAAGAGTTTTATTATATACATGACCAAATTACTGGATTCTGATTGGCTGAGAGGAGTGCAATAAATCATTAATTGCACTCGAGTGCAATAAATGAGAGTGCAATTATTTAATTAACGTAATTTTGTCATGGAAATTAAGTAATCATATGATAGCGAGTGCAATTAAGGATTTATACTACGAGTGATATTTGAAAAATTTTGGCAAATTTTCAAATATCACGTACTCGTAGTGTAAATCCATAATTGCACTCGCTATCATATGATATAGCTATACTTACACGTTTTTAGAAAATCAAGTATATATTTGAAATTATTCTACGAAATCACTTGAAACTTTGCACATTACGACACTTCGTGAAACCTAACATTATTACATCGAAATAGTGATGCCAAGTTAATTAGAGGGGGCGTTTATTAGAGGGAGGCGTTTATTAGAGGGAGGCGTTTATTAGAGGGAGGCGTTTATTAGAGTAATAACATAGTCACCTCGGTTTCTTTTGTTTTAACAGGGACGTTTACTGTCGTATTTCCCTCATCAATACTGGATGAGGGACATTTAGAGTAAACATCCCTCATTACTATTTATTAATATAAAATCACGAACTCCTTATTCCTTGCATCTGCCCATTGTTCGTATACATTGCTACTCCAACTTGTATGTCATTTTGTGGCTAAAGGCAGTCGATCTTCTCTTACTTTCGAAACTTCCTTGTCGCTCACAAAGGAAAAGCGAAGAGACATCATTCATTCCGAATAAAAAAATACTCTATTTGCAAACCAAATTTATACCCAGATTCACTGAACCAATTCGATAAAGAGATTTTACAAAACAAAAGCATCCATTGTCTTGTTTATTTCCTCGGTGACAATGTGATTACAAACTAAACACATGGTTTTGAGGGCCATTAGTGATTAAATGACCCCTCAAGCCTCGGGAGGGTTTTGTGGAAGTCCCTCGGGCCTACGGCCCTCTGGACTTCCACAAAACCCTCCCTCGGCTTTCGGGGACATTTAATCACTAATAGCCCTCAAAACCATGTGTTTACTTATAAGAAGGCATTTATTAGAGGGGGGCGTTTATTAGAGGGGGCGTTTATTAGAGGGAGGCATTTATTAGAGGGAGGCATTTATTAGAGGGAGGCGTTTATTAGAGGGAGGCATTTATTAGAGGGAGGCGTTTATTAGAGGGTGGCGTTTATTAGAGGGGGGCATTTATTAGAAGGAGGCGTTTATTAGAGGGAGGCGTTTATTAGAGGGGGGCGTTTATTAGAGGGAGGCGTTTATTAGAGGGAGGCGTTTATTAGAGGGAGGCGTTTATTAGAGGGGGGCGTTTATTAGAGGGGGCGTTTATTAGAGGGAGGCGTTTATTAGAGGGAGGCGTTTATTAGAGGGAGGCGTTTATTAGAGGGAGGCGTTTATTAGAGGGAGGCGTTTATTAGAAGGAGGCGTTTATTAGAGGGAGGCGTTTATTAGAGGGAGGCGTTTATTAGAGGGGGCGTTTATTAGAGGGAGGCGTTTATTAGAGGGAGGCGTTTATTAGAGGGAGGCGTTTATTAGAGGGAGGCGTTTATTAGAGGGAGGCGTTTATTAGAGAGAGGCGTTTATTAGAGGCCGGGAGGCGTTTATTGGCATTCTCGTATGAAAAGGGTAGGCGTTTATTAGAGGGAGGCGTTTATTTGAGGCTAGAAGTTTATTAGAGGAAATACGGTACTTGTATTTCGAACATAGCGGGCGCCTAGGAACCGCAGGCCCCTGGCGGTTGCCCAGTCAGCCCTCCCCTTAATCCGCCACTGCAACTACGGCTCTGCAACAAAGTATTTATTATTATTATTATTATTTAATCTTATTTCGATACGGTAGCTCTTCAGGCTATACAAAGTCTGCTTTCCAAGAGGCCGTATATATAGTAAAAATATTTACATAAATACTATGAAAAGAGAACTACCTAACTAACTAACTATTAATTACAATAACAAGAAACTACTTATACAATTAAGTTATTAAATATTGAATTAATTTACATCGTTTATATACATCTGTCCCTGAGGCGAGCCTTAAATTCCCCCAGAGAAACGCTGTTAGCCTTTAGTGGTCTTGGCAACTCGTTCCATATTTTAGCGGCTGAATAACTAATACTTTTTTTAAGGAAGTTGGTTTTAGGTTTATCCAAAAAATAGTCTAGATTATTACTACGTAAACTATGTGCTTGATTATTTGAGATGTTAAAAATATTGGAAATATTTTCTAGGTATTCTCCATTTCTAATCTTTTTATCTAAAATTATTTAAATTATTTAATCTAAAACTACATAGCGCAGATGGTCTTTCCAAGATGGCCTCCGCGAAATGTTTTGGCTTTATTTTTCCCACCATCGCACAACTGATCTCTAAATAAAGATTGGATCGAGCAACTATTGTTTAGATGCTGCGAAAAAATTTCGCAGGGGCCATCTTGAATGGACCAACGCTATTTAGTTTTACTCTAAGCGATAGAGACTATCTGTAAGGAAAACCTTCGACAACTGATTCATTTTAGCATCTTAAATGATCAGATACGTACAGATTGTATCTGATCATTTAAGATGCTAAAATGAATCAGTTGTCGAAGGTTTTTCCGTAATTTAGAACACAAACTACGGCTCCATTATTACAATAATAATAAAGCCGGAATTAGCGCGTGGCGGCCATATTGGAGTGACAATATGGCCCCGCAACACGCTAATTCCGGCTTCATAGTTACTATTATGGGAAAGTAGTTTGTGTTCTATATTATGGGAAAACTTTGGACAATTGATTCATTTAATAAGCATCATAAAAGATCAGAAACAGATAGTCTCGATTTGTCGCCTATAGCGAAACTATATAACGTGGTCGCCGCCACGAGCTACTTCCGGCTTCATTTTCTGAACAATAGTTTATTTATTTATTTATTTATTTATTTATTTATTTTATTTATTAACTTTACAACCATACAAGAATGCAAATATACAGTAAATAAAGAGTGCAATACTTGAACACGATTGAAGGAATGATCAACAGGACAGGAGTCCCATGTGAAGACCAACCGAACAAAAAATTACATAATAAACATATATATATATATAAGTAAAAACACAATAAAAAAAACTAACACACAAATTACATAAGAATAAAGATTTAAGAGCAACAACTTGGATTGAAAGAACGACATTTAGAACAGAAACTTTTCCAGGTGCGCAGTCTATTAACATCGAAATTGGAGTCTAACTTAGAAGAGTAGTGAATATAAAGTTTATGTTTAAAAAGTGGAAACAGAAGTAGTATTACGAACTATCGGAGAGATATCGTTCCAGAGAAATACAATTCTGTTGAAAAAAGAATTTCTAAAAAGAGAAGTCCTACAAGGATTGGCTTCAAGCAAGTTGTTTTGACTTGAACGAGTGCGAGACGAGCGAATAGAAGAAAAAGTCACAAAACGGGAGATATCTAGATCGTAGAGACCTTGTTTGCACTTAAAAAAGAAGAGAAGATCCTTAATTTCAAGCCAATAGTTGCTCGATCCAGTCTTTATTTAGAGATCAGTGCATCGCACAATGGGTTGCTCGATCCAAAACGTTTGGGTTTAATGTTGATTAAATATTAATAAACCTAAAACAAAGGATTTGTGCCACTTTGAAGTTTGCCGCGTTACATGACCATGTTGCAAAGCCATACGTTCGGTATATGTAGTGGGGGTATTAATGCCGGTATATGTTTTGGGGTATCATTGATAAAGAAATTATTATTTAGCATCAACACTCCATTACAATGTTGGAACAAGCATAACTGGTTGAGAAAAATTTCGAGCGTCAGACCAGAACATATAACTGATTCATCCATCTTTTCCTCAACTTAATCGGGTTTTATATATAGTTTCACGACAGATTAATTGAAAGTTCGACATATCAACTAGGCCTGCGCTACTAATATATATATAGCTGAACTTTTGTTCAGCTATAAAAAAACGTCCAAAAACATCGTGTTAACTGACGAGATATAATTTCAGCTTTTAACCCATATTGTGTGGTCTATTTATATATTTATCTTTCACGGATCATCCTCTTAACTGTTAACAAAAGCAAAATAACTTTTGCGCGACTGGGGTCCAACTGCAGTATTGTTGTGTCGCGGCTATAAACGGTTTACAATAGTTACTCATTAGTTTTGTCGCTGTTTGTCGCTTGAAAAACAGGGATACCCTTAGAGTCTAGATCAGCTGCTGTACACTATGGCGATGACCCAAAGAGAACAACTTCAATGAGTCACACGTTCAGACCGTTGCTGATTCCCTAGTTCACAATTCATCGCGTAGTTATTTGCTTTCCCAACCCGTTTATGCATAATATATACCCCTCACAGCGATAATAGTTTATTGTCTGTAAAAACAAATGCGTGCGAAATACAATCGCAAAATAATCGCTATTGTAGCCCCTTCTTCGCAGCGGTGTGTTACTAAAGCCTTAGAAAGACTGCGAGTATTATTTTGAAAAGCTAAATAAAGCTCAGTTGTTCTTCAGTGTTGTCAATAGATCAGACAATGGGCGAATGAAGACGCAGGTTCGTTGAACAGGCTCGCGGACAGTAAGGCAGGTGAGTTCGCTGGTATGTTTAGTTTAGTTTAGTTATCAAGCCACGGCATCCAACCAGAGCTATAAACATCACATGGTGCGTGGCAGGAATCTGGCTTGTATTTATAAAAAACGAATTTGTACGGCATTCAGCAATTTCCCACCAGGAGTATATCAACTGTCTGTTTATATTACATTCAACGGTAACGTCCCTTGACAGCATTGAAACCCACGACTAACCAAAACTCAACTCTATACAATAGCTTCTGAGGGCAGTATATACCGGCATGCAATCATGCTACCGATTCAAATTGACTCGCTGTTTGCACTTAAAAATTGCCAAGAATTTCAGTTAATTACATCAAGACGTCTCGCTTACAAGAAAATCACATTAATCATTATGTGGCGCTTGTCGAATATTATGGCATGTCGTGACGTATAGCTGGCACCCGTTACAGACAGTAATGAGTTTGTTTAGCGACTCTATAGGACCCCTTCATCAAATTTATATCACAAATAACTGATTACAAGGAAACGAATGCTAATGGTGTAAACTAGGCATTTAGCTGTGGGAAGCCGTAGGTTACAACACGATAATTTGAAAAACTGCTCATGGTAGTCGTCTTTTATGACATGCGAATAATCTTATGTATAATCCAATTCTAATTTCCAGTCAATGTTCCTGTAATCTCATATAATGATATACATCAAAATATTTCAGTATATGTATAATTTATTGCATACTAGCTATTTTTTGGCACGTGAATTTCGCGGACAAGTGGTTTGGATTCCAACAGCCAAATTAGGTCTTAAAGCGTAGAACACGTTTCTGTTTGTATTAGACACAGACCATGCTTCATTGAAATATTAGGGTTAGTATTTCATCATTTCAGGGCTAGGACTAGAGTTTTCATTTGGGTTATGGGTAGGGTTTTTTAGAAAACATTCTTGATGCGTCTATGACGTAATCTGTGTCCCATGTAATGATAGTGTCTCTGATCAGTGCACGAAAAGAGCCGACTTACATCTGTCCTAGCCTCCTCCGCAGGCAACTCTGTGGCTTCTTTTTCCCGAGTCAAATAGCTTCCAAGGCTGATTTGGACATTTTTGGGTGGGATTGCAGGGAGGAATAGGGATTGTGATGGCTAAAACAGCGTTGGAAGCTATTTGACTCGGGAAAAAGAAGGCAACTGGGCAACCTCCTATTAGTATATAATATATATACTACATCTGTCATACAAGTCTAATAACTTCTAAAGCTATTTATAAAATAAGTCGTGCATATTACCCACGGCTATGCAAACACGGTTATGCGGTCACAGCATATTTCGCAGTCTTATTTTATAAAAGAAATAGAAAATGGACGCCCTGTATTTATATAACCTGATGCAAACACTCGAGTTGATTTGGTCGAATTTGAAAATACCTATGTAAATACTTACATATACGGCTTTCAAATTCCACTCTCGTGTTTGCATCAGGCTATATAAACACGGGCGGCCATATTTTCTATTTCTTTAATATAAGTAGAAATGCCAAGTAGCTCACTTTTGACTTCACCACATAAAAACTGTTCGGGATTTTCCTGAAAATTTACTTGAAAAATTTAATTTCTCAAAAAACTACTCCGCCAAAACATGTTGTGTCTGTAGGAGCTGCGTGTGCTTTTAAAATTCTGTCTATTATAAATCTATTTTTAAGAAATTAAAATTCTGCTGTTTTTAAGAAATTCCAAAGGAGTATATGCAGGTATCCCATAAATAAAGCACCTAAACAACATCTTGTAAATTATATTTCAGTTGCTGACAAACCGAACATTTCTTAACATTTTACCTTCAGATCACATATTTAATAAACAGAATTTTAATAACATACCTATTAGTATATAAATATATATATATATATGTTTTATTGATATATGAGAGGATTTAATATTGTCAAATACATATATGGAAAAAGTGACTGCCCCAACCGGGAATCGAACCCTGGTTTTCATATATATATATATATATATATATATATATATATATATATATATATATATATATATATATATATATATATATATATATATATATATATATGAATGAATGAGACGACAGCGAACTTCGAGCAGGAAAATGTTTTATTACAAACGTTTCGCCTTTCAGGCTTCTTCAGTGCAAAATAACTAAACACTTGGAGCAAATTGTTTAAATAAAAAATAAAATTAATAACATGCAAATAACGTCCCAATCAGGGGGGATAAAGTTAAAAAATCAGAATGGAGGCTATGTACAAATAAAAACCTATTTACATAAAACTTAATAGAACCTAACTATAATTAATTCTGTTTTTGGATCGGTATTCGCATCTTTTGTTCATTCCATGTGGTTTTAGACAAGAAAGTTGTGCGCTCTAGTACGCCTCTCTTGTCAGCAATCGCTGGTCGTTACTATTCTTATTACTATTCTTATTGCTATATATATATATATATAAATATTTCCTTAAAAGATATGTTCGTCACTACTCAGAGTTTCAAGGCAATCATCAGGCAACTGAAATAAGATCCGCTTCAACTCTTCTTTTACGATGTCTTTGCGGTGTCATTTTGTTCAAATTATTTTGGTCTATTTTTTTGGCATATGTTCTCCAGGTAGAATCTGGAGAACATATGGCACTTCGAGAAAAGTTCTGCTCTTTTATTTAATAAATTAGTTTTATCAGCTTTCATGATAATTAGCTTTTCTACTAAACAGAGGTGGAATCTCCTTGCTCCGTTTCGGTAAGCAGCGGCGTGCTTCACGATGGACCATTTCGGTCTGAAATTTCGATTTTTCTCTTTTAATTCCCAAATGTGTTGTGAAAGTTCGGTTTTTTATTTCACGCAGGCTAGTTTTTTTAGGGCATCTGCTCTTGTACTTCAGAAATATGGTTTCATGTATTTTATGCTACGACGCCATTTTAGCCAGTTTGCTCGACGGCTCAATGTTGATGTACAGCGGCGAGTCTTTTCAATTTTGACGTCTTAGGTGCCTGTCTTGTCAAATCCATTTTAAAAGTGCAGATGGTTATACAGCGAAATAAACAACATAAGATTGTTCATGCACATAAATCATTGCGCACACATGTAATTATTTACGAAAACCTATCTTGTTGATGGTAGTCGTGATAAGGCGCCCGATGATTAACTAAAGAGACTAACAAACCCACGCAGCAGACAAAATGCATATGTTAAGTCGCGATGGTGCCCTGGAATTCTGGTGGGAGTACAACCTCTAATTAACAAGCGGGACATACACGTCTCTTGAAGCTAAATGGGATGGATACTAAATTGTCTAACAGCTGTACTATACACTTCTTAAATAAGCCAATGTAATGACCTCGTTTTTGGGCCAAAGTTAGTACCACCCATTTCTATCTAGCAATCCGCAAATTGCCCGAAGTACCAAAAGGCTGTTTTCATTTCCAATGTTTCACTGTCTGCGTGTGAAAGAAAATGGAATCCAATGCTTGGGGGCGCACTCAACGGGGCGCACGCGCGATAAGGGCGATGGCGCCAACAGTCCATTCAAAAAGCCATCTTTCACTATCAATAGAAATAGTTATTTGCTGCACGAGTGTTAACCTATTGTTCCCTTTATGACCGAGAGTTAAAATTCCGTTCGAGTCAACAATCTTTCAGTATACGGCAGTTCTCTTAAGTCTTAACTGAATTGGTTCATAATCAGTCAAACATTATCTGGTCTTCGTTAATTGTAGCCTGGGGTAGTTATTTTGACATTTCGTGTATTGAAAATGGATTACTGCAGTACCAGGTACAGAACTGGGTCGTAATATTAAGAAAAATTGACATTTTTTTGCTTGTTACTGCACATGCATATATAAAATATAAAGTGTTGAAACACAAACTCTGAAAGGTTGCTTTAGCCAAAAGTCTAGACATTCCGAGCGAAGGCGAAGGCCCTTCGACAGAAAATAAAGTGACTAATTTCACGTTACGTTTCAGCCACACATTATTTCCGCATCACAGTCAACCTTTTAGTGTATTTGATTTATGTAGATAAAAATGTAAGTGCCAGTCATGTATTTACATTTCCTTCAAAATAGACAGATCGCATGTGAACAAGATCGCAGGTGAACAATTTCTAGTGAAGCCGGTCTCTTTGACTTTGGTACGACATCGCGATATCTATATCTAATCGCCCAAACCATAGGCTAAAATACCAGAATTGAACTAAAAGAATTGTCCAATTAATGCGCGAAGTTTGACAAGAGTCTGGTGAACACTACCGGAATAGAAGTTATATAAGCATTGAAAGTTAAATCTATTGATAGAGGGTGAATAATCCCCCCTTATACGCGGATTTGTACGTTGAAACTGGAAGACAAGCGCTTTTAATCCAAAACTGCAAACAAAATAAAACCATGGAAATGAATTTTCAGTAAAAGCACAGCGAACTTGTGATTCCTTTCAACTCTGATATTTACTTTTATGGCCTTCGATGAAAATTTAAAATATGCCATGTGATAGGTGTTATCCGGTGAGATCACGGATTGTTTTTAAGATACTAATAATTACTTTCAAGGCTTTGCATGGCCAGGCGCCTGTTTATATTACTGATTTGCTAACTAAATATAAACCTACTCGTACTTTGAGATCATCTGACCAAAATCTGCTACTCGAGCCAAAATCCAAAACGGTGACTCATGGAGACAGAGCATTCTCGGTTGCAGCGCCAAAACTGTGGAATTCATTACCACAGGAAATTAGAAGCTTTGAAATGTTAAGTAATTTTAAGTCTGCAGTTAAGACTTTTCTTTTTTAAAATTAATAGTTATTGTTCATAGTGTTAATATATGTAGTAGGCTTTATCTTATAATGAAACTGTAATTAGTTTTAAAAGTAACTTTAAGAATATATATATTGTTGTAAGAGTATTGAGACTATTGTATAATGCTCCTAATACGTCTTTATTATTATTATTATTATTATTGCAAGCCATATTCTTTCATTGGCACAAACATCTGCAAGAGCGGTTATTTGTTAAAGTTAAATAACGCACATGCCATCTAAATCATCTTTCAATGTCTGTCGGGTCACCCCCATATCAGTCTAGAATTTTTCAAGCTTCTTAGTTGTAGAAACTATGCAAAATCGCAAGAGTGCTGGGAATTAACGGGAACGAGAGTGAGTACGAAAATTATTTATTTAGAGTCGATTATGCAGGATAAGTTACTTTTCCCTATTTATCCGTGCCAGAGGGGCATGTTTTAAGTGCTCGACTATTCAGTTTAGCCACTTTTATAGGTGAACAGAAAACAGGGATTCCAAGGACCTACGATTTATAGTCTTACTGCATTTGCTGTTGTTATTCATATACAAAGGCTGAGTGCATTTCGCAAGGCGCTGCCAAATAGGAGATAACTCGCCATATATCTGTTGAAGAGTAAAATTATTTTTTCTTGAGATATTTTGGATTTTTCGGAGGAGGTTGGCACCCGTCTAGTCTCTTGAATTCTCTTATTTTAAGGGTCCAAATTTCAGAGATATTATTAGCACAAGGAGATATACGGAGGTCATAATCATTCAAGGACAAGGATAAATAGGGAAAAGGCAAGTGCAATGTCACGAAGGATACCTGCAACAATGCCAAAAGGTTTCTCTATCAGGTGTCAGAACCTTGGCTGTTGCAATTGGCGTAGAGCACTTTAATCGAGTTTGAGTATTTTGAACATACTTCCCAGTTTATAGAGTCGAATGCCTTATTAAAATCAACAAACACAAGAGCGATTTCCTGGTTGGCATTTCTCATATATTCTACTATTAGTCTTATATAGAGAGGATTTGAGATATGGTAGATCGTCCTCTTCTGAAGCCATTTTGCGGCCGGAGGATATTCCATCATTGCAAATTTCTAGCAGTAATTGGTGAAAATGCTCGTCTTTCCAGACTAGAGGGGGATCAATGTCGTCAAGATCAGAAATGTTAGAAATGTTAGACCACCAACACACTACTAATTTCGGCAGTACACCAACCTTCAGTATGTTCGATTCGTATTTCAACACTACCAACGCAGCGCACTATTTTTATATTATAATCATAATAACTCGACAACCGATTTTTTAAGGAGACATTTTAATTTCACATGGATCTTGATGCCAATAAAAGGAGAAAAAACGCGGGAACAAACACAGTTGCTGACACATGAAAACAATTGTATATTGTAATGCAGGAATACTGTATGCTGTTAAGAGGCATATAGACAAGCAAGGCCTAGGAAGCGCTGTACATAAACAGAAGGGAGACTGGTGTTCAAAAATTGGTACAAAAATACGTTAATATATATATATATATATATATATATACGAAAGTATACAAAATATACAAATGTGCCCTACCGGCTATCACCATATGGCTTAATGGTAACTGTGGACTTGGGACCCACTATGTACGGCTACACATTGTAGGATTGCATTGTGGAGTCACCAAAGCGCTCAAACTGCGAACAGTGGGCGATGCGTAATGCGAACAGTAAACGTCTCACTGAGAGAGACTCTCCACCCAATCCATGAGAGCGCTCAAACCACATGAGCGGTGAGCGTAATATACGAAAGTATACAAAATATACAAATGTGCCCTACCGGCTATCACCATATGGCTTAATGGTAACTGTGGACTTGGGACCCACTATGTACCACTATGTATATATATATATATATATATATATATATATATATATATATATATATATATATATATATATATATATATATATATATATATATATATATATATATATTGAAAGGATTTATGGTGAAGGAAAATTCCGAGTGTTGGAATACATACATTTTAAGACCAAACTGGGACCAGTTGCGAAAAATGCAACTTTGATGCCTTCCGCCTGGAATTGAACCCTGCGATGCTAGTGCAGTACTCTGACCACTGAGCTACGGAAGCCGTTGCCGAGAGCCTAGTCACGAGTTCTGTATATATAGTAGTGGTCAGAGCACTGCACTAGCATCGTAGGGTCGCGGGTTCAATTCCAGCCGGAAGGCCTCAAAGTTGCATTTTTCGCAACTGGTCTTAAAATGTATGTATTCCAACACTCGAAATTTTCCTTCACCATAAATCCTTTCAACATGTAGTTTGATCGAGCGAAATGCCAAATATTACCTATAATATACCCAGAATCTTATCCCGGCATAACCACCACTATATATACAGAACTCGTGACTATAGGCTCTCGGGAACGGCTTCCGTAGCTCAGTGGTCAGAGCACTGCACTAGCATCGCAGGGTCGCGGGTTCAATTCCAGCCGGAAGGATTCAAAGTTGCATTTTTCGCAACTGGTCCCGGTTTGGTCTTAAAATGTATGTATTCCAACACTCGAAATTTTCCTTCACCATAAATCCTTTCAACATGTAGTTTGATCGAGTGAAATGCCAAATATTACCTATATATATATATATATATATATATATTTTCGCTTACCTCAAAACTGGTCTGCTACAACTTGTTTCATCTGTAAAAGAATCTTCAGGCAGAAGATATATATACATGATATATATATATATATATATACATGCATATATATATATATATATATATATATATTTCAAGAACTATTTTCAGGAACTATTTTAAGAACTATTTTTAAGAACTATTTTCAAGAACTATTTTAATAACAATTTTTAAGAACTATTTTCAAGAACTGTTTTTGAGAACTATTTTTAAGAACTATTTTCAATAACTATTTTCAAGAACTATTTTTAAGAACTATATTTTCAAGAACTATTTTCAAGAACTATTTTTAAGAACTATTTTTAAGAACTATTTTCAAGAACTATTTTCAAGAACTATTTTAAGAACTATTTTTAAGAACTATTTTCAAGAACTATTTTCAAGAACTATTTTTAAGAACTATTTTCAATAACTATTTTCAATAACTATATTTGAAAGAATTGTTTGAGAACTATAGTTTCAAGAATTAGTTTCAAGAACTAGTATCAACTTGGACTGGCATGAATTCACGATATAGCTATAGATCCTAGCTATAAAATCCTGGAGGATCAATTAGTTCCGTCAAAGTTAATTCCAACGTTCAACAGATCGATTAATTGAATGAAACTATGTTTGAACAAGTACTTTGGGTACGAATGTATTCATTCTGTTCACGCACCGGTCCACGGAGCCAGTCTGATACTGAGAAGAACCACTGCGGAGTGACTTGGACCTGCCAGAAGGCATGCAGAACACATGCAAGCTACTAACGGTTCATCGAAACACTAGATTAAAACCTTATATATATATATATAATGACAATGCGATTTTTACATATATATATATATATATATATATATATATATATATATCTTATCCCGGCATTACCACCGTTATATACAGGACTCGTGACTAGGCTCTCGGCAACGGCTTCTGTAGCTCAGTGGTCAGAGCACTGCACTAGCATCGCAGGGTCGCGGGTTCAATTCCTGACCGGAAGGCCGCTAAGTTGCATTTTTCGCAACTGGTCCCGGTTAGGTCTTAAAATGTATATATTTCCACACTCGAAATTTTCCTTCACCATAAATCCTTAGTACCTGTTGTTCAATCGAGTGAAATGCCCAATATTACCTATAATATACCAGAATCTTATCCCGGCATTACCACCGTTATATACAGGACTCGTGACTAGGCTCTCGGCAACGGCTTCCGTAGCTCAGTGGTCAGAGCACTGCACTAGCATCGCAGGGTCGCGGGTTCAATTCCTGACCGGAAGGCCGCTAAGTTGCATTTTTCGCAACTGGTCCCGGTTAGGTCTTAAAATGTATATATTTCCACACTCGAAATTTTCCTTCACCATAAATCCTTAGTACCTGTTGTTCAATCGAGTGAAATGCCCAATATTACCTATAATATACCATAATCTTATCCCGGCATTACCACCGTTATATACAGGACTCGTGACTAGGCTCTCGGCAACGGCTTCCGTAGCTCAGTGGTCAGAGCACTGCACTAGCATCACAAGGTCGCGGGTTCAATTCCTGACCGGAAGGCCGCTAAGTTGCATTTTTCGCAACTGGTCCCGGTTAGGTCTTAAAATGTATATATTTCCACACTCGAAATTTTCCTTCACCATAAATCCTTAGTACCTGTTGTTCAATCGAGTGAAATGCCCAATATTACCTATAATATACCAGAATCTTATCCCGGCATTACCACCGTTATATACAGGACTCGTGACTAGGCTCTCGGCAACGTGGCTTCCGTAGCTCAGTGGTCAGAGCACTGCACTAGCATCGCAGGGTCGCGGGTTCAATTCCTGACCGGAAGGCCGCTAAGTTGCATTTTTCGCAACTGGTCCCGGTTAGGTCTTAAAATGTATATATTTCCACACTCGAAATTTTCCTTCACCATAAATCCTTAGTACCTGTTGTTCAATCGAGTGAAATGCCCAATATTACCTATAATATACCAGAATCTTATCCCGGCATTACCACCGTTATATACAGGACTCGTGACTAGGCTCTCGGCAACGGCTTCTGTAGCTCAGTGGTCAGAGCACTGCACTAGCATCGCAGGGTCGCGGATTCAATTCCTGACCGGAAGGCCGCTAAGTTGCATTTTTCGCAACTGGTCCCGGTTAGGTCTCAAAATGTATATATTTCCACACTCGAAATTTTCCTTCACCATAAATCCTTAGTACCTGTTGTTCAATCGAGTGAAATGCCCAATATTACCTATATATATATATATATATATATATATATATATATATATATATATATATAATATATATATATATATATATATATATATATATATATATATATATATATATATATATATATATATATATATATATATATATATATATATATATATATATATATATATATATATATATATAAATCGCATTGTCGTAAAAGCTGCTTGACAATATTAAACAGCGCAGAACTAATAATTCAAACAATATGCAGTGACAATGGAACGTACGTGACAGCTCGTGTATTAATCGCGAAAATTAATAAAAAACATTAATTGTTTACTTCAACTGTCATGTATCATATCTTGTAGACATATCAAAATGACTCACTGAAAATTACTTCGTTATTGTTTTATTAATGTGTTGCAGACTTACCTTTTAAAGACCAACGCACAACTGACACGTTAACACATCACAGGAAAAGCTCCCAACTGTCCAGCTGTTGACAACCAGTGCAGTCAGCCATGTATATGAATTAACCAGAGGTTTGTCCATTTTTCTTATATATATTAGCTGATACTTTCAGTATAACTTACTGAACCGTTAACAAACATATTTCTACAACGAAAAGACAATATAAATACATGTAAGATACAAATCGAATACTCTAAAATGTTGGTGTACTACCGTAATAGTTTGTAGGAGGTCTAACGTTTTGAACGAAGGCCTTTCGTCAGAGAGCGAAAGTTATCGTGCAGACTATATGAATTTTATCTTCGAGTGTTGGTAATACTTCTCACGAGTCAGTAAGCGAAGCAAAGCAGCGAACGAGTAAGGAATATTATCATTACGAGAAGATAAATTTCGTATATGCTGCAGCGACCATGCAATGTTCTGTTTATTATATTTGGAGAAAAACAGATATATACAGTATGCCACGCTGCCAGCCCAAAACTATCCCGAGTTAACTCCTATAGCAGGAATCTTGTTATATTAAAATCGATGAAATATCCACATGTGAAAATAAAAATGTCAATATATCAATTCACTTCTCACAGTGAAAATATGATTTCACGCGAAACTTCTTTTATATTTACCATATGTAATACAGTATGTAGCCAAAGAGAACTCCAATGACAATTAATATTAAAACAAAATAGTGTCACTCTCATTGCTCTTTTAAATCGTCAGACGTTATGAGCATTAGCACAGGCCAAAGAGTGCTTTTAAACAGTCATTTTAAATTAAAAAGAACTTTTAGGCATTTTATAAAATAAAGGCCAAGCCAGTTCTATACCATCATGCCTGACCACCCAAGTTTCGGATTTTTCAATTCATGAGCATGTTATTGAGCTCAATCTCTCATGGCATTGAGCTTCCCATCATTGAGCTCTCTAGTTCATCACGAGGTTGGCCAAAATAATCTTAAAACGTAAAACAATATGTATTGCTCTAGTTCATGCACCGCTATCTAGGTCATTCAGATGAGTAATACAAATTGTGTTGTGCTGCGTAGGAGGTGTAGAAATACAAAACGAATCGGCATTTAAAGTAATTGGCGCAGTATTTCCGAAATAGTGCGTAGGAGGTCTAATAGCCTGTGAAATTTGAAAAACACAGACTATGAACCAGCGCAGTGTTCTACTACGAGGAATTTAAATAGTAGACAATGATTGGTCTCCTAGAAAATTTAGTTAAATATACGCGATATTCAATTGGTGTTATCATAATGAACCAACGCTAGCTTTAAACTCGTTTACGTTGAGTATTTGTGGTTTTATTATATCCTTAGAAAAATTATTTTTTAGCCATGGGTAATGATTTCTGTCTGCTGACGTATCAGCAAATACTTAGTTATCGTGGCACTTACGTCACGTTACTTTGGTTGTGGCACTTACGTCACAACCGAACACGTTCCGGAAGACAGCGAAAGTTCGCCGAGACCGTTTGTTGCACGATACGTATTGAACTACTTTTTTGTTTATCTGAGCCATTGTGTTTACACTGACCAACATTTATTTTATTTTTATTTTATTAAACTTTGCCTTACATGATTACAATAATATGTCAATACATTCATACAAATACAAGTTAGAAGGCTGGGAAAATCGCAACAGCTGAAGGCCAATTACTGCGGATCCATTATTACAATATTTTGAATGAGGTACCAAAAACTGAACAGGAAAAAGAAATGAGTAGAATGAAGAGAAAACAGAAACAAACATACAAGTAAACAAACAGACAAATAATCAGACAACAAGCAAACAAACAAGCAACTAATCAAATAGATGATTACACAAGGAAACAGTCTGAAAAATCACACGAAGACCAAGGACACGAGTGTAGTTTAAAAACAACAAGAATGGAGGACCAATAGACTGCGAGCCGAATTACACTTGACACAGACTGTCTTCCATGTACGTGTGTCCTCAGCGTTGAATGTTGAGCGTAGAGCAGAGTCATAGTAATTTTTGAGAGTATTTTTAAAGTTTGTCTGCAGAGATGTTGTGTCACGGGGCACTTCCTTTGGTAGCGCGTTCCATGTCCTTGTTGACCTGACCAAGTATGATCTGCTGTACGTTGATGTTCTGCACAGTCGCTCCTCAAAGGTGGCCGGCCAGTTTCTCTACTACATGATCTCGTTGATCTCTTGGGTTTCTTTTCTTTGGGTAGGGTTCTAGAGTAAGTCCATTCATAATCTTAAACAAGAACACCATGTCTAGGTACTCGTGCCAGTACGTTAACGGAATCAGGTTTGCTTGAATCAATCTGTCCTTGTAGTCGATCTCGCAACGAAATGGAAGACGAAGAATATATTTCTTGGCACGTCGCTGAACCCATTCAACATTCTTGTTAACTCCACTGTTTGAGGGGCCCAAACTTGTGTAGCCGAAGCGTATCCAAGGTGCGCATTTTGGTCATGTTCTTGTATGTGAATTTCACGTACTATACGAATTTGAACGAAGACAGTGTCAGTGTGTTTGCAATGATCGACAATTTTGGCCAGGCGCTATATTTTTAATTTTTTTGTTTCAGTGGTCGGCTCATGTGGTTCAAATTTAATAGTGATACTGCCAGGTAATTTCAAAATCGCTTAATATTTAAGCCGAAATAATTGTATATGAACCAAGTACGGGTATTAATGTTTACCGTCGCACATATTTGTCATATTATATCCTAAACAAACGCGTCTCAATTAACTCAAACCAGCTCAAACATGATCTACACCTTTGCTATAAACGTACGTAGATATAACAGTGAAAGAAATACGATTTCAGACATTGCCAGCCTACCACCTATATGATTTGAATAAAATTATAATTTAAAGTGTTTGCATAATGGTATGCAGTATATTGTGACAACAATTTAGTTTAGGCCCGTTCTTATAATCTTATTTTCTCACATTTCTCTGTAACTCAAATGTCAGCAGACACATGTACGCGTTGCGTACCTATTTTTAATCAGTAAACAGGTTTTGGTTCGCAACAAGGTAAAGGATTGGACATGGTATAACAATACTTTGGATAGTGATAAATTTAAGTCAAGTTAGCTACATTTTTCAAATAGTCTCCCCAAAAATTAAAACAAAATAAGCAGTTGATTATCGCCATTCTAATGCTTAAAGGGACACTCCGGCCCAAATACAAATGTAGTTCATATGAAAGATCTTACTGACTTTAGATTATTTCCAAAGTTTCAGCATTCCTATCGATTTAGTTAAGAAGATGTGGCTAGTTGAAGTTGGAGAGTTTGTCCAATTTCGACGCCATTTTGTTTCTCAAATATGACGTCACTGAGTGACGTGATCTCGTATTATGCCTAAGAAGCTCCTCTACTTTCCTGCATGATGAACTAAATAGTTTATTTCGACTAATTTTCGTCCAAAGACCATTCACAATAACTATCACTATGTGATCGCCATCAAAACAACTCCACTGACGATAAAGAATCACTCAATGACGTCATATTTTCAAAACCAATATGGCGTCAAAATCCACAAATTTTCAACTTCAACTAGCAATATCTTCTCAACTAAATTGATAGGAATGCTGAAACTTTGGAAATAAACTAAAGTCAGTAAGATCTTTCATATGAACTGCATTTGTATTTGGGCCGGAGTGTCCCTTTAATCCACGGATCATCAGTCAGAGTTCTTTTGAAACTTTTTTCGACCGTGGTGGTCCCAGTTTTACTGTACAGTTGTGAAATTTGGAGGTAAAATAAATTCCTTTGAGATTTTTAATAAGAATACAATTTTCAAAATTACAAATGATATAGAAAGACTTCATTTAAGGTTCTGTAAACGTATACTCGGGGTACATTCAAAATCCACAAATATAGCAGTATACGCCGAATTATGAAGGGTACCTTTGATTGTACAAATATCTAGTCTAGTAGTAAAATATTGGCTACGTATATTAAAGATTTGTCATTAAGAAATACTCTTGTTGGTGAAGCTGCGAGAGTATCAGTTCTAATTTTCAACCAGTAACCTTTACAAAATATTTGCTAGAATTATGTAATATAGATGTTGATAATTTTGAAACTTTTACCATACCACCTAAAAAATTAAGAAATTTTGGGAACTACCTAAAAAATCGATTACACGAATATTTTGTAAAATCATGGAAAGACCAGATTCAACAAGGCGGAAACACAGGAAAGCTACGAACTTTTAGAAAAGTTAAAATAAATTTTGAGTTGATAATATTAAACATCGTCAAGCTGTTACAAAACTAAGAATTTCAGCTCACAGATTACCTGTTGAAACTGGTCGCTATAATAATGTTCAATACAATGACAGAATATGTAAACATTGTAATCTGAATGAAATCGGAAATGAACAACATTACTTAATGTATTGCAGTAATGCAAAGTTCTCCGATCGTAGACCCATGTTTATTGATAACTTATATACGTCTATTAATGGTTCATTTTCGTTATTCGGTTTGCAAGATCTCATTCAATATGTTCTTGCTATGCATGACATGAATACTATGAAATTAGTGTCAAAATATTGTTACGATATACTAGAAGTCTTTGACAACTACTTATAAGCATTTTAGTTACGTTAATATTTTTGTCTTTGTAAACTTATGACATGTATGTATGTATCCTATATACCAATATTGGTGTTTGTTATGGATTAAAGATTATTATAATTATATCAGGTTACAATGCTAAGTGATTCTGAATCTTGGATACCTTTCAATTATAGTTTCAATGTTTAAAAATACCAAAATTAGCCAAGGAAACCCACTTTATAGAATAAAATTGTTCATGCTTAGAGTCAAACGCTCGAAACAGCCAGTCATTTCAGTGTAAAATTACTATCTACATGGCTCTTCATAAACCGTGGTAAAAGCAACAGCTGTTCGACGGATATCCTTTCTTATCCGTCGATATATCGAGACTGAAATGCTAGTCCTGCAGAGTGATTGGAAAGGTAATTTCAGTCAACATGGCGGCCGAAATATAATTATGGATGTTTACTTTATTCCAATTCATCATGATTACACATTCAATAATCCTCACGCAGTGGCAGTATCAGGAAATTCAAATTTCGGTGTATGACGAAGTCATTAACGCGTTCTGTGTTTAGTAATCATAAAGTCAGATGCTGACACTATGCAGCATAGTGACACTATGCTGCATAGTTCATTTGATAGAACGTGGGAATTCGTTAACGCTCTGTCGCATGTCTCGATTTTCTTCGGGTTATCCGGTTTCCTCCCACACTGCAGGAAAAGTTGTCAGAGTGGGTTAGGACAAATAGTTAGGAAATGAACTTTAATAAAATATGTAAAGCATATACATTTTCGATCGCTTCACATGAGCACATGGCACGAAAGACTTGGCAACCTACACTTCCTCTCATGGAGGAAAATCCTCGAGATAATATATTGTACACAGAAAACTGAATTCTTAGTTCCATGGATGGTAGATTATTGCTGAAATGGTTGAATATATAATTTTAAAAAGCCGTCAGGGAAATTATAACGTCGCATTTTCAATTACCAGTCATGAGGGCCAGATAAAGCTTTTTCATTACCGAGTTATCGAGTTAATTTTTAATATCAGTAGGGACTTTAAAAAACGTGTTTGAACAATAATGAGAATTTTCTGTCCTATCGGTATAGAAAATCTATCGGAAAGAGCTTTTGCAAGTAACTGTCCCAAGAGTAATTATCATGCCGTCGTGACTTTTTATTGACAACGTAGAAAAAGCATTGTCACAGCAATCGAACTGTGATTCGTGTTGAGGGGGACCTGAAGATGCACAAATCCTTTGTTTTAGGTTTATTAATATTTAAACCACATTAAACCCAAACGTTGCTATTGCATAACTGCTTCATTATACAGAAAATACAATGTGTTCAGTAACCGTGAAAGTGAACAAACTGAACAAAAACATAGAACAAAGACTTTGACCGCGTTTCCAGACAATATAATTCTAGTGACTATGATTTGAAGAAATCACGGTTGAACAAATTCAGCTAAGTAAACTGACCGGAACAATTACACTGAATAACCAGCAAGACAAAAGAAGTCGTGCATGATTGATGACGGAAAGAATAAATCTCAAACTCATTAATAATTCATGAACCAAAAACAAAGAAAATCAACGATTTCAACCTGAAATTTCGGCTCTTACTTCGTGTACCGGACACAGAATATTACATCATTGAAATATTTAGTTTAAAAGTAGGGTTAGTATTCCTTTATTTCAGGGTTAGGACTAGGGTTTTTATTTGGGTTATCATATGGTTAGGGTTTTTGTTGTTGTAAAGCTTCTGAATCCCGAGAAAATAACCTTGATGTGTCTATGACGTAGTCTGTGTCCATTGTGTGTCCGGTACACGAAGGAGATGCTCTGTAAATAGGCTGACTTGTTTGACTTTGAGATGCCATTTCCAAGCCTCGAAATCGGACTTGACCGGATTTCAAGTCCGCGCAATTATTTACAGTCCTCGGCTTCGCCTGAGGCCCTGGAGAAAAACAGGCCCTTTTGTCACTAGACTTAAAAAATAAGGTTTTAGCGAGTAAGCGTACTTTCGTAAACGTCTTGTATCGATTGCAATTTTCGATAGAGGTTTACAATACTGATCTGTGAAACATAAAGACAGCTTTATATATATTATAACGATCTATATAGGCCCTAATGTCTCCGTCAGCTCCAAGCCCAACATACCCTTCATCCGGCTCTGATGTTTATACTGACAAAAGGAAAACTGCATGTCAAGTTCATTCAATTTTCTTGAGCCAAAATTAAAAACAATCCGACAAGGATGTTTTTGCATGGCAAATATTGATATGCTATCGCGGATCATTTATTTACATAGAGAAATATTCGACTAGTATAGTTAATTGGGGCGAGCCCTGAGGCGAGCCGGCTCTGATCGTACAGGTACGTGCACACCATTCGTACCCATCTTCTTCTCTGGTCGGACATTTTTACATCTACTTCACCGGTACTTTTCTGACACAATAAACATGAGCGAATCAGCAGAAACAAGAAGGCAGCGAAGAAATGAAGAGAACGGCAGCAGAGGGCAGACGAGACAGTAGAGGAAAGGGAAGTAAGGTTATGGAAACGAAGGCAAACAGACACAAGAGGAGCTCCAGCTGTGCTTATTATCAACAGCATCTACAAAATATATTTACAACTCGTTCAACTCGTATAGGGCCTTAACAACTCGTCTATGGTTATAAAAGCCAATGATGCGTATAAATAACATGTTATTGCCTCGTTCTTTAAAAACCTCATTCGACTTATAAACACCAATGTCCCAATGATGCGCATAAACTATGACAATAACAATGTTATTGCCTTGTTCTTTAAAAACATAATTCGACTTATAAACGCCAATGATGCGCATAAACTATGACAATAACAATGTCAATGTTATTGCCTCGTTCTTTAACTTATACAGACATAAAGCTCGCCCCATGATGCTTTGCATCTCCCTATGGCTATAGTAGTAATATGCCGCGAAATTGTGTTGTAGATGCGAATTCTATGTTTAAACGGTCCATCTGTATAGAGTTGTCATCCAGTAAACTGAACATCATTTGCGATTTGTTGTTGCCTATATTTTAATATTACATATATTTATAACAGTTGGCTGGGCTACTGCAACACTAACAGCTTTCGCCAATTATACTGCTGTCCCACGTAATCTAAATACATGCACATGCATATTTATAACGGTATATATCAGCCGAGAGCACATGGTTAGAAGCACTACATGAAAAGGAATTCGTAAGCTTCGAGCCTGGTCATTACATTTTACACATACGGTTTTCCAAGTGCGAGGATCATAATTTCTAAAGCAGATAGAACGCTATAATAATTTTTTGAAGGTATACACTTATGATAGATTTTGGTAGTTATCAACGCACTGACATATTACAATCTGCCTGGATATCAAGTAAAAACTATTTTTGATTTAATTCCAGATGGATTTTAGTCGTATATACAGTGAAATTATATATATATATATATATATATATATATATATATATATATATATATATATATATATATATATATATATATATATATATATATATATATATATATATATATATATATATATATATATATATATATATATATATATAAACATCACTATCAAGAGACGGATGTGGGATATACCACACTGCTAATACACAGTTAATCAGAATATTGTCTATTTTTCACGCAGCCTGCATTGCGCAGTTTAACTGGTGAAAATGACGATCATAAATGCAGTGTCTGGCCACCAACAGTAACTGTGGACAGCTGTTTCGCTCTCTTGGAGCTCGTCAGCACAGTGTAGCTGATGGTTTAGGCCAGCACATCCAAAAGGTATATATAAACATCACTATCAAGAGACGGAAGTGTTGTATCGGATATACAATATATATATATATAATATATATAAAACCTTTTTAGTCTGCAGAGTCAACTGTATATACATTTTATATTAAAAAATGTTTAAACAAAATAAATAAATAAATAAATTAATAAATGAGTAAGACGAGATGAAATAAAATAAATAGGGCTTATATATATGCCAAAAGGGTGTCACAAGTAGAAAGTAGCCAGTCAAATGCACGGGAGATAAACAAAGTAATAATTAATGAGATGCAAAAAGTTAAATAATTTGCTATTTTTACAGTCGATCAGAGGGGAAGGGAGAAATGACAGGTCCAATATTAAGGGGATTAGGCGATATTAAATCAGTAAGAAACAAAACTTGAAATGCATAAGCTAATAATAAAAAAGTTCCAAGCAAACTAAAATAACAAAAAACTTGTTGGAAATTAAATAAAAGAAAAACGTTCGTTAAGACCAAGAGGATGTGTGGTGCCAAGTTTAAAAATGAGACGCTTCTCTTGCCGTTTGCGGTTATCGTTGCCACCTGAGATGGGAAGGATGGCACAGACTTTCATGTCTGAAACCAAATGGTTAGAGCTGTTGAAATGGCGGGCTACAGGTTTGTCAACATCATTGTTCCTCACGGAACGAAGATGTTCAGCAAACCTGTCTGAAAGGCGTCGCCCAGTTTCACCGATGTAGATTTTAGGGCATTTATCGCAAGAAATTCCTCTGAGCCCAATATTACAAAATATTTAAGTCGAGAATTCAATATTGGGCGAGACCGAAGGTCGATCCTAATATTACAAATCGAGATTATTATATAAAATTATTATATTAAACAAAACATCTTAACACAAAGATGTTTCTTCGCACGTAAACAGTTAAAAGGTTGCTGTCCAATATGTTGCTGTCCTACATCGTAAAATATTGGACTGTCACGTGATGCTAATAGCGACAATTGATTGGACGATTATATGTGAGGTATAATATATAAGAGCTTAATAACACCTAAAAACACTTAAAAACACTTAAAACACCTTTGAGCTTAATAACACCTAAATTCACTAGAGTTACAGAAGCTGACCGAACCTTTTCAGTTACCGCTATTAACATTTGGAACAAACTGCCACTTAGTCTGCGTTCATCTGGCTCCCTTAATTTCTTTAAGCAGTCTTTGTATAGGTGTTTTCGTGATTACCAAAAAGAATTTAAGCAATTCACGTCTTTTTCTGATTTTAACTTTTAACTTTACACAGTGTATTTCAACTGTCATGTAATTAAGACTTCACCTTGTATCATTATATTAACATTTTCATGTAATTTAGTCATTAATTTTTATATTTTTATACTTTTGTACATATATATAGGTATACACATATATACATTTTCATTTTGTATAATTTTTCGAGGGCCACAAGTTTGTACTATTTAGTGTAACCTCTTTAAATAAAGTTTCTATCCTATCCTATATATATATATATAATATATAATATATATATAATATATATATATATATATATATATATAATATGTATATATAATATGTATATATATTATATAATATATATATAATATATATATAATATATATATATAATATATAATGTCTTCCACATGGTCTTCCTGCAGAATATTTTTGAATGATAAATCGTTGGATGAATTAAATCAACTTTTTCAAGTGGTGTGCAAACGAAATGAAAACCCACCAATGTTTACATGTTTGTTTATGTTGGCCTTGGCTGTTATATCAAATGATTATAGCATTTGACGAATATTATCGAGATTTTATGACAGCAATAAAGTCCTTATATACAGGTTTAATTGCTATGACGAGAATACGTTTTCAAGTTCTTGTTTTCTAGGCCGCCCACGATCCCAGTATCAAGAATATACGTTTTGAATTAACATTATATACCTGGGAAAAGATCAGGCAAAGTGGAAATCGGTTTTTTAGTGCTATATATATATACAATTAAAGATGCAAAAGATAGAGCTTATCGCGTATGTCTGGACAGAATTAATCAGACTTTGCCAGCTGTCTGCTCTAGAAGTAGATAAACAGAGTCACAACAAACGTATATTAATATATACTGATAGCACTAGTTGGGAGAAGTTCATGTTTTAGAAACATGTCAGATTATCTTTGGTGATCATTTCCTTTATTGGCATTACTTCTATGCTTGCATTGATATTATTAGAAGAAGTTAGATGCTGATTACTCGTGGCCGACATAAAAAGGTTAGTGATGTCTTTTTTTCAAAACAAGTTTGAAATCTCAACCTAATCTACTCGAAAAACTACCGAAGCGCCATTTTGAATTTTCAAAACTAGCGACGTCACTCTCACTGATGAAGATTTAGAAAGATTTAAAGAAACAGGAAAGAATCCATATTGCAGTGGAAGATATCTCTAGATCAGAAAGGTATATATATATAGTGGCCAGAAATAGACCGCACTATACGATTAATTATAGATCGGAAATTAAAACTTTGATAAGATTCAGAAGAAAAAAATATTGTGAGAGGCATGAAATACAACCGATTAATTCAATTATGTAAGCCGGATATAATGATTTAATGGTTATTTGATTCCTCCCATTTTTGAACTTTCACCCGAATATTGAACACATTTTTGAACAATTATGAGATAAACGTTGAATGAATGTTGTAGTTAAGGCTCACAGTCCAAATTCCAGCCGGGCCTGATTCAAAGCGTGGGTAACTTATCCATTGCGAGTAAGTCCTCTCCAACGGATAATTTCGCTATAAAAACTATAGGACAGATGTGATTTGTCCGCTGGATAGGCGGTTGAACGAGTTATCCAGTGGATAGCGATCGAGTTATCCTGTTTTTGAACAAGCGACAATAGCTCCGCTAATGTTTAAAAGCAGTTTCATTTAACTATAGTTTCACGATAAATCACACATAGGATATCGTGATTGGAATTTTCGCAGTTATTTTGCTTCAACATACAACCTTGTCCTTGGTCAGCCTCCTCCGCAGGAAACTCTGTGTTTTCCTAGCTGCAACGTTTTCAGACTTTTTTAGTTTTTTGTTTTGGCCGAGCCAAAGAAATAAATAAGAGCATGGGCCCAGTGTAAAATCAAAAGCGTTATACGCTCGGGCCATGCTCTAATTTATTTCTTTGGCTCGGCCAAAACATAAAATACTGAAAAGGAGGGGGCTAGTCCTTGGTTTAGCAAGGCTTCTTTGACCTTGTGTATTACTTGAGATGACAGCTGTAAATCACTGGAAAAACGAAGCCTCTTCTATATACTATGTAAATAATATGTAATTTCTTTGGAAATAGACTGTAAATCCAATTTACATACTAATTGTAGTTTGACATACTATGTAAATTGCATGCCTTCTTTGTAAAAATTTTGTAAACTGTTTGTAAATTTACAAGGTTTCTCCTAACATACATTTTTTTATCATGGCAACGACAATATTTCGGCAAATTTTTACAAACTATTTACAAATAAGTTTCCATTAATTTACAAACGAGTTGCAATATTTTACAAGTTATTTACATAGAATTTGCCAGTAGTTTACAAACTATTTACAAACAATTCCCAGTAATTTACAAACTATAGATCAAACTATTGACAACTAACAGTTTAACAAGTATTAGGAGAAACCTTGTGAATTTACAAACAGTTTGCACAATTTACAAAGAAGGCATGCAATTTACACAGTGTGTCAAAATACAATTAGTATGTAAATTGGATTTACAGTCTATTTCCAAAGAAATTACATATTATTTACATAGTATGGAAGAGGCTTCGTTTTTCCAGTGTAAAGTGACTAATACTCAGTAATAATAAAACATGTTTTGTTGCATTAAATACATTAAATGGAAACAAATGATAACTCAAGAAACAATACTAACAAGAACAACTGCAATTGTTCAGCTTCGTGGCAATGTCAAAGTGTTATATTACTTGGGCTTTACATTAGATCTGTTGAATATGCAATGCTTATGTATAGGTTGGTTGCATACGATGTCGCACTACTTACAATATAATACGTTTATTAGCATATCCCTGCAAACAGGGATTTTCAATGCCGATTTACAAATGTGCATGCTGTGATGTGTTTATGTTGCACCTGGAGTCACATTAAGACTGCTTCTAACGTACACGCATACACCTCCAACCCTTTTACGTAGCCCCCCTTTTACGTAGATCTAATCTGTAAATGTTGTACACTAACATTAGAAACACTTGTATTCAGGGGTGGCGCCAGTAATTCCCCGACGCAGGGGCTAAGGTCTCCGACAGGGGGCTAAATGGTTGTTGTAGTTCCTCTAGGGGGTTCGGGGGGCATTAAGAGTTTATTTCCCGAATCGCTCACGAGTTCTGAAGCAGATATCGTGTACATTATATGAACAGGGTCGGAATATCCAATAGGCACTATAGGCACTGTGCCTAGAGCCTACGAAAGTTAACGGGGCCTACGAAAATGATTACATTTTTTCTTTATATTTATATATAATAGACGGTTACAAAAAGTAACCCCGAAAAGTATCACAATCCTGGGTATTATTGTATTATTTACGTAAAAATTATATTTCTTGAAAATGAATAATAAAAATTAAATATTTCTTGAAAATGATGATACACTGTTAAAAAATGTGATTTAAGACCTTTATTTTTTCTTCCGCAAAAGTGCCCTCAGAATGCAGGAAAATGCCATTTCAGTGCGGCCCAAAATTAAAACATTTCCCCCCTACTATGAACGAACCCCCCTACGAATGTGTCGTCGCTGGAGTCGTTAATCCGGCCCTGTATATGAACGATCGTCAAGTTCACATTTTCAGAAAATGTTTATGAGTCCCAAATAACATCGAACCTGTTTGCCGGTGAGTTACTCATCACCATCTTCCTGCATATCTCCTCACGGGAGGTCAAGCTTCCTTGTCGCAACTCTCCCTTGACCTCGATCTTTAGCTAAACCTTTTTGATGTTATATGCATCTACTTAAATATTCCTTCACACAGTCTATCCAACGTTTCCTTGACACACCTCGTGCCTATCGAGTGATATATGGCTTTCGTTTTCTGACATGCTCAAACCATCTCAATCTCGCTTCTTCTATCTTCTCTCACAGGCGCCGCTGACTTTCACTTCTTGTTCGATATCATCGTTTCTAGCTCTTTCTTTCGCGTCTTGTGTTCCCAGCAATTACTCGTAATCTTGTCATTTCCGCAACTTCCAATCTCTTCACTTGAGTTTCTTTCACTGACCACATGTCAGCGCCATATATAACACTGCTGGTCGGACATTGTTTGATATACTACTCGGTTCTTTACTAACAGAACAAAATGTTCTCCTTGAAGCCAGAGCCGGATGAAGGGTATGTTTGGAGCTGGCGAAGACATTAGGGCCTATATAGATCGTTTTCGATCGTTATAATATATATAAAGCAGGGGCGCAACTAGAAAATTTCGAGGGCAGAGGTTGAATGCAAAAAAGGGCAAAGTCGCTCAGTCATAATTGACGGCGGAAGATTTGTGTTTTGGGGGGCTAAGTGCAATTCCTCTAGGGGGGTCGGAAAAAATTTAAAAAGTAGAGTCTCTGCAATGGTATTTCCTGCATTGTGAGACTGTTCCTCATACAGAATTGTCAGGTTCATTGATTGTGCCCAAAATGTCCAAAATGTGCACGTTTAGGAGGTGAGAAAGTCTGTAAGAACCGACATGGCACCAGAATTCAAGGGGAAAACGAACCAGACCTTTGAATAATTTAGTTTATCTTTCGCTGAATATCCGTTGGCGTTAAACAAGGGAACAAACAGTGTTTTAGCTCTAAAATCCTAAAAATATTGGGGGGGGGGGGAGGCGGGCTTAGCCCACGCATTTCAAATATTGGGGGGCTATAACCGCCTCCCTTGCGCCCAGTATTCTAAACAATTTGGGATACTAGATATCTTCGTTATGCTTCTTCAAGAACACTCAACAACTACAACAACAACATTACAGCAACAACAACAACTTTTATTCACCCAAAAATTAACATGAATGATTACAAAATATATAAAGCACGTTCTTATAAGTAATATCATGGTAGTGAGGTGTATTAGCTGTTAAACCGCCCGCTCGATGAGGGTCATTATTTAAAATTTTACTTAATGACCCGAATCAAGCGGGCGGTTTAACAGCTAATACACCTCATTATCATGATATTACTTTGTAATACCATGGTTGTCGAAATTTCATGTTATATATCAAATTTGCATGCCAGGTGAGAAGAAGCTAATACTACCTCTCATAACGTCATTCAAGGTTGTATTAGTTCTAATACGACCTCTAGATTGTATAAATTAATCCAAATGAGGTAATTTAGTTATTAATTCAACCTGAAAAGACAAAAGAAATTGAGACAACCATGGTATTATATGAGTTATGACACGCGTGTAGCATCTTTTACAGGGCAGAGTGTGTTTGAGTATGTAGACTATATACATTAAGAACATACTCGGGCCTTAAGACTAGTATTTGTCGCTCTGAAAGCATTAAGGGCAGGGGTCAAATTAAAAGGGCAGGGGTCAAAAAGGGCAGGGGTCAAAAAGGGCAGGGGTCAAAATGGGCAGGGGTTGCAACCCCCCAACCCTAGGCCTAGTTGTGCCCCTGTAAAGCTGTCTTTATGTTTCACAGATCAGTGTTGTAAACCTCTATCGAAAATTGCAATCGATACAAAACGTTTATGAAAGTACGCTTACTCGCTAAAACCTTATTTTTTAAGTCTAGTGACAAAAGGGCCTATTTTTCTCCAGGGCCTGGGACTGCCGTCCCATCCGTCGGCTCTGCTTTCAAGCATGAGAGCATTTTCATGACTAAAGCTTGATTTCGATTAAGCGAATGTGGTCGCGCGATCGACTTTTTCTTTTGTTTTAAGAGCGCTCGTGTGCAACCAAGTAGAAAACCATTCAATTTGTTTGTACAAATTGAATGGTTTTCTACTTGGTAGAAAAGTCATCCGCGCGACTATATTCGCTTAACTCTTTCTTGACAGGCTGAAAAACATCCAAAATTGAACCACCCGTTGTTCTATTGATATCTCTTGAAATAACCATAACTGTTGCGAAAACTATACATTTTCTGAAAGCCCAATAAACCGGCTTTTACTTGTGCTTTTAAATTTCCCGAACAAAACACATTATGTTAATATAAATTAGCATTAATTATCATAAATCAGGTTGAAAAATTTACATTTTTCTAGAAAAGGCCATCTTGCACGCCCGCGTAGCACCTTGAAAACTAAAAATGCAACCAATCGCAGAGTTGTTTATGATGGCGTGTGAGTGGATCTCATTTTCCTCGCGCTTGTCGAATTTCAATTTTTAATCTTGCGTTACCGTGTGCCGTGTTTTTCGATTGACGACTTTGCGGGTCTTCTACGACCCATTTTGACTGTGCCGGTCAGGAAAGAGTTAATCGAAATCCACCTTAAGAAGCCAACGAGAGCGTCTCACCGACAGAAACTCATTTTCAGTGAGGATTTGAGCTTGACGATCGTCTATGTATAATGTATCGTCTGTCTACTCCAAGATGCCACATTCACTACAGCAGTGTCACACTTAATTTATATATCCGTTGAATTCAGAGCGTTGAATGAGAAGATTGCCCTTGAGTCTGGACTAACATACAGTACAAAACTTGTCGCTTATGCGGTACACTGTTAGGAAGAAATATTTCGAGAAGATTTAATCGAAAAGAACGGATGTATGATTTTCAAAACAACTGCAGGTAGTATATATATATATATATATATATATATATATATATATATATATATATATATATATATATATATATATATATATTATATATATATATATATATATATATATATATATATATATATATATATATATATATATATATATATATGCAGACCTTAGGGCATAGACGAAGGAGCAACATGCATCTTAATTTTGCTTATCACTTAACGGTGTGTACTTGCATGTTAAAAGTTAAGTTATACAGTGTCACAGACATCAAAGCCGTCAATAACAAACTAACATGATTTTAATCTTCTCGATATGTTTGCATCAACATATCTTCATGAGGCAATAAAAATGGAGTGTCAAAATGAAATAGTGTCACAGTGAATCAATTTCTCTGTCAGGAACGGAATCTTTAATTAAAGCTAACATTGTCATGTGTTTCTTGTATTCAATGAGCATGAATGGCTGAACATAAGAGCTTTGGAGAATATTTGCAGGAGTGAACTTAAAATAAACGAAGACAAACTGATACTTATCGTCTTATAGTATTTCAACTTGGCCCATCACGCAACTCGGTTCCTTTTTTGAATGTTTTGAACAGATTTATCCTTATGTGTGTGTGTGTGAAACTGGGAGTACTGCACTACAGCATGTGAAACGTCAGGGCAAAATAGTTGAAGATGACAACATTATGATTGGCTACTAAGTGTGCTGTATATCAAAATATAGGCATGCTGACGTAATAAGTATAGATTTGATTTATATATATAATTTTATAATTATATATTGAAACGTCAGCCCGGTTTGGGAAGCTGGGGTTTAAAGAAGAGAATTAGAAGAGAATTTCATCCCGGACTAAAATTCAGCCCGGACACAGATTTCCATCTCCGTTCGAGGTATCCGGGATGGAATTTTAAGACGGGTCGAACGGGCAGAAATTTCCTGAAACGTGGGCTTGGGCATGCGGAGTGATTGTGTTTTCAAGGGAACAAGATGGTGTCGATCTAGCTGTGCTGAAGGTGAGATTGAACCATTTGAACGGACAAGAAGAAAAGAAAGGTTTCGATATGATAAAGGAGACAAAATTGAAAATGTAATCCGGTGCTTGTCTAATTATAAAGCAAGATTGGAATATAATAACTGCGATTTTAACGCGGACAAAATAAAACTGTACGAATCCGTTCGAGAAGCCATGGCACGGATATACAAACATGAGTCAAATTTGTTTTACGTTCCATCATTTTGTAAGCCACTACTATCCCATAAAGCTGAAATTGTAATACAATTAAAAAGCTGAATTGTACGAGAATCATTCAAAGTGTTTTATCTCCAGGAGTTCGCTGATGTCGTTGACATCAATTTTCTGCATATGTTCAAATTCGGAGCGCGAGCGGGCACAGTACGCGGGCTGAAATTCGTCATGTAGTCGCAACACAAACTCAGCCCCCCACCCTGGTTGATCTCCATGTAATCTCCATGTAATCGTCATCTAAGATATGTTTACAAAAATGTTCAAAGTTAAAGAATAAAGGAAGAAATACATATCATAAGGGTCTGGGATTACAAATTAGAAAGTTCTCAAATTAGAAACTATTTTACAATGAATGTTATTTAAAACATAAAACGATAACTACTAATTTAATACTAATTTTATACTAATTTCTTGATTTTTAAAAACATTTTGTAACTAATTTTAGGTTTATACAGCATTAGGTTATTATTATTAGTTCTTAAATTGTAACTGTCTGAGTTTGACATTTCTGAAATATTATCTGGACATTGATGGTTTAATGCTTTGGTCACATATGACAATGTCTGCTTGTCTCTTCTTTTTCCAAGCGTTTCTCATTTCAATTTTTCTAAAATATCAACGGATCGCACTTTGTATGTATCGCCTGTTATTACTCTTGCTGCTCTATATAGTTCTGTTACTTCTCATTCAAAGGTATGCCAGAGTTTATTTATATTTAACATTTAAAAAAGAAATTGCAGAAAAAAAACTATGCTTAAAACCATTAGTTTTACAGATCAGTGGCCAGTGGCGCAAAGAAATCTGTTGACACGCCCATGGACCTTAGCGCGTGACGGAGGCATGATAAGATAGAGGCGTGTGTTCGGTTGCGCGCATAAGTTTAAAGAGATCTCCGGCGTGGAAAACATGGAATAATGCACACTACTCTTATCCACCGGCGACAATACTGGTCTAAATTGTTTACGACATTTTAGATTTTTGCAAACCTTGAGATTTAGAGGTGGGATTTTTGCAAACCGTGAGACGATATCTCAAACCGTGAGTCTCGCGGTGAAACCGTAACAGTTGACAGGCCTGTATACATATATAGCGTTACTCATCCCCAGTGCTCCTCTCTCGGGAACACCATACGGTCGTATAGAAATGCGCGGGTTTCAAATTTTACTCGTGAGAACAATAAACACCGTCAGACAATATCGGATCTAGGAATTTTGTCACGTTAGGGGCATGCCCCCCCGAAAATTTTTTGAATCTTGAGTCTCTGAAATGGCATTTCCTGTAATTTGAGAGTACTTTTAAGCAAAATCTAAAGATCTTGAATCACGTTTTTGTATAGCATGTCCCATAATTTTTAAGAAACATTTTGTACAAATGAAAAGTTTTATTAAGTATTAAATGCCTGCATTTGAAAAACTAATAAAATAATAGGCCATTTTTCTCTATGACAGAGCTCATCAGCATGCCTAGGAAGCATCAAAACATGATGTTTCGATGAGTCCAACATGGACGGCCTGTCGCATTGACTGGGCCTGGCGTAATTGAAAAATATCCCTTCAGAGGGTTTTCCATCTCCTAGGTGGGCTGACTACCATGGCTGTTGAGTCCAACCTACCCGGCCAGAAACCTGCCCAGACCATTTGGCATTTGGGATATTTCATGCCAGTCATTTTATTAACACTTTCTGGACCCCCTCCCCCATGGGACAAGAAATGTAAACACATTTCGCAAATGCGCTGTAGGGACTATTAATTTAAAATCGTGTGGCCTTTCAGTTGCCTAGTTTTCAAAAGGGCCGCGTGTACTTCCATATGCAAAGAACAATTATAGAGAAAATTAAATATAAACAAAACTTTATGAAGAAAATTAACAATTTAGACTGCCAACAAGTTATCGTAGTATGTATTCTTACAGTTTTTGAAAGAGTTAATTGAGAGATACTCGTATCTGTCGATTGAAAATATGTCTCTTATTCTAATTTTCAACTCGAAATGTGGTCTGCGATAGCAGCCTGCCACTCGCCCGCACCCTCCCCCCGGGAGCGGAATCTGCCTCTCGCCAGCACCCCCCGGGAGCGGAAGCCGCTCCCGACTACTCGAAATGGCGCTGTCAGTCACTGTCAAAACGCGCACAACAAAACAAGTTTTATTAAGTCAGTGATATCGAATTAAATGCTTGCGGAATGTTCTTGGGCTGCTATATGTGTTTATGTACCTTTCGTATACGTACGCCATGTGTACATATTTTTTAGCTACATTGCGCAATGCGTATCGTGTCTGGTTAATCAGAAGACCGGGTTGTGTCTGACGTAATTTGACTGCTTGTTATTGTCGATGCATAGTACTGATATACACTTGAGGCAAATGGATTGAATTAACGATTTAATTTCAAACCCTTCTTTGAGTACCTTCAAATTAATATTTCCTCCAAATGCTTATCTTCAAATACTTCAATTTGTCTGAACAATGCCTTGCATTCCTCTATATAAATAAACACTCACAAAAAAGTCAATAGGAAGTGTTTACCTTCTGATAAAATAAAAGTGACAACGAAATAAGAATAACATGCTTATCACACTCAATTTAATAGACAGTCTCTATCTTAAAAACATAACATGGATGTTTCAAGGTATTATGACCTTGTCAGGGCGGCTATAAGGACTATGACCTTCAAGGTACTATGATATCGCTGACATTATCATAGTAGAAGGTCATAGTCCTTATGGTTCATCTTATGGTAATATTCTAAAGTCAGACCGAGACAGGTCATTAAATGACTATCAAAAGAGAAGGAGGAGTCGTGAGAGGGGAGAGAGGTGGAAAGCGGGAAGAGGGGGAAAGAGGGGGAAATAAGAGAGAGAGAGAGGTAGATGGAGAGAGGGCAGAGGGAGAGAGCAGCAAAAGATTGCCGTCTGGCTTGCTTAGCTCGATCGTCATCCATTCCCCATTCGGTAATGTTGTCAGCTGCATTCGCTTAGTTGCTTTGAATGTAGTAACAACTTTACAAACAAAAAAAGCTTTTACGTATAGGCAAAGAAGAACGTACACGTGAGCATTTTTACAGACTAAGGTTTGTAATTGTAGGCATTTTACCGCTGTTTTATTCAATGAAGGTTTGAAACTAGGAGTATCATCGGTAGTGTGAAGTTGATCTTTCAGGTTGTTGTAGTCTTAACTCCGTTGCTGAGGCCGTTGGCGAAACGTCAGTTACCTTAATAACCCTTTCTCAAGACTATACTACCTAGACGCTATTATATTATTCAAATATATTCTAATTGAACCACGTTAAATTGTCATTGGACTGATTACTGATTTATAAACCACAAGGTTACGATCGCAGAAAGTGCGAACGGAGGAACATTTTATACCTCGATGAGAATTTAATTTTCGGAAATTTCTGCAAATTCATCCTAGCCTGCGTGTAGACGTTCTCTGCACGCAGGGTAATTCATCCTTCAAGTCCCACCACAGCCTGCAGCCATGTTGACTCCAGACTCCTGCTATCACTTACAACGCGACCTAAACAAGACTTGAGGAGTCAAGTAAAACTCTTACACTAACGACATAAACAAGCGATAAAAATCAATGCGCGATAAAAAACCAGTGCGCGCCAAAAAACATTATTAATTGTGGACATGTGACATCTAGATGCGCAATCTATAGACTATAGTAGCGGTTATGGTAATCGCGTTTTTCTGAATTCAAACAAGAATTATCTTCTGTCACTGTGATGCACCACTGATCAAACGACCAAAAAGCCGCGCAACCTCCAAAAACAATAGCTCATTGGATTTGACACTGGCGACTGGCTGAAAACAAAGACGTGTTGCAGACCAACCATCACTCATAACAAGACCAGTATCAAGTAGGTTATTATGGTAATCGCATTTTTCAATTCAAACAAGAATTGTCTGCCGCCGATGCAACCTCCCGAAACAAAATAATAATAAATTTTAATATTTATACTGCGTAAGTTAAAAATGTACAAAATGATCGAATGCGCATTAAGTTGCTTAAATAAAATGTTAAATTAAAACTCGAATTAAAAGACTAAAATAGAATAATTAAAAAATGAAAAACTTTACACTTCAATTAGTGGATTTCGAAGTAGATCCTTTGGAACTGGGGCTGAACTGAGCGCGCAGCTGAAAACAAGGAAACCAATTAAAGTAAACTCCGAATGTAAACACTATTCATTTATCGCTTAATGAAAAATTGCCCTTCTTTATGGCTAACTGAATTGAACCCTCTTTTATGACCCGCTGACACTTTCGTTGACGCGACGCGCTTGCTTCACAGACAGATGACATTAACGGCGAGGTGATGAGCTCTAGATTGAAGCCGAACAAAAAAGCAAGGAACTTACTGCATCTCAAAGCTCTCCGGCGATGTTACGGGGCGACGACATGCTTCCCTGGTATGCATTGATGGGCGCCATATCCGACGATGGGAAAAACAAACTATACTGGAGCGTGCGAATAAACATCTGGGGGAGGCCATATCTCGGCGTGGACATCTGGCACTGAGTAATTCTTGAGCTTAATTGCGTTTTCTATATTTAAGAGAACAACGATGTCATCGTAATTATTAAACGCACCGTGTTCTTTCGCAACCGAAAGGAGAAATATATCACATAATGTCTGTGGCTGATTGAATTCACAAGGAAGACTAAAACAAGCAGTCAAAAGCTTGTCTTTTTGTCGAATTCAAAAAGGGAGTGTTTTTTACAGTATTATTATATTCTGGAATCGACTGACGACAGGTCCTATTTTGCTACAGAAATTTGGCGCTTTCTCTGATACTAACCGGAAAATTACCGTTTTAACTAACCCTAATACTAACCCTAATACTAACCCTAATACTAACACTAACCCTAATACTATAAATTAAACTATGCTAACCTCAATACTAACCCCACAATACTAACCCTAAAACTGACTTGGGGTTGATGCTATATAGCCTATAGTGTGACACATTTCCATTTCGGTCGGCATGTATCGAGAGAGACTGAAATTAAAAGCATATTAGTCTTTGACCGCTCGCGTCTGCACGAACCATTATTGCACGAAACATAAACCATTGACCATTCATCCATTCTGACAGAACCATCTGGCACACAGGTAAACACAAAGGGAGGGAAACACAAAATGGGAACTTATTAACCGAAAACAAAGCAGCCACCGATGTTCGCGTATTTCTTTGTCCGCGTATTTGTTTGTCCGCGTGGGAAAACCCGACGAGAGTTGTGGGCGGTCGTGGTCCTGCTGGAGCACAGAATGTCGAACAACCGTGCGCAAAACGATTTTGCTTTTGCGCGCAAGCCTATGCGAGGTGAAACCACCAAACGAGCTAAGTCGACATTTCAATAGCCTACGTCATAGTACATTTCAATGGCATCGGAGCAAAAGGCTTCTGAGCTTGCGCCGGTCAAATATTCGCAATATGCAGCCAAGGTCATCACTACCCTCTTATCGCCTGACGTCGGTCCTCGACAGATTTGATAAAACACAGACTTAGCCCACTTCACGAGTTATTTTCTCCTGTAGCATAGTCTCTTGTTTGCGATCAGACGTCAATCGATGCAGCCCGCTCTCTCCTGGCAAACGTCAAAGGCAAAGCCCAAAAATCAGAAACTGCATCAGCATATATAGTGGATTGTACGGTATCAGATCCACTATCTAGTCAAAGAAGTCTGCAGGAAAGCAAAAGCCTGAAGAGGCAGCACATCGCGATGGTGCACTGACTTCACTGCACTACTGGGTAAGCAATTAGTCACACATGATAACACGCCAATAGTAACGTTACAAGGCCATACTACAGGCTAAAGCTATGGTATATAGTTCTATGTATGCTTTATTATGTTTAATTAATTATTGGATTTAGAAAACCCGTTGTCTTTTGACTTTTGTTGACAACACAGAGCAAAAAACGCTAACGGCGCCACAACGGGTCGTGAGGTGGTAAAATAACAAAAGGCAGGATTAGTTTAATTATTAGCGTGAAATCTTCGCTATGTTTGTGAACACCACACACGATCACATAAATCGGCGAAATGAAATCCCAGCTTAGCACAGCGATTCTGATTTCTGACAAACGATAGACTAATAGGAACCAGGTTTAATTTTTTCGAAGTTATACGATAAAAGCGTTGAATTCTCCTAATTAGAGATCCACTTATGCAAGGCGGCACCAGGATAATAAAGTATATCTACTGTGCATTAATTTGGAATATTTTTAACGAAACCTGATTTAAGAAGAAAACGTTTCTAGCAAGAGTTTTTAGATCTAGAGATTGAATTTTGGAATAATCCGGACAATGAGACTAAGAATATATCTATTCGTCAAAAGCTCCATTGGTGTATATAATTTATTTTTATCTATTAATTGATTCTTATTAATTTAATTTTTATTATTGTATTTAATTTCTTGTGTATCTAGTTAATTTTCTCATGTAAACTAGCATTAGCTAACTGTTGATCTTATTAAATACAAATTAAATTAAATACAAATACAAATTGCACTTACGAACACAAAACATGTTCTAGTCTCCGCGCGTATACTACCATTGATTGCGCGTAACGTCGCATAAACAGTTACTAGAGACCCCATCCTTACAGACCAGCTAGGGGGTACATACACACATGCGTATATATATATATATATATATATATATATATATATATATATATATATATATATATATATATATATATATATATATGTATATATTATTCGTTAGAGTAAAAACCCGCTAACAAGAACCTACATTTTACCCAATCAGCCTTGGATAGGTTCTTATATTCTTATATGTTCTTATATAAACAAATTCTTAATTTCAGCCTGTGGTTCTTAATAATGGTAGGTTCTTGTTAGCGGGTTTTTACTGTATACGCTACAGAGGAATTAATATAATACACTGCTCTAGTGAATGTGGGAGAGCTTGGAGTAGACAGACGATATATGGTCGATCGTCAAGCTCATATCCTCAGAAAAATGTCCACAGTTAATAAGTCAAAGAATATGTTGACTTATTCAAATATATAGAAGTTTAATCATATTTATTTATTTTAAAACACGGTAATGATAATAATATTTTAACACAGGATGATTTTCATGTGTTCTATCAAAAGTACTAAAATTACAAGTTTAATCAATAGTTTACAAACTATTACTATCTATCTATATTTACAAAGAGGGAAAAAAGTTAACAAAATTTAATGGCTATTCATGCTATATCATCAATGATCATGATAAGTATTAGATCATAAACTACGAAATATAAGCCCCCGTTTATAAGCCCCCTGTTTATAAGCCCATCTATCTACAAACAGAAATTATACCGGTTATAAGCCCCCTCGAATATAAGCACCCCTCTAAAAATCAACATTTATCCACCCCTACGGATTTTGGGCTTTGGAAGTGTTTTCGATTATTTTATTTATTTCAATGTTTAGAGCAGGAATCTGACCTGTTGACATACATTCGGGTTGTTACCTTTGTTTTGTTTAGAAAACTGGTATGTGTTTTTGTTGATTTATTGTGAAAGTTAGGTGCTTGATTAATTAAAGACCAGTAAATAAAAAAACGTATATTGATAATCTCTCTCCTCCTCAGAGGCTTCTCTTTTTTTTACTAATTACTAATTCCGTGGAAGCGAGGGAGGCGCGACAGCGAAGGCGCGACAGCGAAGGCGCGGGCTGGACAACGGGCGCGGACAATACTAAAGCGCGCGGTAGTAAAAAAAGAGAAGCCTCTGCGGAGGAGAGAGTATTGATAATGCCGTATGTTAGTCTCAATTTATTTCACTAGCAGTTTGATAATTCCCAAACGGTTTTTTATTCCGCTTATAAGCCACCCCGAATATAAGCCCCCCGTTTATAAGCCCACCCAAAACCCCTTACAAAATTGTATAAGGTAAAACGCCTCGCCATTGCGTTAGTTTTCGGTCTTGCCAGCATCAGCATTTGCTTATTATCTCTCAGGTTATATTTCTCATTTTTAAAAATCTTGTGACAATTTTGCACAATATCACAACTGCCTTGGATTTCGAGGCAGCACTTCCCTTGCGATAGTAACTTCTAGTTTATAATTCTTGTTCTGGAGCTTCTGTATCTTATCCCGTAGTGACGTAGTGTTTTATTGCAGCTGAGTAATCGAAATGCAGTAACACCAATGAATTATACATTATAGTCAAATAATCTTTAGAAATGAATGGCTTGACACGTCTTATATCACAAATAACGTAATAAAAATTTGAACCGATTTCCAATGGTAATGAAAACAAAATTATATATATAATAATAATACGTATATTGGGAGCATTATTAATAAGACGTATTGAGAGCATTATACAATAGTCCCAATGCTCTTACAACAATATATTCTTAATGTTATAAAACTAAAGGTTTGTTTACACGGCCATAATTTAAGCGGGATCTGATCCACTTCTGACTTTAAGCGCGCTTAAAATGTCCGTGTAAACGGACCGCGCGCAAAGTAAGCGCGCTTAGTTTGCACTACCTCCGAGAGGTGGATTAAAGCAAGATTAAAGTGAGCACGCTAATTTAAGCGCGATTATATAGTGGGCCGTGTAAACGCTACCCGATTAAACTACGCCTGCTATGACGTTGTACGCATGCGTGGAAAGCATGGCGGCAAGAGGAGTGAACTGGTCCGAAGAAGAAACACGATGTCTCATAGCTGTGAAATTGTGGGGAGACAAAAACATCCACGGCACTACTAGAAACCAGCAAGTGTATAAAGGAATTTCGAAGCGACTACGTGATTAACCTTGTGTAATTAAACGAGTATACAAAATTATTACAAATGTTTAGATTAAATACCTGAGAACAAAATATTCCCACCAGTGGGAAGATCGTTTTTTCTGCCAAATGCTTCTCTGTGGAGATGCACACTGCAAGCGCACGAAAGCCGTCGTCATTAACAGCATGAACTGCATTTTCCTCTGTAACTGCAGCTTCCATCTAGATATTCTCTGTCGTCTCCATTTCCTTCTTTGAGCTATTAATTTCTTTCGTGTAGAGATGTCTTTGTCGATTCTGCTTTGCCCTTGCCGGATGCTTTGAAGCTTCCAAAGGAAAATTTGGTATAACCACTGATCGATAGTCGCCATGTTGAATATGCGTTTGTTATTGTGCATTGCGCGCAGGGGATTATTATATTGGCTTGAATGACCGTGTAAATGCACCGTGGTTTAACTTAAGCGCGCTTAAATTTTGGCCGTGTAAACACGGCTGCTACATATATTATCACTATATGAACAAAAAACTATTAATTTTAAAAAAGAAAAGTCTTAAGTGCTGACTTAAAACTACTTAAAATATCAATGCTTCTAATTTCCTGTGGTAATGAATTCCACAGTTTTGGTGCGGCAACTTACTGGGAATGTTCTGTCTCCATGAGCCACCGTTTTGGATTTTGGCTCAAGTAGCAGATTTTGGTCAGATGTCATCTGACCAAAATCTGCTACTGTATATATATATAAGAGGTAATAAAAATTTGAACCGATTTCCAATGGTGATGAAAACAAAATTAGATATGTAGTGCACCATATACTGTAGATGTTCATAAAACACTCGTCCCCAGCGTTGATAGAAGACTTCTGCTCAGATCGATGTCATAAAAGTTTATATAAATATAGAAGGTCTATAGTGTACTCACAGATAGGGATACAGTCAAGATCTCGGCTGAGACCAGTTTCCGTATATGGTTTATTAATTGTGTTATGTAGTTGTGTTTCTGTATTAGTTTTCGATTATTTCGTGGTCTGAAACATGCACGGTATAGATTTTGTCACTTATAGTCTTAGGTCTGAAATAGTGTATGGTGTGTATATGGCTCCCCCGGTCGGAAATTGGATGTAATTTCTAAATTGTTTTATGCAGTCCTTTTAATCTCACACGATAACGCTAAGCGGGTTATTTAGGTAATTCGTAAGATCTACACGGATCTTCGAGAGACTATATATACCAATGCAGAGCCTTAGCCTCCTGGGACAGAATTTGCCACTAAAGTGTACAAAGGAGCATAATTTATTCTAATTTTATGGCATCTTTGTGCAAAAATAATTGTTTTCGTTTCTGGCTTAATACCTTTACAGTTAATCGTGACTTAAAAACTAATTAATATGTTTTAAAAAGAGGATTAAGATTGTAAAGCAATTTGTTAAATCTTTCCGCATTGTTCATGCAGGTTATACTTATACCTAACGATTATATTAAGCAAATCGAGACAATATGTATTTTGAAGCCAGCTGCGGCCTGGCCGAGGCCTATACTATATATAGTCTATATAGTACCGTGAAAGACGCCCGAAGCATCTTTCTGCAGTAGTTCGAGTTTGTGCTGTGTAGGAGCAACACTCATGCATGAGCATGCAGACTGGCAAATTCGTTTTTAAATTTCATATCTCGTAGTATTAGGAAAGATAAATCGTATTAGGAAAGATAAAGATCCATAAGGTGAGATTATACATTGTGAAGCACGGTGTTTCCTTTCCGTGCTATATACGTTACGACGGTTCTATTACGAACTAGTTTTTGACACCTCGGAAGAACTCTGCAGCCTTTGAGTCGCGCGACTACGCGGCCACGAGTGATGTATCCATGCACTGGAAATCTACAACATCATCATTACCATTGGAGTTTCTGTCTACCATTGGAGTTCCTAGTCCGAAGTTTGGATACCAGTATCTCTGGGTACGTTAGTGAGTTTCAACCGTAGATCTACTTAAGTGTTGGAAGATTTTAGTCGATGTTGTCGATGTTGTCGATGTTGTCGACAACTATGTACCACAGTAGCGATATGGATTAGCACAGCATGTGGTAGTGTGTCAGACGTGGCGTGTATCTCACGCCTTCTTGCGTCTCTTGTCCGATAAAATTACACTACAACTAGAGGGAAAATATTGTGCAGAAGACGTCTGTGTTGTGTATACTCTCCATACAATCCAAAAGCGACATTAGACGGCTATTTTCTCATATTGATGTACACGAGTGCTATCAGCGCATGGTTTCCCGATTACTGGCATTATTTCTAATCTATTGAATTAATCAATTAACACTGGGCAAATCAAACTATCTTGCTTTTATCCGAAGCTAAGACAAACAGTGTAAGCTGGTCACTGATGACACAGTGCTTTTGCTTTCTTCACTGATCCATCTAATCCAACACAGTGGAATGTTAAACGGTTATACTCTCCAACTTGCTGCCATTTATTAGAAGATGCTGCACGGATGAGGATCGGATGCATGTCGTCAAATTAATGTTGATCCTTCTTGACATCATGTCTCCCTTTTAATCCAGAGCTTGGGAAATTAAACAATTTCCTCATTGCATTTGTCTGAAGACTATAGTGACAAATAGTGTAAGCTCGTGCCTGTCTTTCAATACAACATGACTACAAAATTATTCAAAGCTTTGGCATGGGTTTCTCTAAATGATAAATGGGATTTCCATAAATGCCTTGTCGTTTTTAAATGTCATAAGGGATTTTGTCCAGCGTATTTAAAAAACATTTTTGAGAAAAATTCAAATTTTCATAACCACAATACAAGAAGAAAAGATGACATTCATCTTTCAAGAATTCATTCCAATTCTGGTTATAGATCTTTTGCATTTTCTGGTGCAAAACTTTTTAATAATTTAGATTATAGCACAAAGAATGCAAATTCGGTTAAAGAATTTACTAATTTATATTGGAATAATTTTAATAGTAATTCATTTTTGTAATCGATTTTATAGTTTTAGTATTTTACCTAATTTGTATATTTATTAGTTTTTTGTACTATGTTATGTTATGCACAGCTTCAAAGGAAATCAGCGACAGCTGTTTGTATTTCTGTGTTGAATAAAGTTTTGTATTGTATTGTATTGTATTGTATTTGTTATATATATAATTGTTACGTCATATTTTCAAAACAAATAATATACCGTCAACATCGTCGAATTTTCAACTTCAACAAGCCATTACTAAATTGATAGAAATGCTGAAACTTTGGGAATAAACTAAAGTCAACATATTTTATATATGAAATTCATTTGTATATGGGCTGGACTATCCCTTAACCCGATAAGAAACGGAAATTTTTCAGATGGTCCAATATGCGATTAACTAATTAGATATACCAGATCATAAACACAGTGCTTATATTTGCCCCACCTCCATATATTTAGCCCGGCCTTTAATTCTTACGAGTTATTACCGTGACACTAATAGGGGTCTACCGTCTACGCGCGAATCAGATTTTCAAAACTATACGCCGGTAAATCTGATATATATTTTAACACACATGCATTACACAACACATGACTGAGATAGTTTAACACCATTGTATTTATAAAAAGAATCCATCTTGAGAGGATGTGATTGTTATTATGAAGATAATCTGGATTACCAAATAGTGAAAATGCTGTGCCAACTTTCTGACGTCTTTGCTTATCTAATTTGCAGATGTTGGATATTTTGAAGAACGTTGTATTAATTGCCATTTATATATACTTCAGCAGTCCATTAAAATAAGATAAAGCTAATTTCCGTTTGATTGGAATTCTAAACATGGCAACATTTGAAACACACAAAGATAATGAAATGAAATTAATTAAAAGAAATAGAAACCAAGTCGAAATTACTTAAACGGCAATCAAAAGTTACAGGTTCAATCTAAAAAGAGGATTAAGATTGTAAAGCATTTTGTTAAATCTTTCCGGATTGTTTATGCAGGTTATACTTATACCTATTATACCTATTAACCATTATTATGCCACGGTAATTAACTAAATCGAGACAAGACAATATGTATTTTGAAACCAGGCCTGTACTATAGTGCATTAGCGCCGTGAAAGACCGAAGCAACTTTCCCAGTAGTTCGAGTTTGTGCTGTGCATGAGCAACTGAGCATGCAGACTGGAAAATTCGTTTTTAAATTTCATATCTTGTATTAAAAAAGATAAAGTGACAGATCCATAACGGACCAGTCAGATAAAAGGTGAGATTATACATTGTGATGCATTTCCTTTCATGCTTTTAGTTATGACGGTAGTTCTATAGCGAAAACGGTATATAAACTAGTTCTGTTACGAACTAATTTTGGACATCTCCCAGGAGCAAAACCTTTGAGTCGCGCGATGAAAAAAGGCAATCAAAAAGTTACAGGTTCAATCTATAGATCTCTGTTCGGAACTAATTTTCTGATGATTTGAGCTTGACGAGTATGATTTATTTAGAGTCGATCACGCAGGATAAGGTTATCCTGATTCATCCGAGCCAGAGGCTCATGTTTTAAGCGTTCGACAATTCAGTTTATCACTCTTAGCCTTAGGTGAACGGAAAACCCAACTGATAGGGATTCCGAGGGCCTACGATTTAAGGTAGTTTTCCGAGAAGACCCAAAATCTTACCATTTGCTGGTGTTGTTGCAAAGGCAGCACCTTCTCCTCAATTATTTTACGACCCTGAGTGGTGATCCGACCCAGGATGTAATAATAATAATAATAATTATTATTTATTTCTATAGCGCCGTTTCCTATAGCTCAATGGCGCTTTACAATGCATTACAAAGTTTTAAACTAATACAGAGTTTTATACTTGGTGTTAGACTATTAACAAAACCATCAATTTATAAATATTATAACTACTATAAAACTACAACTACTATAAAACTACTATATATAACAACTATAAAATTTAAACCACTTAGTCATAAATATGTCTTTAATCTTATTTTAAAAGTAGATAATTCCACAACTTAGGCGCAGCATATGAAAACGAACGTTCACCATAGTTCACTAGTTTTGCTGGAGGTGCTGCAAGAAGTCTTTTCGATGATGAACGCAAATTCACTGATGATGTAAATGGTTTTAACATATCCCTAATGTAACATGGTGCTAGACCATTAAGTGCTTTGTAGGTAATGAGAAGCATTTTATAGATGATACGTTGACTGACGTGGAGCCAATGAAGCTGTTTCATGACAGGAGTGATATGATCAAATTTTCTACTTCTTGTTACCAAACGGGCAGCACAGTTTTGCACTTTTTGTAATCGATCTATAAGGGATTTAGGCAGCCCATATAGTAGAGAATTACAACTATATCTAGTTTAGATATAATAAAGGCGTGAACTAGAGTTTCAGTGTCAGACATAGATAGGTAATCTCTTATTCTTGCTATATTACGCAGATGGAAAAAACATGCTTTGCAAGTGTTAGTGATATGTTAATCTAGAGTCGTCCGTATGACCCGTCTATTTATCGTCTGTCTATTCCAAGCTCCCAACAGCAATGTTTATAACAGACCGCCAAGCAGTACATACCAATATTCCCTCTCGGTAGAATCTCACCGGCAATCAGAAGGTTACAGGTTAGATCCCTGTACGGGACTCGGAAACATTTTGTGAGGATTTAAAGTGGCACTACGATGAAAATTCACCCCCGTCTTTTAGATTTTCTTTAGCATAGAATAGTATTTCAGGGACGAAAGTGATCATTGATGTATTTTGATATAAGTATTTTGAGCTCTAAGATCACTATTATTTAGGCCACCATTACCAAAAACGTGTTCCAAGTGAGCTCGCAATTTCAAAAGGTAACGCCTGAATTTCAGTCGAGGTTACTTGTTTTCTTGTTTTCTTCGAGAAGTAGATGAAATGTTCAGCCTTTCAGACGAAGAATTTGAAAAAACGACCTTGATTTACTTGAAGAATTAGCCATGTCGAGTCTTCGCGTTGAGAATCTGACGTCACTTCGTTACGCTGGTCAGGAACATGAACGATTAATGGCGGACATAACAACTCCAGATTCGGAGTCAGAAAAATTATACTTGCCATCGTCGAATCGCAAAACGGTTTCGACCGAGTAATATTTAGAAGCTCTGCTTTATAAATACGTAAAAATATAGATAGGTAAAAATTTGATCGTAGTACCACTTTAAGCTTGATAATATATTTTCATTCACAACATTGAAGACCAGAGTGACATGTTACATGTCTAAAATGTCTGCAGTTTAATTGCGAGTCCTATCATGTTGATTATAAAATTGGACGGGCAAAAGTGACCAAAACTTATTTGTATCGTGACGACATGCAAAAGTTATTAATTTAGCTCTAGTATGCCCACACCTCCAATCACTCAATGTACACGTCATCTCGTGACGTAAATACGAATATTTTCCTGTACTCAATACGAAAACATACGTGCACGCTTCGAACTGACCGCTCTACGAGCTGATAAAGAGCAGCTAGATTAATTTTAGACTAGAATAACCCCTATCCAGGCTTTTCTACTCCCCCCTATAGAGTTTCGTTTCCCAGCCATGGTTCCCAGGGCCCAGACCGCGTACGGCGTGTATTACTGTATTTATTTTACAGTGTCTGCAGATAACAAATCGCACGTAGAATTTGAACGTTATCTCAGCCAATATTTACTCGATTTCAATTCTGAAAACAGATTTGGAAATACATAACATACGTGTCTATTAGATTACGAGAATGTGCATACCCTTCGTAAAACGGTTTATGTACTTAGAAATTAGTCGGCAATCAGGCGGCCACTTCGTCGTATGTTATTTTGAACGTTATCTCGATCAATATTTAACCGTTTTCAATTCTGGAATTAGCGAGTCTAAATCCATAACATCTTCTCAAACTGATTTGATGCTTCCTTCTGTCCAAATTGAGTTTGCTAAGTCTATATATGCTTTCGCTAAGTATATATTAGTCTTTTCAATTCACTACCTAATGACATGAAGGATATTGCTATCCACTCTGTTTCTTTATTTAAAATAAAATAAAACTAAACTGTAACTCATGTAAGCATGTAGTTATGTGTCATTGCTACACCTACAAATCTTTAACTCTATGTATTTTATTTTGTATCATTGAGGGCCATATTAGGTAGAATACCTTACGGTAATAATGTATAAATAACCCTCGTGAAATATTAGATTATTATTATTATCATTCTCATCATGATCTATACAATGGAAATCGAACGCTCGAATTTAAAAGGAAAGCCTGAAAGCGTAATCCGGAGAACTGCAGAAAGTGAAACTTTGTTTAAGACCCCACCGGGACCTATAGTTACGAAAAACGCATGCAGATCAAAGGTCATAGTTGGGGATCGAATGGGAAATTGGGAATTTTGCCTAATGTTGGGCACAATAACTGGTCACTTAACCATGCAATTAACCATAGCATTATGTTGTGGTCACGTAAATGGTATGGTTAATTGCACGGTAGAATGACAAAATCCTGACTATTATGTCATTATAGTATATAGTATATAGCAAGTAATCATAACATAACCCACTTTTTGACCACTTGGATTCTCTTCTTTTTCCAGAACCAACACATAGTCCTGACGTCATTATCTGTCACGCGCTTCAGCCGGGACTGGTGACTAACCATGGCCCAAAATCTGTCTTTCACAACTTCGACACCAAACGGTAGCGGCACCAACAACCCGTCACAACATAACACCTACTCCCAATCGTACAAAATAGCCAGCTCGACAATACTCTTCGTCATCATGTCCCTGGCCATTTTCGGCAATTCCCTCGTGATCGCTGCGTTTCGAAGGTTTCATAAACTTCGCACCGTTACCAACTACTTTGTCGTCTCGTTGGCCGTCTCTGATATCCTCATCAGCGCCATATCCATACCGATCTGGGCGGCGCACATACTCACCGGCCCCGACCCGCATTGGCAGAAAATCGATCCGCTCGCGATGGTAATTTGGACTCTCTCGGACATCGTCTGCGGACTCGCGAGTATCTATCACTTGACGTGCATTAGCATCGAGAGATACATGTGCCTATCGTCTCCACTCGATTACTACCAGCGTATGAACAGTCGAAAAGCGCTCGTCATCATCTTCTGCATCTGGCTCGTCTCCTGCATTCTCGCTGCGGCGCGCATTGTGTTCAGGGATACGCTATACACCATGGAGATCGTCTACACCGTTATCGGCTTCTTTGTGCCGCTGCTCATCATGATCGTCATGTACACCATGATCTTCCGCGTCGCCTGCAGACAGGCGAAAAAAATCGACATCCCAATGAACGGCAAAATGAAGAGGTTTCGCCTGCGTAAGGAGATCAAGGCCGCGAAAACCCTCGGTATCGTCATCGGCGCCTTCTTCATCTGCTGGAGCCCATTCTTCATCCTCAACTTCTTGGCCATCTGTCCCACTTGCTACGAAGCCACCGGAATCTACACCATCATCGCCGCGAAATGGTTCCACTATGTCAACAGCGTTCTCAACCCGCTCATCTACGCGCGCATGAATCGAGATTTCCGCGACGGATTCACGCGCATCCTTCTGCAGTGCGCGATCTCCCTCGGCATCCGTACAAACGCGAACGAATCCGATCTACCTCCGCTTGACAGACGATCTTCCTCGGTCTTGGCGACGGCGGGAAAACGAAGGAAATCGAGCTCTGCACTCCCAGGAAGCATCGAGGCGTAATACGGGAATTACACAAGTCAAGTCCACAGATTCCCTTTGTGCCAACATCGTGTTTAATTTATTCTTCCGGAATTCGCTCGCATTTGATACACCATGTAATAATTATTACAGAAAACCAGTCTGCTGCAACGCCAAGAACTTCAATGTGTCGAAAAATACTTAAGTAAGAGTACTTAGGTATATTCATTGACGACGTTTCGGACGATGTGTCCTTGATCAAGTTAGATGGAATCCCCATCTGACCTGAAGGACACATCGTCCGAAGTATTTTTATAAGTATTTTTCGACACATTGAAGTTCTCTTATTTCTCCTTTTCATATTATATCCAGTTCTTTTGAGAACTTAGCAGCTTTCATATTTTTCTTATAATTCGAAGGATCAATTGAAGAAAACGAGCAGAAACTGAACAAGAGTATATGCGATGTGTATTATTATTTGAACCGGATTCCTGTATTTTTAGTGAGAAATTCAGATATATATATAATTACCTTGAAAAAGACGATTGCAACAATCGTGTTTCTAGTTTAGCACAATAAATATTGAAAGGTTCAGAAACCTAGCTAATCTAGTAGACTGCAATGGAATAGATTGAAAAGTTGAAAAACAAGATTGTCTTTGTTTGTATTGATGTACTGATACCCCCTTTGTAATCTTACATATTTTAGAAATGGCTTGGTGCCCTATTTTCGCAAAAATTCTTCTCAGAAATTTCTGGGCCTTCAGACCACTGATCTCTAAATAAAGACTGGATCGAGCAACTATTGTGTGGATGAGGCGAAAAATGAAGCTGGGATAGTTCTATATAGTTTTACTGCAGGCGACAGAGACTGTCTCTGACCCTTTTAAGATGCTAAAATGAATCAGTTGTCGACGTTTTCCCAGTAATTTAGAACACAAACTACGGCTCCATATTTATGTTAGGGTAAGTGTTAGGGTAAGGGTTAGGATTATGGTTAGGATTATGGTTAGGGTTAGTATTAGGGTTAGTATTAGGAAACCAGCTTAATTACAATTCGTAAGCAGGATGGCGACCGATTAATTAGCGCGTGTGGCGGTCATCTTGTTGTGACCACCATGGTCACTTCAATATGTCCGGCACATACTAATTCTGGCTTCATAGTTACTGATTCATTTTAGCATATTAAAAGTCAGGAACAGATAGTCTCTGTGACCTATAGTAAAACTATATAACGCGCTCCCAACAAGATGGCCGCAACGAGCTACTTCCGGCTTCATTTTCTGAACAGAAGAGTTTATTTGAAGCCTGGTTCTCATATTATGCCGCCGGTGTGCCGGCGATCATATCGGCGATATAGCGCAGGTGTTCATCGCCGGCATGACGGCGAAGTTGGTTCTTCCGTGATATCGGCGATTAAAAATCGTTATGAGAACGTCGGCGATGTTACCGGCGGCTTTATCTATCCCACACTTCCTTGCAAACTAAAATCCAAGATGGCTGAAAGTGTTGAAATAAGTTCTATCGAGCAGCAAATACCAGTAACTAACGCTATACCACATGCTATACCAAGCAACAGAGCCTTGATGGATGCTGTAAGGAACTACAGGGCAATATACGACAAGTCCTGCATTGATTACAAAGACCAAAACAAAAAAGCGATACTTTGCATCACAAACTGCCATAAGTACAGTGCCGTGAAAATTCTTGTAGTTATAGAAAGTAGAGCCTGCTTTTCTGGGACAATCTATGCAAATATGTTTTCCATCTACAGCTCCTAAACAGTGACGGAAATCCCATTCCTGTTCAAACTCTTTTTGGATTTGATTCCAGTCCTCTTCTTTGTCAGGGAACTTCATATACAGGTCTTTTAATGCCGACCAAATATAGCTGCACATGTTTCTTTGAAAATTGCACATACTGTGCTTCGGCCTACTCTGAAGTTAAATGACTGAGATTGTTGTGAATCTCCAGTGGCTAAGTACCTCAGGGTTATCACCAGTCGTTCACCAGGAGAGATCTTCTCAGAGAGGCTCTCTGCTTCGACACATTTTTTTTGTTATAAGAGGCCCTACTAAACTTAGGAGGTGTTCCAACCTCTCGGTGGACATGCGTAAGTACCTAAAGGGTGTAACATTTATCACTTATTTACTGAGACCGAGGGAAACAGTGTGTTTTGTGGACCCGAGACCGCCGTTGTTGCCCGAGGCGAAGCCGAGGGCAACAACGGCGGTCGAGGGGCCACAAAACACACTGCTTTCCCGAGTTAAATATTTACTCGGTTACAACAGTTAAATATTTATTACAACATTCTGAACTCAAAAGTGATAACATACACTAGAACACTGAACTATAAAATGAACTTTGGAACTTCACGGTTGACGCGCATGCGCACTGCACCCGTTCTATTGTGGACCGGTCAATAAATGTTCTGTTATGGACCGGTTGCCTCGTTGCCAGGGCAATGCAGTAAACACGACGTTTTGCGGACCGGCACGTGATACGCTTTTGTCCAATCGGAAAACAGAAAAATTGAACTTTGACACTAACTATATAACAAGATAATTTGTAATTACAGTCAACATTAATAAAAACATGGTTAAAGCTACCATATGGTTAAAGAATCTGTGTAGATTTTCAAATGGTAGGAAGTACTTGTTGGGATGAAAAACAAATTGAGTGTATACTGTAGTTATATAAATGAGACAAAACTAATCCTTGAGATATTGTTGCGTTGAAATTTCATAAAAAATCATATTATCCTGCCTTCTCCATCGTGAAAATATGGTAAATGATAAGACTTATAGTAGACAAAACCAGTAGATATAGTTGTTAAGTTAAGAAGGATGAAATTAACTTTGATTTACCTGAAGAAATATTCCCTGTCATGCAGCCGTAACTCCTCAAACAAGGTATTGGCCGAACCCAAAACCTTCTTCTCTTCGACTTCTTTTTCTTTCTCTGTTTCTTTTCCAAGTGTTTTTTTAACAAGCATCAAAACTAGCGAACACTGTATGAGTAACAGTGTTCGTTCATCTGGCATATTGTCCATATCGTCCATATATCTGGCGAAGTTTAAGAATGGCGCGAAAACAGTTCATAATACCCGCTATATTCAAGTGCACATCGCAGGTTTACCTGCGGCACCGGCGATGCACTAGCGGCAGTCAGGTCGCCGGCATACCGCCGGCAGTATGAGAACCAGGCTTCAGTGCTTCAGACCCACAAGCGGGCTTCGCCGCGAACGTGCGCCACAACTTGTTGACAATAGCGGAGCGCGTTAATGCTATTTACAGAACCAAAACTGAGACAAACAAACCAAAATTAAATCTCAAGGGATTCCTTAATAGCCATTTTCTATTGTTGAGAATGCAAGAATAAACAAGAATAAATTATAGACTCAGATAAACATACATACTGACGTCATTACCGCGCTTCGCTATTACTTGAATCGCCACTGCAGTAAATAACAACCTTTTAAACTATTCGATATTTCGATTTGTATTTTTACAGTTCGGCACGCAGCGCACCACGTTTATATCACTAGTATACGTCTTTTGTATGGGAATCGTACCGACTCCTGTTCAGGTAAACGTTGGAAATAATCATAGCGTAGTTATTTACATCAGGAATGCGAAGCGTATGGTAAACTACTCCAGACTAATAAGGGCCAGTGTGTAAACACAACAAAGAAACGAGGTGTTTTTTCAACTTAATGCCTGGGTCAAACTTTGTCTCGTACCAGTATTCAATTGCGCGGCCAACCGCCGTATTTGGCACTTTGCGACATTTTTTGCGATCAATCGAATTGGAGTTGATCGAGCTGCAAGAAGGTTCAAGCTGTATATTTCTCTGGTATATTGGCTTGGAGGTGATCGTGGTTTGTTAACGACCTGCTTTACTGTACAATAAAGTCGAAAACGGCGAATTATTTGAAGGAAGTCGTCAATTCGCCAAGGTACGCAATATATATTTATCTGGTTATAGTATATATTTATTTGTCCTTGTATTATTGAATTTATATTATATCGTTATAGTGTATATTTTGCTTCGATAATATAAAAATAACCAGAACAGTGAAGACAAACGTCTGTACGGTCTTCACGCAGCATTTCAAACGTTTGTTCATAAAATTACATATTAATTTAACTGTTGTCTGTCAGTAGAATAGAGGTCCATATATTTGTTGTTTACTCCAGCCTATTATACATATAAATCCTAGTGCCTATTCGTATCTATTCGTGTCTGCCTGCACAATTAGTCTTTAAATCTACAGTACCTCCCTAAAGACATTAATATTTTGATCACTTAGTTATATAATATATATATATACATGTATATATATATATAATATATAACTATGGCTTTATACTGTATAATTACACAGTAAAGCTTGAACTAGTTACTGGAAGATATGGCTTAAGAGTAGTAGTAAAAGGCCGATTCTAACTCACCAACAGGTAAATCTTCTAAGTGGGCGTGGTCAAAAGTTTTAACCACGCCCACTTAGAAGATTTACCTGTTGTGAGTTAGAATAGGCCTTTTACTACTACTGTCGAGGTCAAGGTCAAGGTCAAGGTCAAGTTTCAAGGTCAAGTTCCAAGAATTGTCTCAAAAAGTAATTCTAAGAATTCCTTAAAAAGGGCGTGGTCGAGATGCCTTAAAAAGGGCGTGGTTGAATTTTTTTTAAATCAGGGTGTGGTCGAAATGTCTTAAAAAAAGGGCATGGTCAAAATTTTTCAAAAGGGGCGTGGTCTAGTTAGACTCCAAATATTATTGCGCGACGTGGTTTACATTCTGTAGTGACGACATGCAGTCAGACTTGGTGGGTCTGGGTGGGGGTTCGAGTCAGACGGGTTCTGGTGGTGGCTCGTGTCCCCTATTCCGCGATGAGGTAATGTCCGATCGCCAAAGTGTTCACCTTGTCGGGTAGGATATATCGCTTGTTGTCATTACTACTTAGTGCTATCTTGTTGACCGTCTCTGTGTAAATTTCGTGTTTCCTACTTCTAAAAGTATTCATACTTCTCATCTGTGGCTCTCCGGAGAACAAGCACTCTTTATAGTTTTCGAATGTTATTGATTTAGTCACAACTCCTTCCTTCACCCCCTTGCATCTCTTCTTTTCTGATTTGTTAGTCTTACATGCGTACAGCTTGGCTCTTAAACCAACCAATTCTAAGATTTGTTCTCCATTATTCTCATCCTTGAATAGACCTATAACCTTTTCGTTCAAACCTGTCGGAATACAGGAGGGGTGGTCCTTAGAGTAACCAGAGGTGTCGAACCTCTCGCTAACGTCGTTAGAGATGTCTTTGTAAAAGTCATCGGTGTGTATCTCATACATTAGACTGTCCGTGTCGGTGAACAATAACTTAGCAGCATCCCCATATTTAGGCTTAATGTAGTCGTAGTGAAACTCGTACATTACAGTCTTACTCAGATCTAGGATACTCATTCCAAGATAGACGGGTTTGTAGAATTTCACTTTCGTTCTCTTCATGTGTACTGCTATAAGGTTCTCGCTAAAGATTGTACGATGGTTGTAGTTTGGCTTAGAAACTAACTTGTTCATTTTCTTTTCGTTCGTCACTAACTTGATGTCTACCCTACTCCTAATATTTTCCATAGTTTTTCCAAACACTGAGTTGTTCATTAACTTGAAGAAATCTTTCTCGAAACTGTTCGTAGCCTTTGTTCTCAGTTGTGTGTTAAGATCTATGTACTTCTCCATCCAAGCTCCCTCTTTGAAAGTGATCCCTCTATGAATTTTCGTTAACTTCATTCCATATTTAAGATACAGCTCAAGATTCTCACGATGAATAGCGTACTTGTTCTTGTTCGTCAAGTTAGGGATTAGCTTTTCCACTTTGTTAACTAGCAACCTCTCTGGAGCTAGAGGGTAGTCGTTATGAGCGTCGTGAAGTTCTTTGGGGTACTCTAAGTCAACTTCTAGAATGCAGGGTGTGTTCTCCCAGTTCTCTAGTTGTGCACTGTTCATCCACTTGAAACCTCCCATAGGTAATTTCATACTCATAGCACGTCCGTAGAGGTTGTTTGCATCAAGGTATGGTAAGTATACACTAGGTTTGGTAGGATCATGTTTTGCTTGTGGTACTGACTCTGGTTTTTTCATGTACCCCATATGTTTGTTATTGGCTTGGGCGTGTCTTTTTGTGATGGTGGACACTCCTCCTCTGATGCCTCTCTCTATCATCAACAACATGTCAATGTCGGTCAATAATTCTAGTTCTACTTTTGTTGTTTTTAGTAGTGCGTCCCATGATAGTCCTGGGGATGTGTAGTACCATGCAGGGTCTAGTCCATAATTTTTCGTGCAAACAGACCTGAAGTTCTCGAACACATCCTCCAACAACATCACATCTGTCAATAGGTAAAGGTCGTGGTAATCCTTCATGGTCTTCATTCCAAAGTTTTTCCAAACTTTTTGGGCATGCTCGTAGTCCTCGTCGCTGATGTCGGTGTCAGTCAGTTTCGAGTAGAACTCTTCTTTAGGAGGTAATTTTTCCTCTTTTAGTTTATCTATCTGGTCCATGTACTCGTATGGGTAGACACCTTTCTTGGAAACTAGCTCGAAATCTTCGTCTTTTTCGAACTGTTTTCTTGTGGCTACTAACTGATCGTGAGACAAGTTCTTTGCTAGTCTATCTAGACTAGAAGCCACGAACTTAAAACTGTCTAAGAATCTAATTTCTCTGGTGATAGGTTTTTCTTTACCAGTCTTATCGGTGTAGTGGTCCACCACAATATTTTTACTGAAGGAGATGTATTTCTCCTCGTTACATGGAATACAGTTCACGTCTCCACCTAGGCTTTTGATAAACAAGTGAGCGTCGTATCCAGACAAGTTGTGGAAAATAACAGGAACAAATTTTGGTAATTTGTATTTTAGATTACACGACGTATGTGCAGCTCCTCTGAATTTTCCTGTCGTGTGACAATGGTCTCTGACTTTGAAGTCTTTAGGGTTGGTGAAAGCTTTTTCACAAAGCCAGCACTTTGTACTATTTTTAAAATTTTCCGTCTCCTCAGAGCTTAGGTTCATTGGTATCATCACCTTAAATCTTTCATACGCTCTACACACGGCTTTCTCTGTCTCTTCTACGAACGACTTGGCCAGGTCGTCTTCCGGGTTCTTCTTAGTTCTACTTACTGGCTTCTCCCAGTATAGTTTGTCATCACTACATTTTAGGTGGAGAGTCCATCCTGATGGTGTATGATGTTGGTATTTGTTGGTAAAACTACTATTTGGTTTGTTCTCACATCCGTCAATCTTCTCGATGAACGACTCAAAATCAGCGTAGATCACAAATGGCACGTCTTGTGTTTTGTGGTTGTTTGTGAAAGTTAGTTTGTCGTCTTTACCTTTTTCTGGCATTACAGTTTTAATACTATTAACGTCTGAGCAGTATTCGTCGTGCTTTTCTAGTGACTTAGTATTCTTGAAGCTATTTAGACATCTATAACAATAGTGAATCTCATGTTGGTGGTTGTTATTTTTACTTGACATGAGTCTACTCATATTCTTAATCCATACGTAGTGAGATGTAGTCTCATTCTTAATGTAAAGCAAGTTAATGGTGTCTCTAGAGTTTCCTTGGATAGTAAGAGGGTACACCTCACCCTCATCGTAACCAAATACGTTTATTTCTATCTCGTTATTTTTTGAAAATTCCCTAACGTCCTCTAGTGGTGTAGGAAACCTAACCCCGGTCCAGTTGTAATTCGTCGAAGCTTCTTTGAGTTTCTTACTAAGTCTTTCTTGGTTTTTCTTTCCAAGTGACATTTTAGCAACAGTTACAGACCACTTGAAGCACATGTTGTCCATTTTGTTTCTAACGTTTACGATGGCTTTTTTGTAAACTAGTGCTTGTGGTGTAGGAATGTGGGAGCTCCCAGACATTGGTGTGTACTTGTCTATATGAATACTTAGTCTCACAACGTGAAGAAGTCTCCAGTTACTTCCTCTAGACAAGTACGTAGAGAAGCTCTCTAATATTTTCTCAATCATCTTGTTGTACATCTCTTCAAAGTTTGTGCCAGGTAGTATAATCTCTACAAGAGAGTGAAAGTGTGCCTCAGCTTCAACCTCTTCGTCGTTCGCTGTGCGAACCATCACACAATCCAGAATTAACTTGGTCTTAGTTCCTTTTTTCATCTGTTTCTTCCAAAGGTCTAACACAACAATTTTTGACAGTTCTAGGAACACCTTTGGTTCTGTGTTTCTCCCAGCGTTAATCTCAAAGTTATTTGAGAAACCTCTAAGTGAGGTCTCACTCTTTTGTGGTATAGTTTCTCTAAATATAGAGTCTATCTTTTCTTTGAACAAGTTAAAAGCACTTGTTGTATGTTTCTTAATGGGTTCTGGTATGTGGTCTACGATCCACTTGTTCCATTGATCCATCTTCTTTTTGAGAGACTCCTTGAATAAAGTCATACGCTCTCTCACACTTCTTCTTGCGGGTGTGGGTGCAGGTGTGGGTGTCACTATAGGTTCTTTGAGTCCGTGTGGAATTGGTTTGTTCATTATGTTTTTAGGACGTGTCGTTTTTTCCGTCCTACTTGACATGTTATGTTTATATACTATAGGATATGTTTTATTTCTTTAGACCCTTTTAAAAAGAGTCGTTTTATAATTTACTATACTAGTACAATGTAATCACGCTTCCGAATTTCTCAAATGCTTTTTGGTCTTCAGGTGTTTATATTTAGAGGTCACGTGGTATGGCCTATCGCACGTCTCACACACCCATTTGTGAGTGTTCATCCACTCTTTAGTTTGCGCTCTGGCTGCTCTTAAAGCTTCTTCTTTGGTTTGGTAAATTCTAGGTCTTCCCATTATATAATACTAAATGTTTTATTTCTCTAGACCTTTTCTGATCCACTCGTTGTAGTATGGATCTCCTCTCCCGTCCCAACCTAGATCCTTGTATACTACGCTATACAGGTTGTGCTCGAATCGCACCTTGACCTTACCAGGTTTGAGGTCGTTAAAACTACCTCTCAACTCTATACCTCTTCTAGAGCATATTCTTATGACATAGAAAATGTATTTCGATATATTCTTGACAATCAACTTGTTTCTTTTAAGAGACCATATTATCTCTATAAAATCACTGACCACTATTGGTGTGCTATCCTCACTAAGTAGTCTTTTGCTAGTCAACATTCTCTCTAGCCACTTACTATAACTATGAGCCGATTTCTTGTACATCCAAATGTTAGGTACAAAGCTTCTCACGCGTCCATAGGTAGTCTCTCCACACTTGTCACAACTAAATACACCGTCTTCGGTTTGGGTTCTGTGGTTACTACACTCGTAACAGTATGTGGTGTCGTTCCACTTTTTTGGTTTTGCGTCCCTACTTCTGTTCTTGATCTCGTCCAATGTGTACCCTAATGTAGTACCACTCCACTTTTTTGATGTCTCAATCTCGTCCAACGTATACCCAGCATAGAACATTCTCATTGTGCGTTCGTCAACCATCTAAGTTACTATACTATATGTATCTTTAGACTATAGTGTGGTAACTTAAGTGTCGCTCTAGAGTGCGTAATAGTTAGGTAACTTATAATCTCTACTGAATGTCTTCCCATTGTGCTGTGTCGTCATGATCTGTCTTAATCGATCTCGAGTGTCTGACAATAGTAGTCTCAACTCTTTGGTCTCGTTTACCTGGATAATAAGGTTCTTACAGAGTACCATCAACGCTTCGTTGTGTTTCTTCTGGTTCTCGAAAAGTATCTCCAATACGTTATGTGTATTTGTCTCCAGTGCGTCATGTTTAAGCTTCTCGTCTGCTTCCATCGCTATCTCCTTCAAAGTTCTAGCACTCATGCATAACTATAATGCTACATGTATAGTTACGTTTAGATCACTCTGTACACCAAGTACCCAACGGGTAACCCGACAGCTCCGACGAATATCGTTTGGTATTCTCTCATCTCGTCAGAGGGTTTATAATAGTCTGATAACTCAGGCTCTTTACTAAATGTCTTCCCATCATACTGTATCGTCAGTACTTGTCTTAGTTGATCCAGAGCGTGGTTCGTGTCGTTTATGTCTGCATTAGCATCTGACAACTGTTGTCTTAGTTCCTGAACTTTGTCTCTCTGACGAATCTCGTTCTCGTAGAACTTTTCTTTCGCTCTCGCAAGACTCTCCAATGCTTTGTTGTGTCTCTTTATCTCTGTCTCGTAGCCTGTATGGTTTAGCTTGCTGAATAGAAACCCAGCTCCTGCGAATGCTATGGCGTTGAACAAACCACCTGCTACCGCACTAGCCATTATATATTACGCTGTGTTATTTTGAGAACGGGTCAATAGGTAAGTATTTCTTGCTCTGCGCCCACTTAACGAGTAGCGTTGAAACGCCTACAGCAGTCGCTAACTTTAGGGTGCCCTTCACTGATTCGGGGGTACCCAACGGTTCTTTTAGTACTTTCTTTGATGCCAATCCATGGATACGGCTACAGCTCCAGCAGTTATGACGGTCGTATAGCTCGTTCATCAGTTCTTTTCTGTCTATTGATGCCATATACTATACGATATGTTTTAATCAAAGCTGTCGAGTTTACGTGATGGTTTTATAACAACGTTCTTAGGCTCTTCGGTAACTACTTGTTTGTCTTGTCTCATCGTGTAATACAGTGAGCTAGCGGCTATAACCACTCCTATAGTACCTATGATGTATCCGTAGTTAAAACTATCGTCCTCACTTACCACTCTCTCTCTCATCTTCCTCTCTTTCGCAGCTTTAGATATAGCAGCCAAGCGTTTGCCTGCCTCTACTCTCTTAGGGTCTTTGACCTTTGTTGTCGACGTTATAATAGGTACGGACTCGTTGTCAGTCATCTATACCATACGTGATATCTCGTCACAGACCATCTCACAGTCATCTCACAGATCATCTAACAGGTCGTCTAACAGATCGTCTCACAGATAGAGTATTCTATGAAAGTATCTTTGGTGATTAGACAGTGTGGTTTCACTCTTAAATCTTCTATTACAATACTCACACAGAACCCTGGAGTCTCTCATATATGTCTCTACGAAATGTATTATCTCGTGTTGGTCTGAGGATAATAATGTGTTGTACCCTTGTGATCTTAGTCTTCTTAATACCCTCATCTGGTTATTCCTAATAACCCCATAGCAAAACCATTGTATCTCTTATGTAGTTGCGGAACTATCAAATCTGGTTGTCCGCCACTGTAACCCTTCTTCCATCCATCTATTCTTTTAGTAGATGTGTCTTGGTACTCTCCCAACCCTGGGATGACTATTGTTGGATGATACTCTCTAATATATTTAACTATATTATAATGCAAGTCTGTCTCGTTCATTATTGATAACTGGTTGCATTGTGTGTACTGACCCGTCTTTCTAATAGACGGTAGGACTTCTGTGAATACCCATTTTTGAAACTTCTTGGCTGACTCAAGTTTCGACGAGAAGACTAGAGAGTAAACTCCTGGCTCCGATATGAGTATCATGTTTGGTTGCAAGTTTAAAGGGGGGCGCGAATCACGCCCCCCTTCAAACACATCTCGTTTGACCTTATATATATCGTCAACGTGTACACTGATAGCCCACTTCGCGTTTTTATACCCTAGTGCCTTAGCGACTTCTTTTCCATGGAACCATATGTTGTCTCCATCTTTAATAGTCGTGACTGAATTGTTCTCAAAACTGAAATTTTTGACAAGGCTCGTCATATATAATACACTGTGTGTAATATTATAAGTGACTCTGAGGTCCCATTTCGGGACCTCAGTTTTCGTCGTCTTTTATGCGGAAAACACCCTTGGTTCTTATGTGTAGACCTGTGTCTAAAGGGAGGTCGGAACCGGACCCCCCTTGTGTCTCGTATACTTTATTGTACCTTTTCACCATTCCATTGATTGGTGGGCATAAGTCAGTCACATTATCGTCCAACACTTTAACGTCTGAAAGAAACATTGACTCGTTGTAAGGAAGACCTCTAAGATACGATCTTAGTTGTGTCAGTATCTTTTTATAGCTAGTGTGTGCGAACTTACAATGCTCCACTCTACTCGTCAGATTGGATTTAGCCAAGTATCCTTGAATGACCACGCCAGGACCAGTAATACAAGCAATAATTATAGGGTTAACAGTTACCGATCCAGCTACAATCCCTACTGTTGTTAACCCTATGCTAGTCATGTTCAACGATAGTTTAATTTTCTTCAACCTCTTATATTTCCATTTGTAACAGGCTTCTAGCTTGTGGTAGTACGCGTACAAGCGTTTGAGCTCTAGTGTCTCCTCCTCTGACATGTCCTTTGATATGTGATTGAAAACAATAACTGACTTCTTCTTCATATATCTTACTTTATATTATACTCATCCATCATCTTCCCACCAACTACTAGCACGTCTCGGTTCGTCATGTAGCCAGAGACTATCTTCATACCGTAGAACTCTATCAGAGATGGGTACGCGTAGGGTGCGAGCAACGATTTTGGTCGAGGGATACCCTATCTCGTTATAGTTAGCTGTGAAGTCTGAGTCTGTCGACCTTATGTTGTTGACTCTAACATGCGAGTTACCCATCTGCCAATGTATTGATATCATATGTCTCTTAGTGGTGTCGATACTATTTGGTATTGTACACGTGTACTCCTTTGCTGGATCGCCACCACCAAACGACAACTTATCAGTTGTACCACCTTTATATCCGATGAACTTGTCCCAAGAACCATCATCGTTTGAGATAATCGCCTCCCAATCTGCTGTAGGCACCCTCTTGGCTAACCTCAATACCACGAAAACGGACATGTCACAGTACTGCATACGTGGGCAGTTAAAGTGCATTCCAACCTCTAGTTGATATTGAGTTATTTTAGGGGATAGGAAGCTATGACCACTGTCAGTACCAATAATAGGACCATAGGATTGAACACTTTGCACTAGTGTGTTTCCAATGGCTCTCACTCTATTTGTCCCACTGTGGTAAAACTGCGTCATGTCCGTGTTCGGCGGTGTGCTTTGTGATGTTAAAATCGAGTAGAACGTTATAGGACTGCACTTTAAAGTATTGTGATAAGTACACGGACTCCAACACTTTTTTACTGATAGCGTCCAAATCATCGACTGGATCTGCTATGTTTTTGAGTGCCCTGAGCGCCATATCTATATCTCCAGACATCCTCCCACCGCTCACGCTTAGTTTAGGGTCATTGTCTAGATGTCTCTTCGCTCTTCTTAATATTTTGTCGCTCTCGTAGTCTCTGTCCTCAAATCCATAACTTAGACTCATTATGCTATAACACATATTTGCTCACTAAATAGCCAGACACAGCGGAAGCCCCTAGAACTAGCCACAACTCTGTCGCGTTGCTATCTTGTGTCACCTCCAGACGATATTCTTGGTGTGTCACATTTGGTGTTGCCATGCGATGTGTCACCTTTGGTGGCTTGTCAAGTGTCTCCAGGTGCTCTCCACCTTCCTGGTGTGTCACGTTTGGTGTTGTCAGACGATGCGTCACCTTTGGTTGTTTGTCAAGTGTCTCCAGGTGCTCTCCACCTTCCTGGTGAACTTTCTTAACCTCCATCGTTGGTGCGTAGTTTAGCCCACTATTTACTCCAAACTTCATACTCTGTGTAGCAGTCTTTAGCAGGTTGTTGTACCCAGCGATTTTGTTTTTGAGGATTACCACGTTACTTGGCATTAACCATGTAGACGGTGATAGTGCTAGATTTTGGACAACGTTAGTGTCTCTAATCGACTTGTTCATGTTGAGAATCCACGTTGACACGTCATAGTTTATAACGCTATCCTCCACCAGCTTTCTAAACTCTTGTTGAGTCTCTAGACTGCCTGCAGAACCACCAACGACTGACACACGCGTCCTCGCTTGTGCGCCAAGTGTAGAGTAAACGAAGGCCTCTATAGACTGATTTAGATATTGTCGCCCAATGTTGGTGAGACCGTTCGACACCAGAGGAACGTATCGTTTGTAGTCGTTCTTAACGTCGTTAATCGTGAAGACTCTCTCCTCACCTGTTGTACCATCAGCAAGAACTTTACCGTGGTAGTAATGTTTTCTAGGGATCTTGTCTGTTTTACCATACAATTCTCCAGCGTCAAACTCTCTACTTATCGATCTCATACTCTCACCACCTTCCATCCTTCTTAGAAGTCTTCTAACAGTAAAGTACAGATGGAACCTCATCACACTTGTGATAACAGGGTGGACTTCTTGTGAGGGTGACAAGTGTTGCAACGACACTCCGCAACAGAAACTTGCGCAATACGTTGCAAACACAACCCTATAGTAGCTCTCGTTGTCGTCCCACTTTGACTTTGTCTTTGACGTGACTATTTGTAAGATTGGTAGCTTTGAGAGAAAGTAGCTCTTCTGATTAACGAAGATTCTAAAGTTGTTCACTGGATAGTTCAACACGTTTTCCGTTGGATAGCCATCCCAAAGTCCCCAATGGTTCTTGCGACCTTTTGATAGTGGTTGGATAGTTCCACCAGAGAGCCATATTATTGGGAACTTGCTATTGTGCAGCCACTTCCACATACTCTTGTCATTTTTAAATATAGCGTTGGTAATATTAGTCGACAATATGTCGTTGTTGACGAAGTAGACATCGACCCTTGTCACGTCACCTTGTCGTGTTTGGATAGGTTCAAAACAAAACTTGGTCAGTGTGGCGTAAGGATACTTTTTTACGAAGTCCAACTTGGCCTTCTTGATAGCGTCTCTCGAGTTCTTGGTCGCCTTGTCATAGTTCTCACCATAATAACGTCTGATCAACGTCTCGAAGTCCACTGGTTTGTTTAACGTCTCCACTGGTTTGTTTATAGTTAGATACTTAGTATACTCCGGGTTACTCTTAAACCTACTCGAGTCTATACTAATGTCACCAATATTAGTTTTCGTCACGAAGAATATATGTATATGCATATTGTCGTCAACATCAAGAAAAAACCTATTCTTGTCAGCATAAGGATACTTTCTTTTGAACGCATCCATCATAACATACCGTACGTTATATGAGAGTGGTAGTATTGATTAGTGGTTCAACGAAAACTGTAGACCTACCAGAGTCAACTCTAGCAACTAACTCAGACCCTCACTTACTAGTTGAGAAGGCAACCATCTTTTGGGACTACGTTAACGTAACCACAGCTAACGACAAGATAACTTACAACAGTAATAATCACGTTTTTAGTCCTGGGTACCACACCTTTAAAATGATCGCCGACGACTTGAAAGAGTTAGGAGACGTCAAGCTAGTAGCTAACAGATATGACTCGACGTGTACGATAACAACTGATCAACAAATAGAACTGTTTAAATTTGGACAACTTCTAGGGTTTGACGAAAACACTACAATAACCACCACAAAAACCAGTCCTAACGTTGTGAACGTTAACAGAGGACTGAAATACATACAAGTAACATCTAATATTGTGGACAGGTCTAATAACATAGTTAATGATAGCAAAAGTGGTTGTATCGCAGTACTGCCAATAACTAGCACACAGACACTTAAGGGCTCTGTACAACATTTTGGTGTTGGGTCGAAAATCCCAATAAACAAAGGAGTCATCAACCAACTAGAGTTCAAGATAACAGATCAGGACGATAACAGTATTAACGTTGGCGAGGTGTTGTTAGATTTACACATCACGTAGTGTATATGGAGCAAGAACTAAGAGATATTTACTACAACCCATCAACTGGTTACCAATCTGCTGAGAGGCTGTACCAAAAGGCACAAGAAGATGGACTAAGTGTTAGTAGGGCAAAGATAAAGGACTGGTTAAAATCTCAAGACACGTACACCAGGTACAAACCGATTGTTAGGAGACATAAGTTTAGACAAACATTTGTTGACTATCTGGGTGAGCAGATACAGATGGACTTGGTTGACATGGGCAAGTACAAGCATAAGAACAACGGGTACTACTGGATACTAACAGCCACTGAGATCCTTAGTAGGTATGCTTTCGCAATACCCGTCTATAGGAAAGACACGAAAAACATGACTAAGGCTGTCACAAAGTTACTAGAGAAGGCTAAGGTTAGATTTGGCGAGTACCCAAAGCTGGCTCAGTTTGACGACGGTAAGGAATTCTATAACGTTGGTGTGAAGGATCTATTGGATAAACACAATGTGAAGTACTTCAGCACGAACTCTGATAAAAAGGCAGCAGTCGTGGAACGGTTTAACAGAACACTCAAGACGTCTATGTGGAAGTACTTCTACAGTAAAGGAACGTACAAGTGGATTGACATTCTAGACCAGCTTGTTGAGAATTACAACAATACCAAACATAGTACTATTTTAATGAAACCTAAAGACGTTAGTAAGAAAAACGAAAACGAAGTATGGACGACGTTGTTTGGGTACCATTTCGGTGACTACCCACTACCAAAGTTTAAAGTAGGTGAGACTGTCAGGATATCAAAGTACAAGAGCATATTTGCAAAAGGGTATGAGGCTAACTTCACTGAGGAGCTATTCAAAGTGACAAAGGTCATACGTGGTGACCCTACCGTGTACGAGATAGAGGACCATGAAGGGGAACCTATCGTTGGTAAGTTCTACGAGGAAGAGTTGTCAGCTGTCGATAAAAAAGACGATGTATATAAAGTTGAGAAGATACTAAAGAGAAAGAAGGTTAAGGATAAAAAGATGGTTTTGGTTAAGTGGCTTGGCTACGATAGTAAACACAATTCATGGATACCAGAGAGTGATATTCAAAACATTGAGTAGTATATAATGGCTGAAGGAGGATTTGATGACATTGAAATGAAACAGATTGATGAGTTTAAGAAGTATACGGACAAGGAGTTAGAAAAAGAGTTTGAGATGCTCGACGCTATTGATCCCACAGAATATGATACAACGTCAGAACATAGCGGTGTGCGCGGCAGAATCAACAGGGTGAAACTCGAACTAGAGAGGAGAGTCATAGCACGCAGAGTACAAGACAGAATCACACATGTGGAGACATCATTCATAGGTAATGATGATGGTAACACAGTAACAATAACTGGAGAGGATAAAGGGAGTGTCACGTCTGATGGTATCCCGAACCCAAAGTACGATAAAAGGTCATACAATGCGTCAGTAACAAGAGATAGAAAGCAGTTTCTATTAGAACATCTTGGTGTTAGTATTAACGTTGGGGATGGAGAGGCCTCGAGTGATATAATAAAAAAGTCTAAAATGATATTTGGTGTTAAAGGTCTTATCGGGCTAGAATTCGAAAATAGGAGAGTTATGGTGCTAAAAGGGAAGTCTATAGTGTACAGCGACGCTAAAGATTCACAGAAAGATGTCGAGAACTTTAAGAGTCTGTTAAGTAGAGCTGTTGAGGAGCACAGACTAACTTTAACTGCGATGGTTGAGGAAATTAACGGCGACAACACAATCCCAAGTAACGTGTCAGAAGACATAGTATCTAACACAAGCGAACAGCTACAAGACAGAGTCGAACAAAGAGTGGAGAAACTCGTAGAAACGTCGCAAGGTATCTTCGTTAGTGAACAAGAGATTAGGGAGTTCGCTGGCTCTCTCAACCCAAAAGGGTCAACTGATGTTAAGATAGAGTCGCTAGATGCACTAGGCGACCAATATAGACTCACGTCTATCGTCGAGCTAGACCCTCTAAAAGAACAATTCTATAAGAGTGTTAGTGATACAGCTTACTTGAAGGCAGATAGCATCCGTATTGAAAACAATATGAGACCAGAACACAACGAGGCAATAGATGTGTTAAAAGACGAGGTTGAGGGTAATGATCTAAATAGACTTGATAGGTTTAAAAAATGGGCAAGGGAAAACTTAGTTGGAATAAGTGCTATATCAATCTCTATAGCCGGGATAATAACTACCATAGTAATATCAGCTAGGAGTGTTATCGTCAAAGGTGGTCAAGCACTTGGAAAACTAGGAAAAGCTATAGCTAATCTAGCCTCTACTGGCTGGGCTGCTAAACATGGTGGCAACTGTGCTAAAGTGGGGAGCTGCAGGCATATCTTGGTTAGCGTCTAATTTGTGGATCCTAGCGATAGCACTAGCTTGGTTCGTCTACGATCAGTACAAACAGAGGAAATAAAACATGTGTTATAATATATAGTATGAATACTAGTGAAAAAGAGTTACTTCCTGGATATAGACGTCGCGAAATATCTGCTATCAAAGGCACAAGGACGCGTCACGTTGTGACACTGAACCCTAACAAAGCCAATCCAGAGGAGGAGTTATACATTGATATCCCAAGAACAAAGGGTAACACTTGTTTGGTACCCTCCAGTTTCCATCTCCTATTCGACTTCAAAAGTGCGAACGCAAAATCATGGTTTCTTAATAACCTATCGAGACTACTCTCTGAAAAACTGGTTATAAAATTAGCAGGTGAGACTGTGTACGACAACTGTGGTGAGAGTGTTATCGGTACGTACAGAGATTTATGGAGACCTAAAACAGAGCGAACGGCTATGATCGAACACGGCCTAGCAAACGAGAACCTTCGAAAGTTAATCTCGAAGGATGACAGCGGCGCGTCCAGTGGAAACGTGCAAAAAGTTAGTGATGGTCTTATGTTCTCTGTTCACGGCACCAAACAAAAGATTCAACTTGACAAGATTATAGAAGATCATGGCTTATACGCACCGTATAACATGAACAATAATCTCAGGTACATAATCACACTCCCCAAAGCAACTGATATTATGGTGGCTCAATCCGGATCAGCTGTAGCTGGATACACGTTGGAGAACCTCGAATTGGAGTACGAAACTATCGAGAGTCAAGAGATCGCTGATGAAGTATCGTCTCTATACGCATCCGGTAGATCTCTATCATACGAGCACGTCACGCTAATGAAGACTGTGGAGTGGGATAAAGGAATCACACTTGTGAACGAAAACATTAACCTACCAAGAAAATCAATGAAAGCTATCGTTCTACTCTTCACAAATAAGACAAGAACTGACAGCGAGGAGTTCGTCTACCCAAACATAGAGTCAGTCAAACTTACTATTGAAGGCGTGCCAAATATGGTATACAGTCAAGGAATACCAAAACCAAGACTATGGGTAGAAGCGAAACGACTATTTGGACGAAAACTAGACTGTGACCAACACATGACTGTCCAAAAGTTTTACAAAGACGGTTTCGCTTTGGTTGTTGACCTTAGGTCTATCGAAGATAACGCGAAAGTCGCCACTGGAAAAAAGATCGTGAATACTCAGTCAGGAATACTGATGGAAATCATTAAAAAAGTTACAACAGCGAACGTCATGTGTAGAATATTCGTACTATCTGACGGACTCGTAAACCTTATCAACAACGATCTACAATCAATCCAATACTAAAACATATATATTATTATTATTATTAGGTCGGCCTCAGCCGGGCTATTGTACGAATCCTCCAGCTAACTCGGTCCATCATACATCCTGCTAACTCGTTTGTGTCCTCCACTCCAGTATCTCTTTTCAGTATGTCCACGTATGTTCTAGTCTTCTGTCTCCCACGTTTTCGATGTCCTTGATTTGGTTCCCATAGTATTAGACCACTGGCTGATAACTCTGGGTGTCGATAACAGTGCCCAGCTAGTCGCATCCTCCTATATGCAACCTTGTCCCCAATCCTTGGAAGCTCTCCATACAGTTCAACATTTGTCATATGCTGTTTCCAGCTGATTCCCAGAACTGTTCTAAGCATGCGCGTATAACAGCCATTAAGAGACTTCTCTAATTCCGGGGACAGCGTCCAAGCTTCACACCCATAAAGAAGCACCGATTCCACAGTAGCCGTGAAAAAGCTCAGCTTGACCTTGCGAGACATGTGGGACTTCCATATGCGGTTCATGTTGTTTAGGGCCTTCCACGCCAATGCCTTCCGTATCTTGATGTCTGCTTCAGTGGATTCAATCCATGATCCCAGGTACTTGAAATCAATGACTTCCTTAATCACCTTTCCTGAGGTTGTAATCAATGGATCATGTTCTGGGATATTGTAGGTCATAACTTCTGTCTTCTTGACATTTATACCTAACCCTATTTTGCTGCATTCATTTTCCACCCGTATAAGTAGTTCCTGAGCCTGCTTTATTTGGTTACACAACAGGCAGATATCATCAGCAAAATCAAAATCTGTTTGAGTTACAGCCGGGATCCTCCTGGATTTCCTTGGAGTAATAGTGAACCCAAGTTCAGCTTCTTGCCCTGATGTAGCTTGTCGAAGCGCATAGTCCAAGACAATAACAAAGAGGAATGGTGCAAGGGTGTCTCCTTGCAGAACTCCAGCAAGAATATCAAACTCTTGTGTTTCCCCATCTGGTGTCACAACTTTGGCTTTTGTATTAGTGTACGTACTCTCTATGGCACGAAGCAGATTCGACGGGATACCATAGGCCTTGAGTATATTTATCATCTTGCCTCGATGTACTGAATCAAAGGCTTTCTTGAAGTCAATGAATGTTAAAACAGCAGGAAGATGGTTCTTCTTTGCCTCCTCTATTATGCGCCTGACAGCCAGGATTTGGGTAACTGTCGTTCTCTTGGGTCGAAATCCATTTTGATTAAACCGTAGATTAGGGTCGATGGCACTCCTGATTCTATTCAGTATCATGCGGTTATATAACTTCACTATGATACATGTCAAGAAGATTCCTCTGTAGTTGTCTGTGTTGGATAGATTTCCAGACTTAGGAACTGGAATGATGTTAGATAGAGACCATTGTTTGGGTTTTCCATTTCTCATCAAGGCTAGGTTGCATATCTTTAGGATTATGTCATCAAACTCACAGTTCTTATACACCTCAGGAGGAATGTTATCTGGCCCTGCACTTTTACCTTGTTTCAATGAGGTCTTGACTTTGGCATATTCAGCTGCAGTGAAGGGTCCATCCTCAATGTCAAGGTCCGAAAATATGATAGGGATGTGTTCTTCCGAGTCTTCCACGTTTGGTGTTGTACCTAGGAGGTTCTGGAAGTGAGTAAACCATGTAGTTACCCTTTCTTCTGGACTTGCCCCTGGAACCTGACCCTCCCTAGTTTTCTTTCTACCTGTTACTTCATTGATGACTTTCCATGCTTCCCCATATTTACTTCCACCATGCGCAGCCTCTATTCGGTTGACTTTCTCCAATGTTTCCTCTTCTCTCAGTCTTTCATAAGTTCTGAACAAGAGTTCCTTTGCTTGTTTCAATAGCTCACTATCCTCCTCTGAGCATGTCTCATTGTGCTTCCGACTAGCCTCCTCCATCCACTTCCTAGCCTGTACCACATCAGGATGCCTAGAGTGTGAGGGATTCTTGATCCGCTCTCTTTTAGGTACACAAGATTCCATTGCTTCTTTGTTGGCTGTTATAAATCGCTGATATCGTTCACTGGAATCTCCCTCTTCATCTAGTATCTGGAAACGTTTACGTACTTCCACGGTGTACCTTTCCTGCAGATCATTATTTTCTGTGAATGTTTTCCAGTCATACCGCACTCGTGGTTTTGGCTTTGGTACCCTAAGACTTAGTCTAACCTTCATAGAGACCACTCGGTGATCAGATCCAGTAGTGCAAAAAGAGTTGTATGGCTCCGCATTTAGAACACTGTTTCTCCACTTCTTTCGTATTAGTATATAATCAAGCTGACGTTTCATCTTTGTACATCGATCTTGAAATGTCCATCTTTTCCCCTCTTTCTTCTGGAATTGGGTGTTGGCAGCAAGAAGTCCATGTTCTGATACGAGTTCCGCAAGATATTTTCCATTGCGATTAGTTTCATTGTGATAGGTGAAAGGTGCATCAGCTGATCCCAATCTTGCATTAAAATCACCGAGAACAGCTAAGAAATTGTGGGCAGGTACCTCTCGAAACAATGCACCCATATCCTCATAAAAGTTCTCAACTTCATCCAGAGCGGCTGTGTTGGTGGGTGAGTATGCAACAATAACAGTTGTTACAGGATTGCTGTCAAACTCTGCCGCTAGTATCCTCTCTGTATGGGGGGTTACTTTACGAAGAGCCTTTCTTGCTTTTGAGTTAAGCAGCAGACCCACTCCTCCACATGATGCTTGTGCCTGATTCCTCCAAGCCGATGTTGTGATGAGATACTGGCCTTCCAATCTAGTGAATACCAATGGATCATCGTGGACTCTTCTGTGTTCTTGAATACCCAAAATTCCAATTCCATTAGTTGAGAAACACTGGGCAATCTCACTTGCTCTTCCCTCCTCTCTCGCTGTATTTGCATTGAAAGTGGCCATTATGAACGGCTTCTTACAACGCAAGAGTGCTGCGGACCGAGCACTGTTCTCAGACAAGTCTCTCCCCGAAGGGTTTGGAGACAAATCGTCATACTGTCGAAAACCCTTAATGGTTCGACCAGCACTTGTATCCTCAGGCAAGTTCCTGTGGACTCCCGCCACTGGAAGTATAGGATTTGCATTAACGTCTTGATCCATATTAAGCCTTACAATGCTATGATGCCTTGGCACCTAAACGAAGGGGTCGCAACTCCTCCCCCGTTGATGGATGACCGGTGGGCGAAACGAATCTCCTCGAATCTCCTCATACGCCCTTTGCCGCAGTAGGAATAATAATAACCTAAAACACCAAGTCTACCATCAAGGCTTCCTATTTGACCCATAGGTGGAGTGCAGTTTAATGTCATGCCCAGGACATAAAGTATTCTATATGAAAACACCTTTTAACATGCTAATTGTTGGTATGACAGCCTGTGGTAAAACACACTACCTATTGGATATGATAGAGAAAGAATACATGAATCACTTCGAGTATATCATTCTTATATGTCCAACATTTGAATGGAACAAAACGTACACAGAGTGGAAATACTTGAGAGACCCAGACTTTATCACTATTCAGTGTGAGCAAGACAAGGTTAACATAGTTCTTAAATATGTAACTAAGATTTATAAGGGCACCAATTCACTAATAATATTAGACGATTGTGCTGGTGGGCAGGACGTCAAAAACAGAACAAGCGAACTATACAACCTATCCACAATAGTCATAACACAACAACTAACCTCAATTAGTAAACCGTATCGTGAAAACATCTCAAAGTTAGTAACATTCTACAACCCTAACAGAAACGATATGAAAATTATTGTAGACGATTATCTCAACGGAGTTGATAAAGTGGAAATTCAGAAAATAATAAAACAGTTGAAAGACAACGAGTACGCAAGATTGGAGATACTTCTAAGACATCCATACTCGTACGAATTAGTTATTCCGCGAAAACAAAACAGTTGAGAGACAACTAATACGTGAGATTGGAGACACTTATAAGACATCCACACTCACACGAATTAGTTGAGAGACAACGAACACGTAAGGTTGGAGATACTTATAAGACATCCATACTCATACGAAATAGTTATTCCGCAAAAACAAAACATATCGTATAATATAGGACATGCCAAAACGCAAGACAAAAAATCTCGAGACAATTGACGAACTCATTGAAGACATACAAGAAGCAGAACAGGAAGTGATCGACGAACCACAAATCGACACATCACAAGTTGACGACACTCCGCAAACTGACGTAGACAAGAAACGAAACGAACTAAGAAGACTCTCAGAGGACGGTGAGATAGATCAATCCGTCGCTTATCTTAAAAAGTCCTCAGCTAAAGTTATCAATAAGATCTATGAAGAATGGGAGGTAAAAAGAATGGAGAAAGCGAACATGTTCCTCTGTGACCTTTTAATAAGCAAGTTCGCTCACGCGTTAGGAGGGTTCAACGCTATTGAGTCACCTGAAAAGCTCGAAAACGAGTTGAACACTGACCAACTGTTAAAAAGAGATGTAGAGAAGTTTATATCATACATATCCCCCTACCTCCCTTGTTTAGGGTTGTTATCAGGTGGACTAACAACTAGTAAACACGTATTTAGCCATATGGCTAGAGGGGAAATCCCTGAGGGACCTAATTACAATATGAGCGGAAGTGAGTCGAAGGTAAGATATATCGTATACCCAACACAACACGGACGCGATAGCATGTAAGCGCTCACATTCGTCGAAAATTCTAAAGACACAAAGCGATCTTGGCTGAGAAAATCGAGCGAAAAGTTTACATAAACCATCAGCATTTCGTATCAGACATACAAGCTCCATCACTAACCTATCTCGTCTGCGAGTCGTTAATGAATAACTAACGTAATCATTAACGACTCGCGAACAAAACGGGACTTTCCCCAAGGACTTCCCCTAGCAAGTCGTCGCATGGCGAACGTGTTATCCAACCGAGTACCCAAATGGATAGCAAAATGGCGCTCTTTTGATTGGTCAATTCACACAGTGTCCACGGCAAATGTTTTATCCAAACAAGTATCCAAATGGATAGCAAAATGGCGCTCTTTTGATTGGTTAACAACATTGACTAATTTACATAACAGACAGGTCTACAAAATCGTACACACGGTTTACACAAATTTAACCACACACAAAGAACGTGGGGTACCAACGCACTTTTCCAAACCGTGTAGATTCCTAACGGGCCTGACTTTTGGAAAACCGTCCTTGTATAGCCGTGCTCTACACTACTCTCCAGGGCTCCAGCGCTCACACACAGTAATGATCGCTGGATCCCTGGAGAGTAGTGTAGAACGTGTGGAATCATTGGAGGAAAAGACAACGAGACTCAACAAAGAGTTGTTGTGGGTCTACCAGATTAGAGAGCTCAAACGACAACTCTTCGCTAAGAGTAGTGTAGAACGTGAGGAACTAGACGAGAGGTTTAAACACACCGTATTGGGAAAAAGGATGACCAGTCGTAAAAGAGAGTTGCGGCTTCTCAGTCGTCTCAAATAGCTCAAACGATCGACACAAAAACGATAGAACATGGGGGTACCAACGCACTTATCCAAACCGTGTAGATTCCAAATGGATCTGATTCCTGGAAAATCATATAGATTCTAAGAACATGGATCTAATTCTTGGAAAACCGTCAGATTCTAAAAATAGATCACGCCCCTTTTTAAGGCATCTCGACCACGCCCCTTTTTAAGGAATTCTTGGAATTATTTTTTGAGATAATTCTTGGAACTTGACCTTGACCTTGACAGTAATAGTAAAAGGCCTATTCTAACTCACAACAGGTAAATCCTATAAGTGGGCGTGGTTAAAACCCTGACCACGCCCACTTATAGGATTTACCTGTTTGGTGAGTTAGAATCGGCCTTTTACTACTACTCTTAAGTACACAGTAAAATTGTATAATTGTATAGCAACTGTTGACTTTTTCTGTTTTTCTGCAGGTAACAAGGCACAATAAATATGGTCAGGGTTTTCATGTAATATTTAAGAAATCCATTACAACAGGGATGACATGCTTTTGGCCTGGACTCACAACAAGTGTGAAAAATACCTGTAATAAAACTGTTCCCAATTGATGTCAGTCATGCAGATTGGTTTCTACTGAACTTGTAGTTCTTCTAATTCAAGAGCTCATAAACCTCACCTTATTAAGTTTTATATAATATTGTGTATATTGAAGTAACAAAATAAAGTGAATTTTTTACATTGATCTGATGTCTTTATGAGTGTATTTTCCAAATATTATGGTTTGGGCATAAGTATTAAGTAAAATATATTTCTGGTTCATACAGTACAGCCATTAAAAGTAGGCCAGCTTTATAATTTTATATTTTTTTAAATTTACTTTAGAATATATTTAACTATGCGCGCGTAATCTGACACTCGATTATATGCGACATAAGCCAGAACACTTTAAGACCAGACATTTTATTAATAATCACGCAAATTCAGTTTTGGAAGTTATATGCTTAAACTAATGGAATATCGTTCGTTATCACGCGTTTAATGATGCGCTCGATTCTCTATACGAGTCCTTTTCGCAAACTGTTTATTGCGGGGTCTATATATTTCGCAATGTGGTCTAAAATTTTAAATGTAAACCTGAACTGGCTCAAGCGTAAAAAATGTCGCCATAGAAAATATATTTTGATGTTCCAAAGTTGAATTTCAGCCGCTTGGGACGGAAGGTTCCCAAGGTCTCTCGTACTTCTTTATACACTTAATCGCTGCCAAATATACTCAACTTCGTCGCTCCAATTTGGCAATTTGTAAACTTGTATTTATAACCCGTAACGATCAGTATATCGATATATGTGCGCGATTCACGGCTATGCTTTGATTTCATCGCATTTATCTCAGCAACAAGTGCCGAAAAGCAACGATACAAATTGGTACGTTGAATACCAATTAGAGCGTATGTTCTGTGTTTAAAGATTAGCGTGGGACGATGCCAATCCTACCCTCCCGAGCGCGTTTTGAAATGCGCTATTTTATCGATGGTTTTACGCTTATAACTGCTCAAGTAATATCCTATTGCAAAGGTATGAACTACCAAAAAAATCCTAAAATTCATACGAAGAACATTAAGTCAAGAAACAAACACATAGTTGCAATTATAATATTTTAATGATTTTTGTTTTATTTTCTCCGATTTAACACGGCCGATGGCGGAAATTTGTAAGCAATCGTCAAAAATGTTCGTTAGCTTCGCTTTAGCAACTTTGAAACAAATTGCGCAGATGAGTAGATAACTATCCAAACTTGTTAGCCACGAGCTCGAGTGATGTAAAATATGGGGTAAAGACACTTAAAGTAGCAAATAAGTGTGCATTTTGGCAGTACTTAAAACAAAGAAGAAAAATATAGGACAAAACATTTGTGAAGACATCCTCCGAGCACGGCATCAAGTAAAATATGAGCAGGACTTTCTATAAATGTCTCATTCATGTTATTTTAAAGTAATTTTCTGCTGCTGCAATGGCTGTGAAAATATCGTACATTTCTCGACGCCATATTTGACTACTAGTCACGTGACACGTTGTCATGGAAACAACTAATTATTGCTTATGAACTTGTTTGATGCATTTGACTTATAGAAGAAAGTATCCCTCCCAAACTACGAATGCACAATTTTTAATTAATTTTTGTTTGTTTTTGCTTCAATTTTGTAAGTTACCCAGGCATTAATGCACCTGAGAATTGCCGAAGCAGTAATAGTGAAAACCCAACCTTCAGTAATCACCGAAGCACTTTGCTTCACCAAATTAGAACCTTTGCAAATTGATAGGACGTTTTAATCTATACATGAGATCAGTTTAGCTTAAGTTCAATAGTTACCAACATATTTCTTGAAGAAGCCATTACTCCACTGGCGGTTACTCCAAACGTGGTCCTGCACCCCTTTTGCTCATGTTGAATGCGAATACGTCGTTGCATCGTAAAGTCATTCCCAGCTTGAACTCAAAGTAATCTCGCCAACGAGACCACCATATGCTTCGTATTTTTCAAGCAGCATGGCCGTTCAAATTGCTTTCAACATCACGTAAAAACATCGAATGGAAATTTTAATATTATGATCATGATGAATGGCACGTCAGACGTCAACTCATTAGTGGTCTCATTTAGCACAAAAACTTCATATTCATGTTGAGAAGACGTGACTCCTCAAGGGACTTACGGCATGCACCTCATTGGGATTCACCGTATACAGTATGCATAAAAAAAAACTGTACCTTAGAAAACGGTCTTTAAAACGGAAATTAGAAACACGGTATCATACACCTGGGAAATTAAGATAACTCTATGAAGGAGCATAACTGCAAAGAAATATATTCATATCAGTTTGATTAAAAATGGTTCAACTTTAATACCACTGAACAACAAGTGCTTTATATTGTCGACGAGGTTAATGCTTTACGACAGCCTGACGTTATTAGAAATGCGATGCGCGATATGCAAAGGCGAATCTTACTTCATAGTCTTCATACTTTGTGTTGCGAGAAATAGGGGACACGTTGAAGGACAAGGCGCTTGATCATTTAATTGTTGTTACATGTAAAATTAATAAAAAAGTTTAGTGTTACGGACATAATTTTGTTGGCCGAAGCGCTGCGTTATAAATTAATCAGCACATAAGTTAAACAGGAAGAGAAAAAGCTTTTAAATACTTTCACCATGCATATATTTAAAGTTATCTTAATTGCTCGAGGTGTATAAAACCATCAAACCACATTTTTTATGCACCGTGGCTCAGAGGTGACAATAGGTTGCTTGAAAGGAATGTTCAATTGTTTTTTATACACACTGTATATGTACAGTAAGCAGTTCATGTTGTATACCAGCTCGAGTTGTTCGACTTTAAACTGAAATAAGGTAGGGTTTGATTTTGGGTAAGGGTTAGTTTTGTACCAAAGAAAATAACCAAATTGTGACGTCACGACATGAACTGCTGTACCCCCCATGGTCTTCATGTTTCGCGCACCAATTGGTAAAACTTCATGTTATATTAAAATAGATACCCTAACCCTAATCCAACCCTTAATCCTAACCCTAACCCCCCGCCTTCAATTGGTGCGCGAAACATGGTGGAGGCTATTTCAGATACGGTAGAGCACCTAGTCACCAGGACTTTGGTGATTGTTTAACATATATGCTTCGTTCTTTAAAAATCCCGCTTTAAATTTCTGTTTAGATTCAGAAAAGCAGGGTTGTTAAAAGCAGGGTTATTACTGAATCGAAACAGAAATTTAAAGCGGGCTTTTTAAAGAACGAAGCATATATGTTATATAAACAATCACCAAAGTCTGACCTCCACACGAGTGCTAACAACCTGTCATAAAACAAGGGATAGGGGCGGGTAAATATTAAAGACTTATTAACCGAGTGCGAGGTGGTCTGTACGCCCATTTTGTATTAGAATTGGTTCAAAATGCTGACGATAACTGCCGAGCGCCTACAGTTTGGCGAAAAACACACTTTTCTGGGCCGTGGGTATTCAACACCGGGATTTTTTTCAATTTTGGTTCTCGAAACAACATTTCCCGCATTTTGAGGACACTTGAGCAAAATATAAAGGTCTGAAATTCCATTTTTTTAATAGTTTCTCATTTTTAAGAAATATTTCTACAGAAAACGAGACCTTTAGAAATTAACCTATTGTTGTTAAGCACAAGATTTTATGCTCCTGGGATTATTTTAAAATAGCTTCTAATCGTATGAAGGAGCATAACTGCACAACAAATTGTCAAAGTACTAATTAGTCATAATCATATCATCAGTTCGAATAAAAATGGTTCAACTGACCACAGAGCACGAGTTTTTACTGTTTTACATTATACTGAGACTCAAAGTACATTGAGTCTCGGTATAATGTAAACTAAAAACTCGTTGCTCTGTGGTCAGTTGAACCATTTTTATTCGAACTGATGATATGACTAATTAGTACTTTGACAATTTGTTATGCAGTTATTCTCCTAATCTCCTTCATAAGATTAGAAGCTATTTTAAATTCCCAGGAGCATAAAATCTTGTGCTTAACAACAATAGGTTAATTTCTAAAGGTCGCGTTTTTTTATACACCCTGTATAGAGTAGAATAACTAATTATATATGATGAACAGAGTATTTTAATTAACAAAGTAGAAAACTAATTATGTTTAAAAAGTAGAAATTTTGAAGTAGTGTCTAAATTGGTTTTTTCGTCCCAAATTGTGGGCCTACAGGCTATAGCCAGGTAAGCCTATCGGTAAATCAAGGCAAATACTTTACCTTACAGACCAAGCAAACGAGGTTAATAAGACATTTATTATATTGCTTTTGGTTCATTTTGTTCTCTGTTTTTAATGTTTCATTTAATCTTCATGTTTACACGCGTTACTGCTCGTTTATAGGCATTCCTTTTCTTCACTTATAGATAAAGAGCTTTCAAGAAAAGCAGGACGTTCCAGGACGTACTGTTATTGTTCGAACTTTTTCAACGAACATTCTCAAACCTCTTTTATTTTCATCTAAATCAACTCAGAAATTTTCCCGCCAAAACGTACCGGTCCGGCGATACGCTTTTTCCGAACCTCTCACGAACCAATCAGCATGCGCCATCTTTCTTAGCCATATAATGTGGAATATTATACCTCAACTATAAATTGTCCAATCAAAGAGCTAGATTTGTACCACGTGACCAGTCAATTTAACCTCGAATTCCCATGCAATAATTCGAGTTTTGTCTAAACATTTTGTCTGTTTAAAGTGCCTATACAGTCCTTTTGTATTTTGGTAATCTGTATAGAGGATCAAAAAATAGCTGCTAAGTTACTTTTCGTTTAGAAGATATTTTGCATCCAAATTAAGAAACGTAAGCAAATTCCGATTAAAAACCGAAAACGTATTTCTGCCAATTCAAGGTTGTGACGTCATTTAAGAGATGAATCCTGTATCTTCCCAGCTTCGTAAACAATCGAGCTCGTTTCCCAGATTATACTATAAAATTTATCGTTTATGTTGAACTATTCAATCATGCCAGACAGATACGCAGTGTATGGATGTTCTAATGAAGCGAATTTGAAAGAAAAATATCTGTCCATTGTATTCCTTACTTAAACTATACCTTACTTAAACGATACGCGGACAGTAAATATGAATATCGCATAGAGAACTTGCAGTGTGTTTAATAGTGTTTACAAGTTCCCCAAGGCAAAAACACATTCGTCTCTTAAATGACGTCACAGTGTAGCTCGGCTTTTTTATATAAATAGCAATGTTTAAAGAGTGATATCTTCTAAACGAAAAGTCCAAATCAAAAACTGTAAATTAACTTATCAGCTATTTTTTCATCCTCTATACAGATAACTAAAAAAACGAAAGGGCTGTATAGCCACTTTAAAGCCAAACTTTCTTTGTATTTCACTGTTGAATCAGTGTGCAATACTTTGCGTATCCCTGCTTGACGTCATTTCCTGTGAATAATAAATCATATTTAGCAGAATAAATCCCCAAACCCCGGAAGGCACTTCAAGCGAAATGATTCTCAAGGATTCTAGCGTGCAATCCCCTCCCATATCAGGGCGTTCCCTCCCCAACCCCTCTCGCAAGAGCCCGCATGGCTTCCATCGTGCCAACTAAATTGTAACCTAATTGTAACAAGTATTTGTGATAACGGAAAGACTCGTCCCAGGTTTAAATATTTAATCTTGCTCTGCCATCTGAGTTCTAGGGGCTCATTGGTTAGAGCGTCTGGCTATTGAGAAGGTTATGGGTTCGAATCCTCTCTGGAGCTCAGAGTTTTTCTGAGTATTGACAACTTAACACAGCTTGCACAGCAAAACCCTTTACAACTTTTAAATTGTAACCTGCTCCCTTATATGGAAAGATTACACCCTCTCGGTTATTTTTTTGTTAAATACCGCCAAGACGTCGCCAGCAAACGCCGACATCCCGCAGCTCGCCACAACCAAACGTCGCTTCGATAAAAACACTTTTGCGGTTTTTAACGCTTTCTTTTAATCAGAATTTCATAAATATGTGCTAAAAGTGAAATTAAATCTATTTTAATAGTGTGGTGCAATTCCACTTCTGGAATTGGAAAACCGTTGAAATACATGCATATAAATTAGCTTCAAGTCTCAGCTCTTCACCACAACTACATTGGACTCGGGAAACTTAGCCTAAATATACACCTGTAATTCAGTCTGTGAAAACCTTTACGATAACTTGTCGACCCCCTGCTGAGTTTCTCAGATCTGAGTAGATTTTGATTGTCCAAATCACAACCCCCCTGTCTTATTCCAGTTACAATTGGTTCTCTGAAAATTCTTGTGAGATCAAATAATCTAATCAAATAAACAATTATGAATCATATGAGTATTAAACCACTCAAAATCTACTTCTCAGATCTGAGAAGCTCAGCCGGGCGTCGACAAGCTATCGTGCTTTCATAGCCTGAATTACAGGAGTATATTCAGGCTTTACACAGGCTACTTTAACCCGTCAAGGTCCGAAGTGCATCCAAAAGACCAAAAGGCTTTCATTCGCCGTTGATCAACTAGCAATGTTTTTCCTAAATCGTCTTTTGTCATTTTGTACAAAAATATATTCTAGTTTACAATAGTATATTTTACAATCTCGTGCAGATCAGGGGCGATACATTCTCGTTTCCAGTCTTCTCAGGTATCGATTGCAGATCGCGTCGTTCTTGACGCAGAACACTCACGGCGTCTTTCACTGCATGATATATGATATTCTTGACCTGAAAACAAAACGAAAACATTACACATCGCCATCTATTACGTTCAAAACCGCCAGAAGTTATGATTCACAAAGCTAGTTATTTGGTTTCAACCGCCACCTACCATATTTCACACCGCTAGCTATTCATTTCACACCTCCAGTTCCGCACCGTCCACTTAGCTTCATAGTGCCAATTATGAGCTATATAATCGTCAGAACTTTGTCACCTAACCATGCAAATAACCACTAACCCCAAAACAAATTAGATCCTAACCCCCCGCCTAACGAGTTTTCTAACCCTAACACCCCGCCCCGGTTATATATTCCCTGCCCCCGCTCATCTAAATTAGTAGACTCATGAGAGAGACTAAAGGCGGATTTCCAGTCCTCGCAGCTCGCTGCGAGCACTCGCAAGCTCGCTGCGAGTGTTTTAGCCCTCGTGGCAGATAGTTGAAAATGTTGAACTATTTTTTACTCGCAGCAAGTACTCGCAGTAAACAACCAATCAAAACAAATTATGTCAACATTTCAAATCATTAGTAATTTATGAGGAAAACTGCACAAAGGAAATCATTACCGTGTCGGTGTGTTTTGCATAGATATTGAAGGGGAAGAAATTACATAAATTAATCGCACTTTCACCTCGATTTCTCGTAAATACCGATTTATTTGAGGTGCTATATCTGAAACACTCAGAAGAGTGCTTCATCGGGATATCCAAACACGTCGAAGTTTATTAATAAATCTCGGCTATCGCTTCATCAGTCTTGAAAACCCCGCTGCATGTGGTGGAAATACAGAGCGAGCTGCGAGTTGCTTCGTGCGAGGACTGGAAATCCGCCTTAAGCTTGTGGGACTAGTAATAGCGGAGCGCGTTAATGCTATTTACAGAACCATAACTCAGACAAACAAACCAAAATTAAATCTCAAGGGATTCCTAAATAGCCATTTTCTATTGTTGAGAATGCAAGAATAAACAAGAATAAATTATAGACTCAGACAAACATACATACTGACGTCATTATCGCGCTTCGCTATGGAGTGTTACACGCATGCGCTATGATTATTTGCATGGTTCAGTGACAAAATTCTGACGATTATATACCAATTATTTTGTCTCATGCCGCCATCTTGTTAACCTTAAACTTTAAATTTGGTGAATCGACCAAGAAGGTTGCACATATTCAAGCCATGGTTAAGCCATCAAACATTCTTCGACAACATTTATTAAACATTGTCGCATGCAACATTGTTGGACAATTTGTCACCTAATTTTAGTCCCACATTTTTGTTGGATTATGTTTTAGCAAAATCTACGATCGGAAACAAACTGCATCCAACATCCATATCAACAAAAATGTTGCACCAAAATAAGGTGACAAACGGAATAAAAATGTTACATGGAACAAAATTGGAGATTAAATACAGAATAATAGATGGCTGTGGGAGTGATAAATTCCATATTAGTGCTGTGCGCCGGAGCACTGCCGGAGCTCCGGCGTTTTTTGTGCAGACAGGCCGGAGCCGGCGTTGGGTTGTTTTCTTCCCGCTTCGGCTGGAAAATCAGAATGGCAAAAAATATGACAATTTCGACGAAGCTTTGTTCACAAATAATGGCAACACTGAATTTGCAGAATGTACATATGATCTTGAGTCAAACTATTTCAGCTACCGCAAAAAGCCAAATTAACAGAGACGGTAAAGTTAATACTCAGGAATTATTGGATTATTGGTATCGCCACAAAAACGAATGGCCTGCTTTGACGCGTCTAGGCTAGAGCCTAAACGAGAGAGCTAGAGCTCTCTCGTATCTTTCTTGTCCACTTCTTAGCGATCTTTTCGTTGACGGAGAACATCGTCTCAAAGAAGCGTTGCGCACTCCTTTCAGGCAACATCGGCCGCTTAGGGTTCATTAAATTAAATTATAAGAAGTTTCAAAAACCCTTGGTAATTTACACTTGTATTTCGTTATTTGTAATTTGTAGTAGCATAACTTATTCAGTTCTATAAAGTTTTCCTCATTTCTGGCATTCCTAGTTGTAGCATTGCATTTCCTTGAGTTGAGTCGCTTGACAGTTTTACGGCTTTAACCGGGAGAAGACCCTGGGGACAAATTTGAGGCGAATAATATTGGACTTTATCCACAGCAAGCCTGAAAAACCGGAGTTTGCACACCTCTATTCCATATTTCCAAGCATCCATGTATTGTTCTGTTATATAAAAAAATAGTCCCATTTCCTAATAAACATTACAGCATTGAATAATGATAACCCGGCACGTGTGAGATTATCACTAATAATTCACACGTGTTTGATTTTCGAATTTATTAGTGGTGGAAATCCTTATAAAACACTGCTTTTTATTTAGCAAGAGACGATGAGAACTTGTAGACTCTATATCAGAGTTAGTTGGACACACTCTTTGCTTCCCCGATCAAACGAGGATAAGTCAAAACTCGCATGGACTCATCAAAATTTGGACCTGTTCAAAGCATGAACACGAGAGTACATGCGAGTATACAAGAGTACACGAGGGTACACACAAGTACATAATAATAATAATAATAATAAAAGACGTATTGGGAGCATTATACTCTACATATATACATGCATAATACTATACATGCGGGTAGATGTGAGTACATGCGGGTAGATGTGAGTACATGTGGGTACATACGAGAGTACATAAGAGACATAAGAGTATACGAGTACACACGGGTATATGGGAGTTACATGCGAGAACGTGATAATACATAAAAGACACGAGAGTTGGCAAGCAACTCTCACCAATTCTCATCCTCGTTTGAACAGGGCTTCAGTCTAATAGACGCTTCAGTCTAATATGAAAGATAACAGTAAATTCATCATTGCAAACCTCGACTTGAAGCCATTGTTTCGTAGATATATACTAAAGGTTAACTTACTTGCAATTTATCTTCGTGGTTGGTGTGCTTGTCGGATAAATGGCGGAATTCTTGTGTTATTTTGAAACAATGTCCAACGTGCTGCGGGCAAAAGGATAAAGAGGAAGAATTCAATTACGAGAGTTAAAGTAATGTTAACGTAAAAAAGTCGGAAAAAGTGTAAAAATTAAGAGAGTTGATGTTTGTGAATTGCGTATGCTCCTCAAGCTTCTAAACTCAGAACGTTTAATGAGTTCCTAATGGCAATCAAACCTGTAACTTTCTGATAAACTTCTCGTAACCTTCGCTCTCCAACCGAGTATAATGCTTGTGCATTCACATTCACCAAGCTACCATATTCTGTAATATATATATAGAAGTTGATGTTCGATAAGAACAATCAAAAACAAATACTCTTTACCTCGGGCGAGACGAAATCCTCGGCTATCTTGACGCAACTACGTAAATTACGAACCTGGATTTTCAAGGAGAAGACAAACCAATTTAGGTTTCACAACTTAGCGTTGTTTATTGCTTTTAAATCATGCACATGCATGAACAGAACTGGTGAGTACTAGCACAACACCAGCAACAACACCATGCCACCACTCGACATCAACCAATTCAACTGTCAGCCCCAAACCAACATCACTACCACCACCATGCCACTACACAACTACCATCACCATACCACATTACCATTACCATCACCAGTATAACTCCATCACCGTAACCGGCACCATCACACCAGTATCACCGTCACCAGTATAGTCACCGTCACCACCAAGCAATAACACCAACACTCTAACGAACATGGTTTTTTGATATTCAGTGGTTACCTGGTGTGGTGCGCCCGCAGGTATGAACACTGCGTCACCAAGAAACTGTGCAATTGGCCAACCAACGACATCGTACTCGTCTTTTAGCCTTTTAAGTAAAGCTTCGTCCAGATAAAAACACTAGAATTCGGAAAAAATGGGTTCAGATTTCACAAGGGCACGCATAGTACTACAGTTTATTTGACTGGTATAATCTTCGCAATTGGGAGAATAAGTGCTGCACAGTATATGAATTATTCGTTATTTATTAACCGAGTGCGAGGTCTGTACAGGAAAATATTTGCCTGAGGTTTTTGTACAGACCTAGTGACGAAGGAGCGAGGTTTATTAATTATAATATTTATTAATTATAATATTGTATTAGTGTTTACATAACTAGTTATACTCTTCTTATTGTAAAATTCTCGTAATTCAGCACTTGCTGCCATGAGTATTTATTAAAGTTTATTATTTATTATTATTATTATTATTATTATTATTATTATTATTATTATTTACGCGGAAAACCCCAAAGGCAAATACTTCCACGTACAGACCAGTGGTCAGAGCACTGCACTAGCATCGCAGGGTCACGGGTTCAACTCCAGCCTTGATGTCGCATTTTTTCGCAACTGGTCCCAGTTTGGCCTAAAAAGGTGTGTGTTCCAACACTCGAAATTTGCCTTCACCATAAATTCTTAGAACATATAATAATAAAGAAATACCTAATGGTTTCCGTGTTTGGATGGCCTGATCCAAACACGCGGGATATTGCGAGACTTGAGAAAAGCGTCAAGAAACACGAGCCGCTAGGCGAGTGTTTTTTTAGCTTTTCGAAAGTCGAGCAACATCCCAAGTGTTTTGATCAGGCTATCCAAACACGGAAAAACCATGAAGTATTTCTTTTATAAAATAATACGAACGAACGAGCAACACAAACTTGAGTAAAATTTTGGCGGGAAATTTCCGTGTTTGGATGGCCTGATCCAAACACGGGTATTGACCAATCAGAGCCTGCGTAGCATACATGTTATTTTATTAGCCTGCGAGCAGGCTCTCCCGGGGAGGGCGGAAAATTGGGGAGGGAGAGCCTGCACGCATCCCATACAACTTTGCTTCCCGCCCTCAAAGTGCTCCATCAACGTGCTGTAAAAAATTAGCCAATTAGCGCGAACCGGAAGTTATTGCGAACGCGTTGAACGCAGGCCAGTGTTTATGTTCTTTGAGACTTTGACAGCATGTCGGCTGTTAAAAAAACATCGACAAAATCGTGTTCGGGGAGAAAACCGCTACTGTACATGCTCATGTAAAGTGTCATTGAACGTCATGTACGGTGATACTTGGAAGTCCATATCAACAGAAAATCTATTTATGCCATCTAAAAATCGAGGATTCGAGGAGTGAAATTCTGTCGATAGTGCAAGTTTTGGAGCAATTATAGAATACCCGTCCACTTTTGAAACCGCATTTAAAGGCAGAAATACAAACCAGGTTGCTCTAAAATCTCTTTAAATATAATGTCGAAGGTTTATATTGTGTGTACTTGTCGATAGTTATCAAATTAAATGGGGTTTTAAAATAGAACGAAGCAATTGTATATTATGATGGACTTTCCGTAATTTGACCCTTTTACTAACTGTCAACATATATTATAAATTGCGAAGCTAATTCCTATGAGTACGAAGAAAACACTGAAACCTCTACGCCTTAGCCTCTTCAACTTGGTCGTCTACGATACTTCTAAGAGGACATACAACAAGAGCAGAAGTCGTTGGCCTTTTTCGATCTTGCTTAATATGAGAACCAAAAGTTGATAAGGCTTTTCCCGTATCCCGTTGGTAATCCGCTAGAACGTCGTTTCCGTTTAAGCAAATTATCAATTGTAGAATATTGCTTATCTTTCAAGATTTCAAAACATCTTTTATAATACGTTCTCTGTTGTTGTTCAAGATCTTTCGGCCGTGTGCACACGTCATTACAAATTAGCCAATGAGAATTTCGCGTCCCGTACGGGACGCAGAGAAGCAAAATTGTATGGGATCCGTGCATCTCTTTCCCCTCTGCCCGCCCCCCGCAAGCCCCAACCCGCAGAGAGCCTGCTCGCAGGCTAGTTATTTTATAAGTAGATATGTAGCACACCATGTCACGCATGTGAAAGTTTTCAAAATCGTTAAAAGCCACAACCAACCTGGTCGTGTATGGGGTCATGATTCGTAGGGTATTTCATGTTTTTCTCTTAGCGACCTAAAATATAGAAATGTTTGATGTTATAGGCATTTTAAACTAAACATTAGACAAATTTAACATAGACAAATTATAGAACATCAAATTCAATTAAATGCAGGCCATTTTTAATATGAGGAATTGGCAAATCTGGAGAGTGATTCTGACCTTGTGGAAAAGAGCTCGAATCTTGTTGGCATCTTTAGCGGCAAAGATGTGCCATATAGCTCCCTGGTAATGAAACAAAAGTCGTGAGTAAACATAAATAATAAAGAAACATAGATTTAATATAACACCGCTTCTGATTGGCTGTCGCACGTCCTCCATTAGACTTGGATCAAATCCGTCTCTCCAGAGGGTTGGGGATTTGCAAATTGCAAATTGACGGATTGGGGAAGAGCGCGAGGGGAGCCGACGAGAGACGGACTTGGTCATAATTTATAAGGAAGGGTTGGATGTTGCATTTTTTGGAAAGACGATTGACGTTTAAAATGGAGCGGCTATGTCGATTTCATTTCCTAATAAAAACACTGTACTTCTCTGCGATATGTTGGTATCTAAGAAAACCTAATACATAACTAATACCATCGTTAAACAAATTCATCTTCGAATATATTAAAGCACGCAAAATATATCACCGATTGAAATGAAACACTGAACAGACACGCCTCCGACCCAAAAACAGTTCGGTAAATCTTGGCGATAGGGGTATCTAGTACGTGCTAGTACGTATTCCTTATAAGGAGGCGCAAATAGAAGGCATTGACGAGCAAATAGAGTGAATTAACGAGCAAATAGCTGACACGTTGCACCCTCGTACCAGCCTCCTAGTTAATTAGATTGTAACCGACCCCAAAATTACAACGTTCCTAACCCTAACCCCCCGCCTAACGAGTTTTCTAACCCTAACTCCCGGCTGCGTTTTCAAGGCAATCCCTAGCCCCGACCACATCCACTCCCCTATTTGGGGAGCTAGATTAGTAGAATAATTAGTAGAAATTGGCTGTTAGACGCATGCGCTCAGTAACGTGTTAGCAATCCCACATCCAGTGGGCTGGTACGAGGGCAATCTATTTGCTCGTCAATGCCTTGTATTTTCTCGTAGGGCACTTCCTTATATGGAATACGTACTAGAAGTACATATGTATGATCTTGGCTCGCTACAGGTGAACCAAATCCGTCTCTCCTCCCCTTTGGAGAGACGGACATGATCCAAGTCTAGTCCACCATTTCTCGATGGAGCACGGGAATTTCAAGCGACCAATCAGAAACGTTCCAACTTTTCGGCTTCCGTGTAAGGAGAAAGTTATTTTTAAAATGCTACTGTGATGAAAATACGTGAAAAGAGTTAACTTTCTAATGTTAATGCCTAAGTACCGCGTACTTACATACTTGGAAGTACTATATTTTTGCAATTCTTTCTACGTTTGCCATTGAGCGCTCGTCGCAGGCTAGCACTCGGAAAGTAATGGGTCGAGTACGAGTTGTGACGTCATCCAATAAACAGAGAGACTTCTACATACGGTTTTAGATATTGTAGATATGATGACATTTATAAGTCTTGCAGTGTACAAAGGTCAAGGATGACGCCACGAAAGCAGACCCTGGTTAGAATTTGCGGGCCGATCAAGCTTAACAATGGCGAAGGACATTTTCGTCTCTTGTCTCATGAAAATTTCAAAAAAGCTTTCGAATTTAGAACATTTAAAGTGCCACTACGATGAAAATTCACCCCCATCTTTTAGATTTTCTTTAGCATAGAATAGTATTTCAGGGTCGAAAGTGACCATCGATGTAAAAAAAAACTAAAAAATGGTATTTTGAAGTAAGTATTTTGAGCTCTGAAATCACTATTATTTAGGCCACCATTACTAAAAACGTGTTCCAAGTGAGCCCGCAATTTCAAAAGGTAATATTGTTTGTGACGTCAGATTCTCAATGCTACGCCTGAATTTCAGTCGAGGTTACTTGTTTTCTTGTTTTCTTCGAGAAGTAGTTGAAATGTTCAGTCTTTCAGACGAAGAATTTGAAAAAACGACCTTGATTTACTTGATCGAATTAGACACGTGGAGTCTTCGCGTTGAGAATCTGACGTCACTTCGTTACGCTGGCAGGAACATGAACGATTAATGGCGGACATAACAACTCCAGATTCGGAGTCAGAAAAATAATATTTGCCATCGTCGAATCGCAAAACGGTTTCGACCGAGTAATATTTAGAAGCTCTGCTTTAAAAATACGTAAACATATCGATAGGTAAAAATTTGATCGTAGTACCACTTTAAATAGTATAGGTTTACTTCCAAGTGGCAAATTTAATTTTTCAAAACACAATTTTCATCGCAGTAGCACTTTAATCAACGAAATATAGTTTAAATTCTTGAAGGATGTTTCCACAAATGTTTTCATAATTATGAAATATAGTTTGTTAGTTATTATTTTGTTTTTTCTTATTCCATGTTATAAAAGAAATGGTTCATGGTTTGGCATGCTTCATCGAGTTACGGATGAACTTGGAAAGTTGGTATAGCACAGACGCTCGCGGGCGTAAAAATAGCGTCTGTGCATCTGCGCCAAATTGTGTGTTCTGTAATTTCTGCCGATTGTTCGCAATGCTTATAGCAACTAACGAGTATTCGCTAAAAGTTTAAGAACTCATGTATTTAAATTCCTCTTAGTAGAACACGATTAACGGCGCTGGTTTATAGTCTGTTTTTTTTCAAATTTCACAGACTATGACGTAGGCTAGAAAGTTGGAAGAGCAGTAAAAAAGCTAGAGTTACTCTTGGTTATCGCCTCGCGAGCACTAGAGTGCATCTATAACTCGACGGAGCACGCCAAATCATAAACCATTTTTTAACAAGCACAGGCACAAACACAAACGCAAACGCCAACGGCAACACAACCAAACACAAACACAAACGCAACCACGATAACTTGCACAAACACAAAAACACATACGTTGCGGTGGAAAGGAAAAAAAAAACAAAGAGAAAAGAGAAAGAACCAAAAGAATGAGAATTAGGATGAGCAAAAATATGAAAAAATTAGCAAAAATGAAAGAGTGGCTGAAAGAAGGGTAAGGAAAATTAGCAAATAACACAGAACATTCCATTTAACAGACATGATATTTCAACCAACCAATCGCTCGTTTGCATCCCGCGCTCGTGTCTGCTGGACTTTGTCGCAAGTCATGTCAACGCATGAAAGGGCATCTACAAAAACATAAATATCATTATCTGTAGAGTACATTGCCACTTCGATGGAAAATTAATTTCTATAATAATTTGCTTTTGGACGTAGCTTGTGAATGATTAAAAACTACATTGGAATTTTTCCGAACCTATTTGTCATCCTCAGGGTAACATGAAAAGGTTTTCCCCTCCACGGCTGTCAACGTAACATTTTACTGTCCGTACTGTCCACCAAACTGTATAATAAGTTATTTATTAAAGTTGTAAAGGTTTTGCTGTGCAAATGGCAGGGCAAGGTTAATTACTGTATTTAGTTTATGATCGAGTCGGTTTTCTTTGATGTACCAGCGGGCAGTATATCGCATAAAGACCATGAATACTAATTAGATAAGAAATGAAGGAAAAAACTAGGGAAATCTTTGTCCAAGGTGGATAAAATGGACAAAACTTTGTTGGAAAACCTCCTCAATCATAAACTAAATCAGTTAGATCCCTCGAATGTCGGGCTTTATGCTATATTAGTGGTTACCTGCAAGGTAGGGAATGCTGCGGGAGTCGTTTTAACTGCACTGGATTACGTTAGGGAAATAGAGGGTACCAAGGGACTATTAGGGGGTAGGGTGTTTTGTAATTTAACTTTATATCAACCGCAAAAAATAGTTTTAAAACTCTGCCTTTATAAACTGGCAGAGGACCGCGTGATATGGAAATCTGAAAATTAAAATACCAAACCACAAATGAGCATATAGCAGAAAACAATTACATGAGGTCAAACAAAATACAAAAAGGCAACTAACAAAACCAGTACCTCCCAAGTGGTACCACATAAACAGTGATAAACATTCAACAGACAATGAGACAACAGAAACCGCGTATGGAAATGTACTAGTAATAGACTAATCGACGGTGAAAATAGCGAAGAAGCAATCAAGTGAATACAATCGTAATTATGAATCAACAAAAGAATAAAAAAATTACCTTTTATTATAAAACCTTTCAAGAGCAAAATTTGCACGTGTATGAACGACGCAGAAAGAACAAAGAACGGAAATACCGAAACCTAAGGCAAGGCGATGACGCAGAAAGAACAAAGACCGGAAAGGTTACCCAACACCAAATCTGTCAATCTCCCGGCAGACGGAGACGCAGAAAGAACAAAGACCGGAAAGGTTACCCAACACCAAATCTGTCAATCTCCCGGCAGACGGAGACGCAGAAAGAACAAAGACCGGAAAGGTTACCCAACACCAAATCTGTCAATCTCCCGGCAGACGGAGTATTATCGTGATCTAAGTTAGTACCAAATGCCTCAAAAAAATCATAAGATGTCAATCTAAGTTAGTACCAAATGCCTCCAAAAAATGTTTACCTCGCAAATAGCACTTAGGAGGCAAAGCAGCAAGCAATGTCTTGCGAAATTGTGCTGAAATGCAAAATTCAATGGCGCTGTGGGGGTACTACGAGGTACTGCGCAGCACCAACTGCGCACGACCACAATTCCATGCGCTTGATGTTTTGAGATAAAAATCCGCATCTACACAAATTAGATCTGCTGTGTCCGCTCGCTCGCTTCAGGCTCGCTCGCTACCGCAGCAAAAATAGCTTATTACACGATTGAGTCGGTATTCTTTGATGTACCGCGGGCTTTATCTAGCATAAAGACCATGAATACTAATTAGATAAGAAATGAAGGAAAAAACTAAGGGAAATCTTTGTGGAAAACCTCCTCACTCGTGAAATAAGTCAGATAAAGCCCTCGAACGTCGGGATTTATGCTATATAAAGCCCGAGGACGCGCATATCTCTCTTCTCGGGATCTATCTCTCTTCTCGGGATCTAACTCTTACTTAGTTCATGATCGAGTCGGTTTTCTTTGATGTACCGCAAGCTTTATATAGCATAATCACTTCACTAAAAATGCAAGGTATTTATATGACTGGTTAGAGGGATTTATCTATATAAATACTTCATTAATATATTAATCCCTCAATATATTTAGATTTTACACAAAAATACCTTATGAATAAGATCATGAACTAAGTCAGTATTCGGTATTCAGGTCGTATAAATCCCTGGGGCATACGGTCCTCGGGATTTATATGCCTGAATATCTCCGTTCTCGGTGTTTATCTCTTACTTAAACATGGGAAAGTCGTGCCATGCCATCTGTGTTCTAGTGGCTCAATGGTTAGAGCGTCTGACTAGCATTCAGAAGGTAGCGGGTTAGAATCCGGTCTGGAGCTCAAGCTTTTCTGAGTATTGACAACTTAAAACAGCTTGCACAGTAAGACCTTTAAAACTTCACAAACATCAAGCTGCAACTACCTAACTTAGTTATTTATTATCCAATTCTATAAAAACTTTACTTTTCTCTTTGGAATTTTAGCCAAACAAAGGCTTTCAAAATGATCACAGAATAAAAGCGCGGGAAAAAACGGTTCAAAAAATTATATGTATAAGCTCAAATCCTCAGAGAATGTCCTGGACAGGGATCGAGCTTTAACCTTCTGATGGTGATGAAGACGCTCTAACCATTGAGCTACCGAGACTCAGATGGAGAGCGAAGGTTACAATGATGTACTGGTTCGATTGATATATGTACTGCGTATGCGGCAGTCACTATATATCGGTAATGCTAATTGGATGCGTTAATATACACAATGTTGTAGTGAATGTGAGAGAGCTCGGAGTAGACAGAACGATACGGATATACACGGATGTAGTGAATGTGGGAGCCTGGAGACTGCATTGTACTGCATCCTCACTATATTAGCGTGTCATTTTTGAAATATTAGCGTATATAATTTTTCTATCGAAGTGGCACTTCTGGAACTATAATGGTTCAAACCTTTCGATTTAATAACTGCCGAGAACTTTGGCACTGCAAGCAAAGCGTTTCAGAAAAAACATTATGTCGCTATCGACAGATGTTTGTACTGCACGTACAGAATTTCCACTTCACGACACTCACCTCTTTTTTCCTGTTCATCATACTGTTCATCTGTTGGAACTCCAACATAAACCTGAAAGAAGAAAGGACATGTTGGTTCTTGCTTTCCTTGGATAAACCAGAGGCAATGATTCGTTACCAGTTACCAGTTATATTTTAACAATTATACCGGCTATGAGCTCGAGTCGTATATGAGTTGGCTATGAGCTCACATAGGACAAGAGGGAATGGTATAATTGTTTTATAATATAGACACTCACACATGGACGATCGCGAGGCTCATAAATGATTCACGGCTTAGTAGACATGCCATGTGGTTTCATTTCTTGGAGAAGTACGGGTCGTTGTCTGCGTAATATTGATGACTTGACTCTTATAGTACCTTATGCCCGTACAGATGTCTTTAAGTGTTCTTATTTCGTTCATGTCGCTAGGCTCTGGAACTCCCTCCCATACTCTATACCTGTCATTAACACATTGTCGTCTTTTAAGAAACTACTTTCTCAGCGTTATTTCAAACTTTTTCCTGTTGCTTTTAATCCGTAGTTTTTCTGTTTCGTATAATTTCGTTATGTCTTATTCTTTGATTTCATATTAATGTTACACGTTATTTGTATTTGTAAAGGGTGACCAATCTGTTTTTTGGTTTACCCTAATATTTGTAATTTTTTTTAATTCAATTTTTAGTTGTAATACTTTCTAATTGATATGTCTTATAATTCTAATAAATAAATAAATAAATAAATAAATATCCTCAGTGGTATATATCAACTTACCATGACATTTACAGCATCAGACATATCAATGTGAAGATTGGTGGTCCCAGCTGATGGGAAAGCCGCATTACCTGTCACATTGAAAAAATAAAGTAAGATATTGCGTGGAATAGTGAGACACCACACCACGCTTGCACACCACGCCCATACCTTCAGGGTTCTAATTAGGAGCCGGTGCCCGGAGAGGTATGCCGTCTACTTGCTATTGTCAGCTTCTCATAAACAATAAATCATTCAGGTATTTTTTGTGAAAATATTTTTGTAAAAAATTTTGGTAATAAAATGTATCTTAATGTATCAATCGTATGTTATGATACTGTAAGGTACGGGGTTCTCATTAGTTTAAAAGATACTCGGTGAATTTGATAAAGGAGACGGTGAAAAACGACCTTGGGGGTCAATACGTTGTATTGTCGATGGGCCGTAGGTCCATCCGTACAGGGCTACCATGTGGGGCATGCCTCCCTGAATCTCCTTTATTTTATTTTATTTAAAAGAAGTCACGGTTAGTTGACTACAGTAATAATAATAATTATTTATTAATTTACATTGCGCAAATATCAATCCTAGAATTTTCAAATGCGCATTACAACATACAAAATATTACAATAATATCCTACATTAAATCATAAAATCCTAAAAAAACTGATAATAAATATATTTACAGCTATATAGGGTATATGAAACGAAAATTGAGATGACTTTCTTATTGATTTATTTGAAAGAACTCATAAAACGATAAAGAATGGCTTTTTACAGTTCTTTCCTATCTTATCTCGTTCTTGAGTTATTCAAGGTTGCATAATATGACCTATGACGTCACTAGTTGTACTCACCATTATGACCAATCTGAAAATGAAGCATATCTTCAAAACTATTCAATAAAATTGCTTGAAACTTTGCACAAGTATACAGTTCACTAAATTGAATATCCCCATGTCAACATTATCGTTGCCATGGTTAACATATTAGTCCCCAGGTTCCGTTAATCCTTTAAACAACTTCTTTATTTTCTGCCATTTATAAAACAATTTTTGACTGTGGACTAGTGAAGTATATTTTCAATAGCATTGCCAAGAAAATAGAACAACTTCAAATCATAATCTTTGCAGCGCATGCTAGAAAATAGAATTTTTTTGGTTCAGGTAGAAAGGAATCTGGGAACTAATCTGTCACTATGGCAACGATATAGTTGACATGGGGATATTCAATTTAGTGAACTGTATACTTATGCAAAGTTTCAAGTAATTTCATTCAATAGTTTTTGAAGATATGCTTCATTTTCAGATTGGTCATAATGGCGAGTACAACTAGTGACGTCATAGGTCATATTATGCAACCTTGAATAACTCAAGAACGAGATAAGATAGGAAAGAACTGTAAAAAGCCATTCTTTATCGTTTTATGAGTTCTTTCAAATAAATCAATAAGAAAGTCATCTCAATTTTCGCTTCATATACCCTTTAAATAAAAAGATCTTATTATATGGCTTTCACGTATCCTGAATTCTGATTGGTTAATGCCCGGTCCGTAAAAAATGCGTATCCGGCCCACGGTCCGTCTTTTTGCGTATCCGGACCGCTGTCGCGGTTGTTGTTGTTGCCGGCGGAGATTTCAAGGTTTATCAGTTTGTCTCGCCTTTGTCGATGGCTAGCAGGCTTTTTTTAAAACACTAGATGGCTTCGAAAAACGTGCTAGCACATAAAATAAAGCACAATAGTAAAACGATTGTGAATATAAAGAATGCAGGATACAGAAATGAAGGTTAGGACTACTTGGTTCGTATTCGCTTCGGTCTAACTTCTTAGCTTGACGTTCATGAAGTTATTGAAGAACTTGCAAAGCCTAAGGAGATAATCGAGAGTCGGGGAAAGGTTGGTCATGTATTTTAGTTCCGCCATGATTGCAACTCAACGTATTTTGAAGGATGTTTAAGTTCCACCGGTTTTTTATAGTGATTTCTGCCGTCTGACTTGTTAAAAAGGCCTGTCTGGTTTTGTTGCTGGCTTCTCGCTCGGTCCGTACTAAAAAACCTCAGTCCGATATTACACTGTAACAGACCTCACGCTCGGATAAGCAGTTACTAATCAAACTTTTACAACTATTTATAGAAGAAACATCTCTAATATAACTAACTAGGTAGGCCGTTCCAGAGTTTTGGAGCAAGTGGTTTAAAACCAGCAGGCACAAGTAATATGCTGTTATTTGAACGAAGACTGTATCTATTAGAATGTTTAATAAAAATAAGATTACAAATTTAAAAGTAATTGAAACAATTTGATACTTGAAGTAATGGTCCAAACACAAGTAAGTGTTCTTCCTCTGATTTAAAAAAAAGAAGGAAAACCGAGTTGAAAACACAAGGCGAAGCCGAGTATTTTTAAACGATTTTCGAGGTGTTTTTAAATCAGAGGAAGAACTCTTTACGAGTGTTCGAACTTGCTTCTGAGACAAACCTGTATTTTTGAGAGAAAATCGAAATGAAATTTGGCGAAATTTATGGAAAATCTTCCTCTGATTTCTAACCCTCCATCACGGAGCTGATTTTCGTTTGTTTTTGGTTTATGAATTATTAATGAATTTCTCAAGAACCTTGTTTTATGACTTTCAAAACGCTTCAGTACTGCTAAAAATGATTAGTGTTTTAAAGTGCCTAAAAAAACTTCCTTTTTTATGTAAAAGTGCAAAATTTACACCAATTTTGTCCACCTCGTTGCGCGGTTAAATCACCTTTTTGACGTCATACGTTAGAGTCAACATAGATTCTAGAGATGAAAAAATCATTACTGATCTTGCTTTCAGAGGAGGAAGTTAACTCTAACTCAAACATCAGTAATATTTCCACAGCTAAGCATTCAAGCGCCACAAAAAACATATTGATATTATCGACGACTCTAACGTGTGACGTCACTAGACTGCTGCTTCGGTCCCAGACTCCCGACATTTTTTATCAAAATAGCGATGTTTGAACGTCGCTAAAAGCACTTTCCCTCTATCCTTCGCAGAGACTTCCAATGCGGTAGAGAGTAATGGGATAAGTTCTTCCTCGTACTGTGATTGAAAATCCGATAGCACCATAATATTCAGCGCATCACGAAGTACCAAAGTGGGTCATAAAAACAGAGTTGAATTTTTCGTTTCATAGGCAGTTTAAAGTGGCACTACGATGAAAATTTACCCCCCCCCGTCTTTAAGATTTTCTTCAGCATAGAATAGTATTTCAGGGTCGAAAGTGATCATCGATGTAAAAAACAACTAAAAAATGGTATTTTGAAGTAAGTATTTTGAGCTCTGAGAGATCACTACTATTTAGGCCACCATTACTAAGAACGTGTTCCAAGTGAGCCCGCAATTTAAAAGGTAATATTGTTTGTGACGTCAGACTCTCAATGTTACATCTGAATTTCAGTCGAGGTTACTTGTTTTCTTGTTTTCTTCGAGAAATAGATGAAATGTCCAGTCTTTCAGACGAAGAATTTGACAAAACGACCTTGATTTACTTGAAGAATTAGCCATGTGGAGTCGCGTTGAGAATCTGACGTCACTTCTTTACGCTGGCAGGAACATGAACGATTAATGGCGGACATAACAACTCCAGATTCGGAGTCAGAAAAATAATACTTGCCATCGTCGAATCGCAAAACGGTTTCGACCGAGTAATATTCAGAAGCTCTGCTTTAAAAATACGTAAAAATATCGATAGGTAAACATTTGATCGTAGTACCACTTTAAGGAACAGCTCATCTCTCCGCAAGTTAACGTCATCGTGACGTAAAAATTCTCAGAGTGACGTTTTATAAAGAAGGAGGACGGTGTTGAGATTACTCTTGAAACTAAAAATCATTCATTCTCTTTGGATGTCGTCGTTGAGGTTGTTGTCATATATATATATATAATATAATATATATATATTATATATATTATATATTATTATATATACCGACACTGTACCTGACCATCATACCATCATAGCACACATTTAATACCATACAACAAATCATAAAATAACTAAATTATACCATAAGTAACACAACATAACCATAAGCATTGTACATCTTTGGCCCAAGATCTGGTTTGACAAAAAAAATCTGGCAATCTAAAGTACACAAAGTGTTAAGTGTAAAAAAGCGAGAAATTGTTAAGGTCCATCTCACGCTACAATTTACCCTACGGTTCATTTACACACTACAGTTGGGCGGTATACCGGTATTTTTAGTTATTCACGATATCTAGTTGATACGGGTATGGCGATATTGGTTCTGACGCTATACCGAAGATAAACATGACTATCATTAGTTTATCTTTTTATTTAACTCTTTCCTGTCCGGCTGAAAAAACATCCAAAATTGAACTACCTCTTTGTTCTATTGATATCTCGGGAAATATTCATAAACTGTTGCGAAATCTATACCTTTTCTGAAAGCCCAATAAACCGGCTGTTACCAATGCTTTTGAATTTTCCGAACAAGACACATCATGATAATATAAATTCGCATTAATTATCATAAATCAGGTTGAAAAACTTCCATTTTTCTAGAAAATGCCATCTTGCACGCCCGCGTAGCATCATAAAAATTCACCAATCGCAGAGTTGTTTATGAAATCACAATCAAACTTGGCGTGTGAGTGGATCTCATGTGCCTGGCGCTTGTTCGAATTTCAATTTTTAATCTTGCGTTACCGTGTGCCGTGTTTTTTCGATTGACGACTTCGGGGGTCTTCTGTGACCCCTTTTGACTGGGCCGGAACAGGAAAGAATTAAACTACAAGAAAAGTGCACAAATGAGAAACAAACACAATGTGCGCGCGCGAAATAATAGATTGATTAGATTTTAACTTTAAAACGATCGCTAAGATGGATAATGTTCTGTCTCGGCCATCGCGACAATTGCGATTGTGGTTTCCAACAATCGCTGAATTTATTTTTGACTTTTGAGCGTAGCGATCATATACGAAGACCAGGCTTTTAAATGTGAAGTTCAAATATGTAATAAAAGTAAAACACTGATTTATCCATCTAATTTTAGATAATTTAACGAAACAAACTCCCGATAACTCGAACTTTTTTCCATTTTTCCTTGAATGTTTGGGTTATTGGGTGTCAACTGTACTTACTGTAGATCACACATTTGCTAAAAAATTGTAACGGTATACCGCGACATTTTTCGAATATATCGAATACCGGTATTGAAATTCCCATACCACTCAACCTCTATTACATCCTGCGATTAATCGGGCCGATTTATGGTTTGGATGCATGGTAAGTAAGGAGAAATAGGAAAAAGAGGGTCATCACCTACCTATACTATCAAGTTTTGTGATTGGTTGATTAAAACAATAAAACAATAGAATCAACCACAAAGAAAACCAATGTCCTAACCTAACCACTTTTGTTCCATATAGCCAATCGCAAAACCTGTTCATTTTAGGTACGTATTTACTGGAAAAAGAGTAAGGATTATGAGACCACAAATCATTCCGCTGACGAGCTACCTTAAATTTTATGTTCGCGAACCCATGATGCAATGTCTATCTTATTATGGTTAAATGTATATGCAACATGCTATATATCATTTTAAAGCTTATAACATGCTCTAAACAAATAGCATTACAGATGCCCTCCCAGGCAAAAACATAAATGTAAAAAAAACCTGCAAAGCTGAAAACCATCTTTGGATGCTATCTATAGTCAAAAACTAAGCATCAAGAATTGGTCATTTTAACTTGTAAAATAGATTACATCCCAGTCAACAAATTAATGGAAAATTGAGTGTTCTATACTGAATTTGGTATTAATAAATAAGATCTTATTTGTTGCTATGGCAACAAAATACAGTGTAACACCAAAAGCTTCCATTAATTTGTTGACTGGGATGCATGTATTTTTTTACAAGTTAAAATGACCAATTCTTGATGCTTAGTTTTTGACTAGATAGCATCCAAAGATGGTTTTCAGCTTTGCAGGCTTTTTTTACATTGATGTTTTTGCCTGGGAGGGCATCTGTAATGTTATTTGTTTAGAGCATGTTATAAGCTTTAAAATGATATATAGCATGTTGCAATATACATTTAACCATAATAAGATAGAGCCATTGTTACATCATGGGTTCGCAAACATAAAATTTAAGGTAGCTCGTCAGCGGAATGATTTGTGGTCTCATAATCCTTACTCTTTTTCCATTTCTCCTTACTTACCATGCATCTAAACCATAAATCGCCCCTATTAATCAGTGTGTAAACGTACCTTTAAGCCTCTTATCCAGTCATCGCAAGAACTTGCTCGCAACTCGCTGTCAGTAGGACAACATTATATCTCATAGGTCTCGTCTCCAAAATCAAGGTAGGGGTATCTACTACGTATTCCTTATAAGGAAGCGCAAATAGAAGGCATTGACGAGCAAATAGAGTGAATTAACGGGCACATAGCTGACACGTTGAACCCTCGTACCAGCCTCCTAGTGAATTGGATTGGACCGACCCCAAAACAACAAAGGTCCTAACCAACCCTAACCCCGAGCCTAACGAGTTTTCTAAACCCCGACTGTGTTTTACATTTAATGTCTTTTATAAATAGCTATTAAACGTAGTTTTCTTTTAAAAAGCGGATAATCGAACATGCCCAAAAATATAATTTTCGTAATACGCACGCCATCTTGTAAACAAAACACGAACTTTCGGCTGTCTTCGAGGAACGTTTTCTTGAGAAATAATCAACTCCCAAAGCTACAATATATATTAAAACAAAGATAAATTGTCTGTTTGCAATATTCGTACAGCTTATCCCGGTAGCTAACTTAGTTTTCTTAAAAAGAGCGGATAATCGAACATATCGTAACGTGTTAACAATCCCACATCCAGAGGGCTGCTACGAGTGCCATGTATTTGCTGTCAATGCCTTGTATTTGCTCGTAGGCCACATCCTTATATGGAATACGTACTAGAAGTATACATATGAAATCAAGAGAGGCCTGAGACAAGCTTCTGTAAGATTCGTTCTCATGCCTCTCGATCTTGGTGTTTAGGTGGATGGTATCTAATGTTGACGGTTGACGCACCCTCAGAGAATTGTGAGCACTTTCTTGCAATGATTGGATATAAGAGGGGTGAAGTTTCATATAAAATCCCGAAATGACGTCACAGACTATCGGTAGTAAAATTCGAAATTACAATCAACTGTTATTTCTAAAATAAAGCATTATCATAAGAGTTAAGGTTAGGATTATGGTAAGATTTGGGTTAGGACTGTTTTAAATTTGGGGATATTTATATGGAAAGTCAGCCTATAAGAGGCTTTACCTCAAGTTCACGATACGATTTTTCCTTATGATCGTCATTATGGCGTATCCAATTGTTTGTACACAGCACAATTCTTGTTTATGATTCGCTGGTAAATGTTACAAAACGCCATTTACACGCTTGTCAGTGAATTACATAAACCAGGACAATCGTAAGGAAATAGCACTTCGTCGAGATGACGTCAGTATCCATGTTTGTCCGCTTTTACCCATAAACCTTGCGGGCATAACATAAGAAAATAGCTCATTTGCAATCATTTGTGAGTCATATTTGGATTGTTTGTCCGCATTTTGAGCTACTAATAGCAGTCAGACGCTACGCTATTCTGAGTATTTAAAGGGATACTCCAGCCAAAATACAAATGTTGTTCATATGAAAGATCTTACTGACTTTAGTTTATTTCCAAAGTGTCAGCATTCCTATCAATTTAGATAAGAAGATATGGCTAGTTGAAGTTGAAAATTTGTGGAATTCTCCGCCATATTTGTTTTGAAAATACGACGTCATTGAGTGCTTCTTTATCGGTAATGGAGTTGTTTTAATGGCGATCACATAGTGATAGCTGTTGTGAGGGCACTTTGGATGCAAATTAGTCGAAATAGACTATTTAGTTCCTCATGCGGGAAAATAGAGGAGCTTCTTAGGCATAATAAGAGATAGAAGCACTCAGTGACGTCATATTTGAGAAACAAATATGGCGTCGTAATTGGACAAACTCTCGAACTTCAAACTTGCGATTTCTTCTTAACTTAATTGATTTGAATGCTGAAACTTTTGAAATAAACTAAAGTCAGTAAGATCTTTCATATGAACACCACTTGTATTTTGACTTGGAGTATCCCTTTAAAGAGTATCCAATTACCTCGCGACAAGATTCCTTGATCCATCCCTTCTTGTGTATTCTGGCAATGGCAAAGCCTGATTCAAATCCTGAAATCTGAAAGTTTAAAGTCTGTTAACTTGATCTGTTCTAACCAAATTCAAGTGTTATATATATATATATATATATATAGCAAAGTGAAAAGGTGGTAAACTGCCAAGAATTTAGTGACGAGATACTGACGTTTCGAGCGGAGCCCTTCATCAGAGTAAGACGAGATGAAATGAAATAAATAGGGCTTATATATATATGCCAAAAGGGTGTCACAAGTAGAAAGTAGCCAATCAAATGCACGGGAGATAAACAAACTAATAATTAATGAGATGGGAAACGTTAGATCATTTGCTATTTTTAACAGTCGATCAGCAAGCAGACTGAGGGGGCGGGAGAAATGACAGATCCAATATTCAAGGGGATTAGGCGATAATATTAGCATAAGAAACAAAAACTTGAAAAGGAATGAAAGTGCATACGCGAATAATAAAAAAATAATAATAATAAAGGTTCCAAGCAAACTAAAATAACCAAAAACTTGTAGGAAATTAAATAAAAGAAAAACGTTCGTTAAGACCAAGAGGATGTGTGGTGCCAAGTTTAAAAATGAGACGCTTCTCTTGCCGCTTGCGGTTATCGTTGCCACCGGAGATGGGAAGGATGGCACAGACTTTCATGTCTGAAACCAAATGGTTGGAGCTGTTGAAATGGCGGGCTACAGGTTTGTCACCATCATTGATCCTCACGGAACGAAGATGTTCAGCAAACCTGTCTGAAAGAACGTCGCCCAGTTTCACCGATGTAGATTTTAGGGCATTTATCGCATGAAATGCAATAAATTATGTTGGTGGACGTGCATGAAAAAGCATGACGGATTGTGTGGTCGAATTTGGGGGCAGTAATAACTGTAGTGGGATTGAGAAAAGCGCATGTGTTACAGCGGGAACGGCCGCAAGAAAATGTTCCCGCTGGTGCCGAGGTATTTTGTTTAAGGGCACTATGTACTAAGGAGTCACGAATGTTTTTATTACGGCGAAAAGATACCAAAGGGTTGTCGGTGAAAATGGCTGACGTCTCAGGATCATTTTGTAAAATGTGAAAATTCCGATTAATAATATTTTTAACTTTAAAATTGAAAGGATGAAATGTTAGAACTAAAGGAATTTTATTGTTTGAAACTCGTTCCAAAGATGGTTCAAGGGCGTCTAAACGGGGGACGAGAAAAGCTTTCTGAACGGCGAGGTCTAAAAGGTTGGTAGGGTAACCACGTTGGACAAAAAAAGATCTCATTTCCATTGATTTGACTTGAAAATCTTGGTCGTTCGCTACATAAGCGGCGAAGACGCAAGAATTGAGAGTAAGGGATGGATTGCTTAGTGTGGTTGGGATGAGAGGATGAAAATAGAAGATAACTATGGGAGTCAGTAGGCTTGTACGAGACAGACGTTTTCAGCGAATCACCATTAATCGAAATTAAAATATCAAGGAACGACACAGAGGTCTCGCTGATTTCCCACGTGAACTTCAGAGCAGGATGAAAATCATCAACAAAGTTGATGAACTGCTCTAAAAGGACACGTGAACACGACGCTGTTCCTAAACAGTCATCGATAAATCTTCCGAAAAAATCAGGCAAGGGACCCGTGTATTGTTCAAAGATCTGTTTTTCAACATAACCAACAAATAAATTAGCATAGTTTGGACCCATTATGGTGCCCATCGCAACACCACTTATTTGTTGATAATGTTCACCATCAAACGAAAAATTGTTAAGGGTAAGCACTAGTTCTGCTAAGCGGAGTAACGTGGTTGTGGAGGGTTCTAAATTAGTGCGCTGATCAAAGAAAAACTTCAGAGCTTCAAGGCCATCACAATGGGGAATGACGGTGTATAAGGACTTGACGTCCATCGTGAAAATAAATTTATCGGAACTACTGAAACGTAACTGGTCGAAAATTTGCAAGGCATGTTTAGTATCTTTGATATAAGAAGGCAACTTCTTAACCAAAGGATACATAACGTTGTCTAGAAAACTGGAAACGAGCTCGGTGGGGCAACTACAAGCGGAAACAATCGGCCTGCCAGGATTGTTAGGTTTATGGATTTTAGGTAGGAAATATATGACATATATAAGTATAATATATATAAATATATATATAAATATATATATATATGTATATATATGTATGTATATATATGTATATATATATGTATATATATATGTATATATATATATATATATATATATATAATATATTTGGCGAAATTTTGCTGTCGCAACTCTGAGTTTCACGCGGTTAGACGATCATCAGGCAACTGACAGATCGGATACAACTATTCTCTATTTACAATGGGTGTCATGTTATTATTAGTGTCGTTAATTTAGGTGGTTTTTGGTGACATGTCGGCATTTACTAAAAAGTTCGGAGCGTCTATTCAAAAAGTTTTTCTTTCTTCCTTTCATCAAAATGAGTTTTTCTTCGAGGCATAAGTTGCATCTCCTGGATCCAACTTTGTATGCTGGAACTGTCTTAATTAACGACCACTTGATGTCGAAGTCACGCTTTGCTGTTTTTAGTTTCCAGATAAATTGTGAAAGCTGTCACACGAATATTTTTCGTTTCTAAAAGAAAACGTAGACAACATTTCCAACACAAACAAACCCCAAAGACGAAACAGACATCGAAATGTGATGTCGAAGTCACGCTTTGCTGTTTTTAGTTTCCAGATAAATTTTGAAAGCTCGGTGTCACACGAATATTTTTCGTTTCTAAAAGACTTGACGTGGTTCCGGTATCGATATTTAAATGCATTAGCCGTTACTCCGACATAGGTTTTCTTCTCATGGCTGTCGTGCGTCGTAACATCAGCTTGATAAACAACACTCTCAGTAAGGCATTTACCATCGGTCGGGCATTCATCAGGTCGTCGGCAGTTACACTTGCGCAAATCATTGTTCGTTGTGTCAGTTTGTTTAGCGTGGTTTTTCAGTATTTTGTTATTGTGTTTATTGATGAAGCTTTTCATGTTCTCTAGACAACTGTAGTTGATCCGTACTGTATGGCGGTTGAAAAGTTTGTTAAGTTTGTTGGAGGGTGGAAAGTGTTTGTCAATGAGTTGCAAAAAGTTTCGTCCAATATTCGTTTTTACGTTTTTGCTGTAAGGCGGATTGTACCACGTTACAAAGTTGGATCCAGGAGATGCAACTTATGCCTCGAAGAAAAACTCATTTTGATGAAAGGAAGAAAGAAAAACGTTTTGAATAGACGCTCCGAACTTTTTAGTAAATGCCGACATGTCACCAAAAACCACCTAAATTAACGACACTAATAATAACATGACACCCATTGTAAATAGAGAATAGTTGTATCCGATCTGTCAGTTGCCTGATGATCGTCTAACTGCGTGAAACTCAGAGTTGCGACAGCAAATTTCGCCAAATATATTATTATCCCGCTCTACCTATAATGGTATTGAGCGCTCTCAAACCATTCGCCAATATCGTGACTCTTGTTACCTTCCATTCTTGGTATATATACATATATATATATATATATATATATATATATATATATATATATATATATATATATATATATATATATATATATATATATATATATATATATATATATATATATATATATATATATTAACTGTGGAATATATCTACAAACAGAAATTACATTCCGGTTATAAGCCCCCCCCCCCCCAAGAATATAAGCCCCCTCTAAAAATCAACGTTTATCCACCCCTGAGACACACACATACACACTTTCATTACATAATCGCAAATATATAGAGGCTTCTTTAATAAGTCATTATGCAGTATGACGTCATATTGAGGACATTTACATACCAAACAAAACTTAAAGAGTGAGTGTCAGGGTCATGCATTGCGGGTGTTTGTTATTGTTTTCATATAGATCAATACGGAAGTTTGCAACAAATAGCAATAAAAATATTCAGTCTAGTATATTTTCACTTTGGAAATCGACAAACTAACATGTTTAATGAAAGGATTGCAAAGATATCGACAGATTCGGATCATGATTTGAATTAGGCGTCCCACAAAATGGCCGGCGAGAAAAACACAAGCGCGCAATGCATTACCCTGACACTCACTCTTTAATATATCAAGATCGAAGTGAGATTTGCAATAGTTTCTTTACAGTAAGAGAGTTTATTTCGAACTGAATATTTCACTACATAAACACTTTAACCATTTTCGTTTGTCTGTTGTGAGTTACTGGATGGGTTTGAAATTTGAATTAGGGGATGTTTACGTCACGAGGCCGGTGTCTTGAACACTTCAGACCGGCCTCATTCCAGGCTAATTTTCAATGTAAACAAGATCAAAGTCCGATATTTGTCCTTATAACAAGCCTTCTAAAAGTTGTAAGAATATTAATCTCAATATTAACATGAAGATTAACAGGAACCAGACACAGTGTTAAAGTGCGGTGCTCTGTGGCGTTCGTTAAAAATGTCGCGTCAAAAATGTCGCTCACTATTGATTCCTCACGAACGAACACAATCACACACAGAATATAAAGCGCTGCTAAATGACACCGCAATTAACGACGGTCATGTCTGAAACTAACCAAGGCTGATTATGAAGCCGGCCTTGTGGAAACAAGAGCTGAAATTCATAGCAATTTCAGGCCGGTCTAGGTTGGGCCCTTCAACTAACCTGGTGGGCATTTTCTCGACGAAGTCAGCTTCAGGAGGCCAATCCTTTAAAGTTTAGGAGAAATATGACGAATATTATCGAAAAAGAAAAAACCCACAAAAAAATTTAAAAACCTACAGTAATGGTTATGGTATGTTTTATATGCTCATAATGGTATGATATGGTAAGATATGGTAAGATATGGTAAGATATGGTAAGGTATGTTATTAAATGCAACAGTGTGGCGCATGGTGTAGTATATTGTATGCTACATGGTATGGAGTATCGTATCGTGTCAAAATGTATCGAAACGCATCGTAACGCAACGTAACACATCGTATCGTATTGTATATTATTACTTATTGGATCCCTCTGAGCCCAATATTACAAAAATATTTAAGTCGAGAATTCAATATTGAATTCGATGAATCCAATAGGTGTTTTATTATATCGAACAAAATATCTTAACACAAAATTGTTTCTTCGCTCGTAAACAGTCAAAAGGTTGCTGTCCAATATATTGCTGTCCTACATCGTAAAATATTGGACTGTCACGTGATGCTAATAGCGACAATTGATTGGACGATTATATGTGAAGGTATTATAAGGTATGACGTATTGTATGGTACATGACATGGAATAGAGTATTCCCACATATTATAACAAGATATATAATAAGGGATGATAGGTGGAATGAAGGAATGGAAAAGTAGAGGAGTACGATAAACCGCACAGACAACTAAAAGGGGGATAAATGGGATCGATGGTGGAGAATACAGGATTGTGAGGGTAAGTGGAGGAAGAAAGTCGTAGGTACATCAAAGCGGACGTAAAGGTTTCAACGAAAAGACGAGATGCATGAACCAATGAGCGTACCTTCAGTTTTAAAAGAGTCGGTTCTCCTTTGCTGTCGAGGGGACGATCTAACAAACGACCAAATTAAATTAAAGAAATACAGGAAATATAGAGCGATCGCATAGAGACTGAGCTACTACGCAATCTTATTGGTCCGTTAGGTGGGGTGATAATTTTTATGTGATACTAAATTTACTAAATAATGGTATTCCCTACCTTTGACGCTTTCAAACCCTCGCCAAAACGTTGCAATCGCGAATTTTTCAAGTGTTCCACCTGTCTTACAATTCACGACATCTGCCGTCTCAGAGCCTAAAGTACCACCAAGAGAAACAATTAAATTTCAAATAAGAATACAGCACGCTTCCCAGAATAAACAAACCGCGAGCAACAAGAGTCGAAATACTCTCACACAAACTCCCCAACACACATCCTAGTTTGAGCAAGGTTGAAGTAGTACATACCGAACTCTTCGCCGAAACCTTGAGGCGCCCACAAGGCCTTTGTCATATTTTTATGTATATAGCTGACTAGAACAGGCTGGGAGAAAACAGCAATGAAATAGTTAGCATACAGTATACTGCATATAATAACAATAATAATAAGAACAATAATAATAATAATAATAAACAATAATAATAACAATGCCCAATGGAAATGAATATAGAGGAGGTAACGCGAACCAAACTGCGAAAGTACCAACAACTTGCGTTTGAGACTAGGGAGAAGAGACCAGGTTACAGAGCGGAAGTGGTTACCAGTTATCATTGGATGTATGGGTGGAGGTGTGGAGAAGACGAGCAAAGTGGTGGCAAAAGTGATTGAGGCAGAAAGGAACGTAACAAGAATAGTGAGGACAATGCAACAGACAGTACTTATGGAAGGAGAGACAATTATACGGAAAGTGTTGGGTGGATTAGTGCAATGGGAGTAAAAATCGGTTAACGTCCCAACAATTATTGGTGGGAATGTTTCATTGGCCAGACTTTACTTTTTGATCTGGCTACGTAAATTAGATAATAACAAGAACAATAATAACAATAATAACAATAATAATAATAATAATAATAATAATAACAACACCAAAAACAACAATAATAACAATAATAACAATAACAATGGTAATAAAAATAATGGTAATAAAAATAATAATGGCAATAAAAATAATGATAATAACAATAACAATAATATTATTAACAATAATAATAATAATAACAATAATAACAATAATAATAATAACAATGATAATAATAATAATAATAACAATAATAACAACGATAATAATAATAATAATAATAACAATATTATTAACAATAATAATGGTAACTTTATTGAAATTCTTTATATATATACAATTATAAATCTCACTAATTTAGGTAATTTATAATTGACTACTTGAACCTATTTATTATTTACAAACTATATAGAGAAAAAAAAAGTTAATTTAAAATGATAACAATAATAATAATAATAATAATAATAATAAAAATGGTAATAAAAATAACAATAATAATAACAATAACAATGATAATAACAACAATATTATTAACAATAATAATAATAATAATAACAATAATAATAACAATGATAATAATAACGATAATAAAAATAGCAATGATAATAACAATAACAATGATTATAATAATGCTGACCACTAATATTTGTCCTAAGATGAAGACCAACTTCTATTCTAAGCAACCAACCTCTCCTTTCTCCCATCTGGATTGGAACGCTTTTAAGTTGTTCTCGTGTTGCGCACAATGAAGTCTCAACATAGGCCGAGTACAGATCCACGAATGGGGTGTTGTCAACTCGTTGGCAATCCTTGGTTCGTGGAAGCCGCCGCCAGAAGCCTCCAATTCCGACGATGAAGGTTTACACGAGGACTCGCCGATAATTGCTGAAGGTTCACACGAAGACTCGGCGATGCTTACCGAAGGTTCACACGTGGACTCGCCGATGCTTACCGAAGGTTCACACGTGGACTGGCCGATGCTTACCGAAGGTTCACACGAGGACTCACCGATGCTTGCCGAAGGTTTACACGAGGACTCGCAGATGCTTGCCGAAGGTTCACACGAGGACTCACCGATGGTTGCCGTACGTTGACACCAGGACTTCGCCGATGGTGGCCGAAGGTTCACACGAGGACTCACCGATGGTTGCCGAAGGTACACACGAGGACTCGCCGATGGTTGCCGAAGGTCGTGCCAAAAGAGCTGCTTCGGCTTTAAAAACAAGAAAGAGATCGGAACAATGGTCAAAACAGCGCTGTTCACTACAGTTTTCCCTTATTTTCGATCCCAACACCGGCAAATGGTCCTGGGGACGAGGTTGGTTCATCGCGGTAAACAAGAATAGCGTTGGAGGAAACAACAAGAATTTTTTGATGTTTTCTGAGAGGATCTCGAAAAGGAATAAAGGATGTAGTGCGTATTCCTTAAGGCACACAGGCAATTTTTGATGCGATTTTTATGACCCTGACGTACGCGATATAGTGGACGACTCATTAAAGTATTGAACGTTATACTTATAGATCTACACAAATGGTTCAATACATTCGTAAGACAATCCATGTGTTAAAAAGAGAAAAATCGCAGCAAAAATCACCTGTGTAATGTATTTGTTCGTTAATCCAATGTATTTGCCCTTCGGCCGCTTTACGTACTTTAGTCCATATTGGAAAAGGAGTAACAGGTTGTCAAACAATCTCATTCCCAGAGACTGGGTTTCTTTTGGCATGCGCAAAGAAAAGAGGCTCTGGGGAACTCCGATGAAACTCGTCATTTGATTGGTTGATGCTGAGCTCTTGCACCCAGTTTCTTTAGGAGCTATTGATCGTGCAATTGCTCGCGAAGTTTGGACACCTGATCTCGTATGAGAGCATTCAGAGGTGAAACGACGATGATCGTGGATGGATGATCTTTATTGGTCATGGAATTGTCGAGGAAAGACATGAAATCAAACACAGCCGGTAAAATTCGGCAAAATAACAAGGCAGTCCCTATTGTCAACAACAATAGCCTTCACAGCTTCGTACTGCTCCTCCTTCAACATCACATTAGGGACCACCTTAAGATCTACGACGCGGCAAGCTAGACGACGCTGCCTTCAAAACATTAACAAGCAGCGTGAATTTAAAGTGCCTATGAAATGAAAAAATCTATATTCCATAATGTGTTTCCTTTGAAAGCAGGTATTGAATAACCAAGATGTCTGCTTAAATTTTTTCTTTAAAGCGCCTATGCAATGAAAAATTCAATTGTAAAATAACTCTTTTGTTAGAAAGAACTCTTGAAACTATAAAGACTAGCCATTTACAACTTTTTCATATCTCACTTTTTCACTCTTGAGATATTAAGATTTGTTTAATATGAAAATGATCATACTTATGACATCGCACTGCATAATAACTTATTGAAAACGCTAATATATATCCTTGAGATTATGTAATGAAATCACTTGAAATGCAGGTGCATGTGCGTGGATGTATCCAATGAGATCAATTAAATATGAAAATCATCAAACGATTCCATGTGATAATGGTAAAGATATGCATTATGCAAAGTCATTATGCATTGTGATGTCATAAGTATGGTCATTTACATATTAGACAAATCTTAATATTTCAAGAGTGAAGTGAGATATGAAAAAGTTGTAAATGGTTAGTCTTTATAGTTTCAAGAGTTCTTTCAAACAAAAGATTTATTTTATAACTAAATGTTTCATTGTATAGGCACTTTCACATTCACTGTTGTCTAGTTAGCGTGATGACTTGGATACCTAAGAAATATTAAAGTGTTGATATTTCATAAAGTATGACTTGGACAAAGACGAAACATGACTGCGATGTTGACCTTCAAGTGCTTGACTCATCACTGATGTTTGTATAGTTACCATGGAAACATACTAGGTTCCAGACCCTTTTACCCCTATTTCATAAAATGTAATTTTCTTGTTTTCTGGATACCTGCTGTTGGCTTTGTTCTGGTTATGTATTTGGCATGACGACCTTAATATGAGAAATAACAGTGTTTGCCTGAACAATGCCTCGTACTAAAACATAGAGCAAGTTTTTATTTACTCCTTGCAGCGGCCTGGAGCCTAGTATATTACCATGGTGATCACAAAAAGTAGTTTATCACATAGCAATTATTGTGGTAGTTGAAATGCTACTAAGTTTCGTAGTTCTCGTGTAAACACTTCACAAAATATCAAGACTTTAATATTTCTCTAGTACAGCATGTCCACCTTGTGACGTCATCACACTAAAATTTCAAATGCTTATAACTAGACAACGGTGACTAATAAAGAAAAAATTTTAACAGATTTCGTCATTATTCAAAATCTACTTTCGAAGGAAAGACATTATGGAAACTGGATTTTTTCATTTCATAGGCACTTCAAGTATTTGAAAGAAACCATGATTATAAATTAACTATATACCGTATTTGATGTTTGTAGCTTGTTTTATGACCTCTAACGCTCCAGTTCTGCTAAAACGATTGTAGTGTTTGAGCTGAAGTCAACATTAAGGAGCAGCTCTCAGCGAGTTCACGTCGTGAGACGTGAAAATGTTCAGAGTTGCGTTGTAAACAGAACGAGGACGGTGTTGAGAACACTCTTGGGACTACAGATTATTCATTCTCTTTGTTTTTTTTCATGAAGAATACTTTGTTTTGAAGGCCGCGTCGTGAATCTTAAAGTCCGTATTCTCTCTCCCAAGAACGTGCAACGCTTTATCTATGGCTTCGTGAAACAAAATAGTTTTATCGATCTTCGAAATCGAAAGTATAAACTTGATTTATTTAGCGTTTCGGAAGTTAGGCTGCGACGAGGTTGTGAGGGCTCTGGGAACGAAATGGACTTTTTCATCGGAGTTCCCCCAGAGCCTCTGTTTCTTGACGCAGGCCAAAGGAACGCAAGCTCTGGGAACGAGATTGGTTGTCAAGGTAAATATTCATCACAGCCCTACTATTCCCAGGCTCCCAAATCAACGCGAAATTTACACGAAAAACGTTCAAAATGTTCGAGTGACGAATTTTAAGGTTTCGAATTCGCGATTGTAAAAATGACTTTGGGATTCGAATTCACCTCGTCAAAAAAACATTAGAAAATCAAGCAATCAATTAATAAAAACCATTAGAAAATATGGTAATTTTTATTATAGTAATTTAATTTAATTTTTATTGTAATTTAATTTTTATTTTAATTTAATTAAAATTTAATTTAATTTTTATTAATTAATTTTTATTATAATTTAATTGAAATTTCATTGAATTTCATTGAATTTTTTTTATGGTATTTTTATTATTTTAATTATTGTAATTTTTAATTATGGTAATTTAATTAAACAAGACGCCCGCTAGGCGTTAACTCGGGCTACTTTTGGGGACATACCCATCTCCGCAGGCAATATGCGCGCCATGCATCGGTGGCATGTACGCATGTTAGACAGTTGGAATTAGAAAACCCGCTCACTTGTCTTATATTACAAAGGATAATTTTTAATGCATTGATTTCTGAAGGCATTGTGCAGCGCTCGTTTAAAGTGGGAACTTTTAGAAGCAAGTTAGAAATGAGGACGAAGAAAAATCAGGCGTCTACACGCAGGCCACCCCCAGACGAAATTTAATGTAAACAAACACGGCAATGCTAGTTTTTCTAATATCTGTTCGATTGAAGGTCTTCATGTGTCAAAATTTATATAAAAATCAACGGCAAGGTATACGAAACATATCTGTTACGAAATTACATCGGTTTAATGGACATAAAAGCATTAAATCATCGGGTATTAAAACGACGAATAGATCTTGAAGCCATGTTATGTCCTTTGATTTTAAAGACGAGTCTCGCTTTAATCGCTTACGCATTTTCTCATATAACATCTGATCTTCACATTTTAAGTAGAACGAAACCTACAGCGTTCGATTCGCCAGATTCAAGTAATCATTTCGATGTAGAGTTGATTTAAATCGGACGAAAACACATTTCATTATTAATATTACGGAGTTTCACGGATAAAGCCTGGTTTCCATTTGGTCGCCACGATCGCAACAGTGTCATAGTGGTCGATGTAATAGGGTGTCGATCTATCTTGTCTTTTGTCTGCTGTGTAGATGGACACCCTATTACATCGTCCACTATGACACCGTTGCGATCGTGGCGACCAAATGGAAACCAGGCTTAAATGTCAATACAGTATAATAATATTCCGTCTTCATGATTGATCTCTATCTGTGTTTCTCTCATCGGGAGAGAATCTTTGCAATTATTTGCGGGTTTACAGGTCTCGGTAAACTTTTCCAACTGCTATTCATTGCCAACAAGACTCCGAGTTGTCAGCAGTGACTTTTACAGATAACTGGGGGGTTTTCGGATTCTTATTAGGCAAAATTTGTGAACAGACATTCGATAACAAATGCACGTCACTTGATGAAATTATAATAAGCTGTTGAACGAGTTGAATCACATCAAGTTTATTTTCAATAACTTTATTAACACCACAATAAACAATCCAGGCGAAGATAAAGCAAATTACAAATACTAAAGTTACCTCAATATATTCAAAGCTTTCCCATGTAGCGTTTATTTCTTGGGTGTCTTCAGCATATTTACCTGTCTTTTGCAACTGTCTTTGTCAATGTTCATTGATTTTCTCTCATTTACAACAGTTTTCAGGTTCACATGTTTTGAATAGCATTGTGACACATTTAAGCAAGATTTTTGGCATATTAAGATTGTTTTCGAGTTTGTAATGAAGTTTTTAAGTTGCTCTTTGAGATCGCGGACCAACCGTTTCGAAATTGCTCGTCATCTTTTACTGTAGGTCACCCGCGATCGGCGTGTGCAGTTGTAAGCGTTGTGACTATACACGATCAAGACAGTTATCAGCCACATCGCTGATCATGCGCTGATTAAGTTAGCCACTTCCAAAATCTATCAAACAGAGTAACAGCACAGTACAACTCGCCCAAAGGTAAAGCTGTCGAAAAGGAAGAACTCGGCCACATGACTCGGCTTTATAGCCTCAAGGTTCGCGAAGCCTGACGGGAAATATTATTGCGCAATTTTGCAGATTCGTGGAACCCCAAGAATAATACTAACAGAGCCGAAACTAAGACTCGTGCTACGGAGAGCCGAAACTAAGAACATATATGGTAATTTTATTATGATAATTTAATTATAATATATGGTAATTTTTATTATGGTAATTTAATATAATATATGGTAATATATTTATTATGGTAATTTAATATAATATATGGTAATATATTTATTATGGTAATTTAATATAATATATGGTAATAACATATATGGTAATTTTATTATGGTAATTTAATATAATATATGGTAATTTTTATTATGGTAATTTAATATAATATATGGTAATATATTTATTATGGTAATTTAATATAATATATGGTAATAACATATATGGTAATTTTATTATGGTAATTTAATATAATATATGGTAATTTGTATTATGGTAATTTATTTAATTTAATTTTTATTGTAATTTAATTTTTATTATAATTTAATTAAAATTTAATTTAATTTAATTTAATTAATTTAATTTAATTAATTTTTATTATAATTTAATTAAAATTTAATTTAATTTTTATTATGGTAATTTTTATTATTTTATTATGGTAATTTTTAATTACGGTAATTTCATTAAATAAAATAATAAATCAATTAATAAAAACCATTAGAAAATCAAGAAATCAATTAATAAAATTAGGCTCGAGTTGACGTTTAAAGAGGTGCTCCAGTCAAAATACAAGTGGAGTTCGTATGAAAGATCTGACTGACTTACTTATTTCCAATGTTGCAGCATTACGTTAAGATATCGCAAGTTGAAGTTGGAAAGTTTGTGCAATTTCGACGTCATATTTGTTTCTCAAATACGACGTCACTGAGTGCTTCTATCATGTATTATGCCTATGAAGCTCCTCTACTTTCCCGCATGCAGAACTAAATAGTTTATTTTGACTAATTTGATAATAAAATAACTAAATTGATAGGAATGCTGCAACTTTGGGAATAAACTAAAGTCCGTAAGATCTTTCATATGAATTTCATTTAGCTGGAGTACCCCTTTAAACACGCAACAGTCAAACGCATACCTGGTGTCTTTTGAGAGTTGTCATCTGTTTCCATGATTATGATCGGCGACAGAGCCGGCGACGACCACGGGAGACTCGTAATCCATGAGTAAACTCAGTGCAACCAATGCCATTACTAAAAACCGTATCATTATTTTCATTGCCCTCGCTTTTCTCCCCAGTAACAACATCTTCAGTAACAACGACATCTTCAGTAACAACATCTTCAAGATCTTTAGTAACAACGACATCTTCAGTAACAACAACAACTTCAACATTTTCAGTAACAACAACATCTTCAACATCTTTAGTAACAACAACAGCTTCCCCATGAGTAACAACATCTTTAACACTTTCAATCACAGTTTTCCGAGGTATCCATCACCTCTTCTTTAATTTGCTCCACACACTTCTCAACATTCGAAGTCTGTTCCGTTTTAACTTCACTTGGTTCAATTTCCATCTTGCTCTGCACCTCACCAGCTGGCTTGACACCAGTCACTGGCTTCGTTTCCGCAGGTTGTTTCGTCTCGGCTTCGGTGTCATTCTCGTTCACTGCGTCACTTTCCAATTCCTTGATCTTTGTTTTGCACGGGCAGTTCTCCCCAATCCCCCAAAACTCGCGAGCCTTGTGTAGTTCCTCGCCAACGTCGAATAACGCTAAAAAGAAAAAGAACCTTTTAGTTTTCGGACAACATTTTCCCAGCAATTTGTCTTGTATTTCAAACCAACTTTTCCGGCTGTAATAATAATAATAATGTAAACTTTATTTATTCATAATTGATATATACTACAATGATAAACCTCTCTTTTACAGGTAGTTCACCAATGTCTACTTGAATTAACGATATATATGATATATAATATTAGTTTTGCATTAGTGTTGGGTTGTCCCAGGTTTTGTTACGTTTACAGAAAATATAGTATGAGGTTCTTATACAAATGTTAATTATTCTTTTCATGAAGTATTTTCGGCAACGTTCGTCAAATTTGAGATCTTTCAGCATTTCAATAAATTCTAATGATGGTTGACTGAAGACTCCGAGTGAGCTGATGGACAGATTCACAAATTTAACTTGTTCATAATTGTTGTTCTGTTCCGTAATTAGTTCCTGATACTTCTGTCTCTTACGGGTGGCATTATTGAGTAGATTGGATTCAAATCCGACTGTGAGTTCGAGAATATATATACATTTGTTTTCGATTGTTACCAAAAGATCGGGGCGTAATCTATCTCCGGTGAGAACAGATGGGCTGATGTAGCCAGGTATGTCAGCGTAGAGGCTATAATTTTGTACGGAGTTGAGTGAGGAGGCAATAAAATTTAAAACAGAGTCATGTCGCCAAGTAAACCGCCCTTCGTTTAGGTATGTTTGGCAACCAGCAATGACGTGAAGTAGGGTCTCAGGTTGCAAGCAGAATGAACAGTCAGATGTAGGTGATATTCCCCATTTCATAAGGTTTTTGCGAGTCGGAAGCGTGTTGTTGATGTATCGGATGGTGAAGTTAAATATGTTCTTAGGGAGTTTGCTTTGGACTGAGGACCATGTGGAGTTGAACGAGAGAGTCGAATATTTAATGATGTTGGAAAAGAATGAACCTTGTGAAATAAGGTGATGTTGAAGCCTTTCTTCGTGTTCTTTTCTGAAAGTGTTTAGTACGTCCTTTGTGTTTTTGTACTTGTCGTATTGCACATTCTTGTGATTACTTGTGACAGTCCATAGGTTTCTAATTTCTTCATTTGGTGATAATTTTAAAGCTTTTCGCGAAACAGTTTGGCATTGAAGAAATTTCGTTGAAGGGAGAATGATATTTAGACCGTACTTACTGCGAGGAAGTAGGACGTTGCTAAGTGTTGCTGAGATGGGAAGTTCAAGCCATTTCCGTATATATTTCGACGCAATACCATCTAGTTTTTCATTCACCCAGGTTTTACCTATGTCAGAAACAGTGAAGTGCCAAGAGATTTTTGCAAGTGCGTAGCGGCTGTACAACATAATTTTATTTTTTGGATGTAATGGCAGTTCGTCAATTTCATTCATGATGTCGGTTAGTGTGTCGTGTAGCTCAGATTTGTGATTTTCTTCGGACATATTAAAGTCAAAGTAGCGGCCTAGGTAACGAAACGATTTCCCATTTTCAATACGTGGTACGAGATGGTTATTTACAAACAGTTTGGGGAGATATTGGACCGATTTTGTTGAATCCTTTTTAATGCCAAATGTTGAACATTTATCCACACGTATAATCATGTTGGCCCACTGACACCAGATCGTAAAGCGATTGAGAAGCATTTGATTTTCTTTTTCTTGACCACTGATAACGGCAGCGTCGTCTGCAAATTGTAACCAGTGGATTGGGTTGAATAAGGTAGTACTATCGTTTGGTTTCCGGAAGCCAAGTTGACCGTATTTTCAGACTTGATGTGTTGAATAAAAGTATTGAACGACATATTGAACAAGAGAGGACTGAGAGAATCGCCTTGGAGCACACCTCGGTCAACAGTGATGAATGGGGTGTTGAATTCATCTGTGATGATGGAAGTTTTGAAATCGGTATAGAGGCTACTAATGAGATTCTTTATGTGATCAGGGATATGGTGAAAATCAAGGACTTCGTGAATAAGGTTATGATGGACTTCACCAAATGCGTTTTTTAGGTCTAGTAATGTTATGACGAGAGATTGTTGTTTTGTGCGCGCTTTGTTGATTATATGCGCCATCTGAGCTGTATGTTCTAGTGTTCCGGAAAGTTTTGGGGTGAAGCCTTTTTGGATATTCTGTTCTATATACTTGTTTTCCGCAAGAAATTGAAATGTTTTATTGCGAATGCACGATGTTAAAACTTTAAGTGGAATGGATTCAAGTGTTATTGGTCTAAAGTTTGCTGGTTCGTCTGTCTCTCCTTTCTTGTGTATAAGTATTGTACATGCTTTTTTCCAATCAGAAGGGACAGCGCCGTGAGACCAGGCTGAGTGGATTATGTCGGATAGATAGGAACGTAAGTAGGGACAAGCGTTTAAAACAGATTATAGATATTTGGTCAAGTGGACATGGTGAGCCAGACGGTTTCATTTTACGGATGACATTGGTAATCTCTTGATAGGTCGGGGGGTCGAGATTAAATGGCTTTTGAGGTGAAGCAAATTTTGGAATCCAGCTTGGGATGCTGAACGCTTTATTTGGGTTGATGGCAGAGAATGTCTTAGTGAAGTATGATGTGCATTGAGCCATATTAAATGATGGAAGTGAGCAAATTTTCTTTTTAAAAACTCTTTTAACGTAACCCCAGAAGTTTTTAGTAATTACACTGTCATGATCAATTTCCGCTGACTTTTGACTGTTGATGTTATCTTGATCGGCATTATTAGGTTTAAGAAGGTTGCGCAGTTTCTTGGCTACGAATTTGATTTCTAGCACTTCTCCGTTTTCTGATTTTAATTTCTTTAAGGCGATTTTCAGGTCCTTGACCGAGGATTTCGCATACTTTTTTCTCAAATTTACATCGTTGTGGTTATCAACGTGTCCAAAATTTTCGCTAAAGTAGTTGTATATAACTGTTGCCATGGTGTTGATGTTGTTATTCAAATCGTGCGGTGTGATTGGGTGGTTTAAAAAGGTCAGTTTGAAAAAGTCGTTAGCGGTTGACCATTGTAATGGCGATTTCGGTAGTTTAATTCCCTTTTTTAGGATAGGGAAGTTTTCTTTGCAATACGAAGTTGGAATTTCAGCATCGTCTTGTTCTACGTTGTCCTCATTTTGTTGATCATTTAACGCTTCTGTCATTTGCTGTTGTAGTTCGTCTTGAAGGTCATCAATAACTCGGCAGCTTCGTTGATGCATTTTGAGGCCGCGAGGTCCTTTACAGACTTTACCACAGCAACATTTAACAGCTGTGTACGATATGACTGGCAGACATTCTTGTGCTGGCATTTCCATTGTTGGAGTATCATCCGTGGTGGTTTCTTGCTCATAGTTCACTTTGCTTTTACAGATAATAATAATAATAATAATAATAATAATAATAATAATTATTATTATTATTATTATAAAGACGTTTTAGGAGCATTATACAATACAGTAAAAACCCGCATAAAAGAACCAGTGGATTAAGAACCATCAGCCTGAAATTTAGCCAATTAAGCACCAAAAATACAAGAACCACTTCAGGCTGACAATTGAGACTGGTTCTTAACTGCCACTACGATCAAATTTTTACCTATCGATATTTTTACGTATTTATAAAGCAGAGCTGCTAAATATTACTCGGTCGAAACCGTTTTGCGATTAGACGATGGCAAGTATTATTTTTCTGACTCCGAATCTGGAGTTGTTATGTCCGCCATTAATCGTTCATGTTCCTGACCAGCGTAACGAAGTGACGTCAAATTCTCAACGCGAAGACTCTTCAAGTAAATCAAGGTAATTTTTTTCAATTGTTATAGAAATAAGAACCAGTTAAGAACCAACTCGGCCTGATTTCTCACTAAGTAGCCATTATATAAGAACCACTTCAGCCTGATGTAAAAAAATAGTGGTTCTTTTGTGCGGGATTTTACTGTAGTCTCAATGCTTTTTCAACAATAGATTCTTAAAGTTACATAAAGTGCCACGGAATAATCGCCTGTCCAAATTTTGAGTTTATTTAGAAGAACTTTTAAAATGAGGCCAAATATCGTTCTGTGCTACACTATGCAATTTTTGGTGCAACTTGTCTCACAACGGCTCAATGTGCTACGTCGCAGTTAAATATAGAAAGGGGTGTTACACTAGGCAACGTTTCGTGCAACTTGACTCACAATCAATCAATAAACTTTGTGGTTTTCACCATGTTTAATTAATAATTCTGAGCTTTCGACCCAGGTACACGGGCCGAATGCTCAGAATTATTAATTAAACATGGTGAAAACCACAAAGTTTATTGATTGATTTTATAATATCGCCATGCAAAACTTTAAGGATCATATTGACTCACAATGTTTCATGTGCATCCAGTCGCCAAAGAGGAAAATTGCAAGACAAGTTGCTGATGGGGCTGTTACATTGTGCAACGCTGAAAATAGTTGCTGCGTTCATTGCAGAAAGTACAACTATAGATCCTACTTTCTGCAACGATTGCAGCAACTTTTGTCACACTTTGCAATGGTTCGTGCAACTTGTCTTGCAACGGCATTGCGAGACAAGTTGCACGAAAAATTGCATAGTGTAACAGCTCCTTTATTACTTTTTATTTTTTCTTTCATTATTTTTTGTCTTGTTTTTTAGTGGTTAGGGTTAGGATTTGGGTTATGATTAGGGTTAATGTTTGGATTATTATTATTATTACGATTACTGACTGCCGGTCATATACAGTAGCTTTTTGTGACCGGCTGGCGGTCATAAATTTAATTGTTCGAACAAATTTTTGAAGATATGTATCATTGAATTTCACTTACCAGAGCAAGATTATACATATTTTTATTCGTCCGGCGATGTTTTATCCTAGTTCAAACTTTGAATTTGATGGTAGAATACTATTATCTACATCACTGACGCACAACGAGCTTTAGCTGGAACTGACAGTACACTCTAAAAACACTCTGGTTAAATTTAACCAGGCCCAGGTCAATATACAACCTACATAATCCTGGTTATAAATTTGACAAATTTCCTGGTGAGATACCTATAAATTTTACCAAAGGCTGGTTAAATAGAAGATCTTTAACCAGGAAATTTGTCAAATTTATAACCAGGATTATGTAGGTTGTATATTGACCTGGGCCTGGTTAAATTTAACCAGAGTGTTTTTAGAGTGTATGAATAGGGAAACCGTAACAGTTCCGGTCGTTCTCAACGTCACCCTCATTGCGCTGCCTGATTACTACATTTCCCAATAATTGGATACCACAAATATTCACTACACCCATGCATAGCCATGCCAGGCTTGAAACAAAAGACGTAACTACAGGGGTTCCCATATGAAAACAAAAACACAAGTGCGCAAAGCAATGACTCTTTAAAGGTGCCGTCCAGTCCATTCTGCGCATGACCACGTTTCTGTTTACATCGTTTGTTTACATTGCATTATATAAACATTGAACATGAAGTATTGCGGATTTGTTTTCCACACTTGAGCTTTTGCGCCTAAAAAGCGTGTTATAAGAAGTTGTTCTGTTCCTAAATGTGGATTAGTCTCCTCCGCAGGCATCGCTCTCATGCGGGAGGGGAAAATGGCGGGCGTAAAAAATTGCGGGCTCGAGGAGGCTAAATGTGGATAATATATTTAACTACCACTCGTGCCGTCACCACCTTTGACTCGGTTTGGAATTGTCGCAAATCTATTCCGTTGAAGTTTGTTGACATGTGGAGTCCCGCACGTTTGAAATATCACACATGCGCAGAACGGACTGGACGGCACCTTTAACAAAACTTCAATACTCACTTTGTTTCGGAATTATCTGAACAAGCACCATGCTCCGAGGACGGTGACTAGAATTGGGAGAACAGCTAAACCAGCGAAAATCGTTTGCTCTTTTCACCACTCCTATTAAAGCGATAAAAATATACGACATTGAGGGCACTGACTAACATGCATTAGCCAATCACAACACTGAATTGATAACTCGTATTGATTGACGGGAAGGAAATCGAAGACCAGATAGACCTTTTTAATAACGATGGCAGCAAGCACGGAAACGCGGTTCATGGGTCAAAACATGAGTATTATGAGCACGATTTAATTACGTAGATAATTTATTGGATAGTACAACAGAATCAACTTCAAAACCACAAACTGAATTACAAAGAACATTATTTATTTATTTGGTTTCGCCACAAATATTAAAATATGTAGTAATTAAGATTAATATTAAAAATAAAGATTATATTATAAGTATAGTACATGTAGTAGGGTGGCCGCAACAGCGATTGCCAATTAGGCCAAATAATTAAAATAATTGTGTGGTTCTGGTTTAATACATCTTGAAAAAAATAGGGTAGGTTAGGTCGGCTTTTTTTCTCTTCCCTCTCCCTATTTAGGTCAGCTTAGAAACGAAGTTGTTGTCTGGAGAAGGAACTGTTTTAATACTCTCTTGTCTTATTTATATGTTTCAAGTAATATATGAACAACGAGTATGAGTGTTTCATCAGGGGATGCAAACACGAGAAAACATCATGAAAACACAAGCGCGAAGCGCGAGTGTTTTTATTGTTTTCGAGTGTTTGGATCCCCTGATGAAACACGATAAACGAGTTGTTTATATGGCTTCTCAATCGAACACGGATTTAATTGGATGTTTACTTAAAACGCATTTGACAACAAACCCTCATGGGACTGAACTCACGAGGGTGTGTAAAATTTATTCAGAAAATTAACAGACTCTGTTCAGTTGAGGATGAGCGAAGACGGTGGCAGGTCGTTTCGTTCTCCAAAAAATGAATTATTAATTAAGATCTCAGCAATTAGATAAAACCGGGTTTGATCTAATAACTGTGGTGGTATATCATATGATTTTTACGTGTTTTACTCGAGTATCCAGCCTCAGTCATGTAATAAAATAAAGTGATTTCATTGGCTAATTGGCTCATGAATTATTAATGATTTGAGAAGGTATTAAAAACGTATGTAATTATAGGCGATTTCGAAACTAAAAATAAAACCTGTGTTCTTGACAGTTATAAATTTTATTAAAGTCCTTTGAATGGTCTATCGAATACATAATACTGTATACATGTAAAGGGTTTAATTGTGGGTGACATTTATAATTTGAATGTACTATTTTGCCAATGAAAGTTTCAACTGAAGATCATGTTTGTCGCATTCGGCCGAAGCTTTCAGGTTCACAAGGTTTTTTTCGATATCAACTTTGCCATGTTCTTCTTCAAAACAAAGACTTCCATAATTGTGGATTTTGATGAGTATGCTGCTATTTTATTTATCCCCATTCGGTTATGCATACATTTATCAATAAATACTTTAAATATGCACGAGGGCGTATGGCAAGCCACAATCTCCGCCATTTTCTTCTTCCTCCAACTCCGCAACCACACCATTTTTTTTATTTGGCCATTTTTTTATACTGCGGTCCCGATCGAAGTAAGTAGAAGCGTAAGGGTAAAAAAGGAATTGATAAATTAGGTCGAATTAACTAATTTTTTATAAATAAATATAATATTTAATATAACAATAAAATAAAAAAATAAAATAATATATATATATGTTTCACGCTTTATGCGATCATTAGAGTTGCCTGATGATCGCATAAAGCGATAATTCCGCTATGCCTATAATGGTATTAAGCGCTCTTCTATCTTACGCCGCCAACATTGTGACTATTTTGTTACAAACAGTTTTTAGTATGTATATATGTATATATATGTATATATATGTGTATATATGTATATATATGTATATATATGTATATATATGTATATATATGTATATGTATATATGTATATGTATGTATATGTATATGTATATATGTATATATGTATATATGTATATATGTATATATGTATATATGTATATATGTATATATGTATATATGTATATATGTATATATATGTGTATTCCAACACTCGAAATTTTCCTTCACCATAAATCCTTTCAACATGTAGTTTGATCGAGTGAAATGCCAAATATTACCTATAATATACCCAGAATCTTATCAAAGAGAGAATAGAAAGTGCTCAAAAACCCGCAGAACAACGGATGATGTGCTCCAAAAACAAACTCGATTGAACGAACTGACTGTTGTCAGTTTTCCTTCAAATATTTAGAAAGAAAAGTGTACTCTCCGTAGTTCATATATCGATATTCGCCTTTATATAGTTTGAGACAATTTGAATTGCATGCCTTTCATATAGAATATAATAACATTTACAAATATTAAAATCATTTCGGTTACCACAAAAATGAAGCAAAACTTATTAGAATTAGTACGGTTTCGGCCATAAAGATTTACCGCCATACCCTGCCCAAGAAACTGGCGAGTAATGAACTGAATACTAAACAAATGACCTGGGATACATACTACCAATTTTATAACAGTAAATACCCACAGAAAATCTTTATAAATTAAAGGAAATTCAACGACTAAACACATGAAACATTGTGACTGCACTGACCGAAATAAAAATGCTTATAACTGTCATTTGTCTTCAGGTTTTCCCATGTTTAGTGTTAAAATATTTCCTTTGAGCTAAAATCCATTGTCTTTTGCCTTACTTTGATCCAGCTTCGAAAGGTTTTGAAAACGACCGGCTGAGCTGTCAGATTGTCAAAACTTTAACAACTCCAAATATGGAAAGGCAAACTCCAAATATGGAAAGGGAAGAATTTAGTTTTGCCTTGCGTTTCGCAACAATTCCTGGCTATAAAAATTATAATGAAACTTAATTTTTATCAATTTGTTTTGGTATATGCTAAAACAATTATTCACCTCAGTGTCAGTGAATAGTGGTTGGATATTTACCTCGACGCTTTGCGTCTCGGTAAATATCCACCACTATTCACTTCCACTTCGGTGAATAATTGTTAAATATAATATCTATAATATATATAATATATATAATATATATAAGATATATATAAGATATATAATATATAATATAATAATATTTAATATAATATAATATTTAAACTCCGCAAGCCAGCACAGTTATTTTCTTTGGTAAATACAACGGTTGGTCAAAATATTTTCAGTGAAATTACATAACCATGTCCTATGATCATGCAATTAGCTTTAAATTGATATATGATCTGTGGTGATTGCATTAGGGGACGCAACGCGAGCTTTTTTACGAGGCTACCTTAAATCATCCCGCACGAGTAGACACTTCCGAAAAAAGAAAAAAAGCAAGTTTACCTCCAGGCAAAGTCGCGGGAAACACTTTAAACTTGTAGCAATCCAAGCAAACGCCGAAACCACACTTGGGACACACCCAGTGAACATTAAATATTGTGGTGGCACACGCATCACACATCTCGCGTGTGCCACGAACTGCGCGCTTCCACGCAACTCGGTCTAAAAAGGAACAGAAATATAATGATAGACCTCTTTCATTCTGGCTACCATTTTAAATATTCTTTTATGTGCATATAAATTAGCCTTTACAACCTCGTTAGGAAGCAAAGATTCTTTTGAATTGCTGGCACACAAACGAGGCCATAAAGGTTAATTTAGATGCACATAAAAGAATATTTAAATTGGCCGCCATTATGAAAGAGGTCTATATAACAGTGTTAGTAAGTAAAAGCTTTATTTAAACAGGGTAACTCAACTCAGTTACAATTGTACTGTTCTCCCTAGAGGCCCTGTATGTAACAATAGATAAATATTAAATATATAAAGTACGTATGCATTACAAAATATCATGTGTATGTATAAAAAGATGTGTAAAAATCAATTTACAAAGAAATAAGCTTTAAAATCACGTTTAAAAATATCAAGTGTTTTTGATTTTCGCAAGGTAACAGGCATCGTGTTCCAAATCTGAGTAGCAGAGTATCTAAATGATTACTTCAACAGATTTGATTTTGGTTTAGGAAGGACGAAGTCCTCTTTCCTCCTTGTGTTATAATTATAAATGTCCATATGCCGCACAAGATCAATATCAATCCCTGTTGTTAATTTATTCAAACACTTGTACATCAGTATTGCCATATGGAAACGCCTTCTTTGGACAAGAGGAATCCAATGCAGTTTACTAAGTGCTGACTCAGAGGGCAAATTATTGTTAGATTTAAGAACAACCCGAGCGGCTCTGTTCTGTAATCTCTGCCGTTTTGTGCTGCGTAGACAGTGTATAGAAATACAAATCGAATAAAAGGTTGGTCTACTGCCAAAATAGTGTGTTGGAGGTGTAACAGTTCGAGTGAAGGCCTTTCGTCAGAGTGACTAAAGTTGTACAAACCGCACAATGCCAAACAAACAATATATATATATATATATATATATATATATATATATATATATATATATATATATATATATATATATATATATATATATATATATATATATATATATATATATATATATATATATATATGTAATGTTTAAAACACGAGCAGCAGTTAAAACCATGAATACTAATCAGCATGAAAATTATATAAAGTCTCTACGAACTTTATATAAAATTCCTGCTAATTTGCATTTCATACATAAACCCAATTTACCTCTAATGGAAAATAAAAACCAGTACACTCCCTAGTGATTACAATCAATTGTTTTTGAAGCTATTTAAAACACTCGAACTCGCGTTTTATCATATCTAAAATGCTCGCGCTGCGCGCTGGCATTTTAAATATGATAAAACGCTCCTTCTCGTGTTTTAAATACTACATATTTGTCAAGGAGCCAACCTTCGTCAAAGTTCCAGAATATGAACAAGTCTAACAGTAGGAACATTTAAAAATCTTTATTTCATTTACGTTTCGGGGCGCAGCCCCTTCTTCAGAACACTCTTCTTCAGTTTCATTCGATTTCACTCGATCAAACTACATGTTGAAAGGATATATATATATATATATATATATATATATATATATATATATATATATATATATATATATATATATATATATATATATATATATATATATATATATATATATATATATATATATATATATATATATATATGGTCAAATATATGTATATGAAAATTTGACTGCCCCAACCAGGAATCGAACCCGAGGTCTCCGAATCAACGCATCGGCGCTCTAACCACTGAGCTATTGAGACACGGTCAGAACATTCAAACATCATATACATATACATATAGTCATTTGCATATATACATATACATATACATATACATATACATATACACACACATATACATATACATATACATATACATATATATATATATAAGGACAAAACAAAAGGCAAAACAAAGGAATGATGTCAAGTCTGCGACATAAGGATCGTCATAAGCATAAGATCATAGTCCAAGCGTAAGTCAAGAGCATGAACAAAAGACAAAACAAAGAAAAATTCTCGTTGCTTTGTCTTCGCAAGTCCCATGAGAGGCTGAGCCAAAGGAGAAGTCATGCTTTGTTTTCGTATTGATCTCGTGCTTATGCTTATGTCGCTCGTGTGAACCATAGTTAATGAGGGGGATGGTTTGGAAGCTCCATTGTCTTTCACAATGACGCAATGGTCATGTATTGGAGAAAGTGTTTGTTATTGGTTGGAGAAAGTAAATTCTATGGAAACGTGACGGCGAAGGACTCACAACACGTGACGATGAAGGACTACACTAATTAAATCCGAACGTTGTTATTGGATGACTGCTCATTATACAGAAAATACAATACGTTAGGCGATCATGAAAGTGAACAACATAGAACAATGACTTTTGCGGACCTTCCAAACCATCCCTTCTACTAACTATGTATGAACCAGGCTTAAGACGCCAATGAACAATGCAAATACACAATGTGAGGTGAAACAGGACTGATGTAACTCTACGTATGTGTGACTCTGCCTGTGACCATCCATACAAATACCTTCGCTAGTTATGAATCCGTAATAAAACTTGATAATAAACTTACTTTTCTTGATCGACCACGACTGCGCCTCCTTTTCCTGTTTCACGAGATTACAAAATTCGTCACCAACGTTCTTGAGTATGTATTTCGACGTCTCCAGACTAAGAATGTTGCCAACTGCAAGTGCAAGAAAAAGGAAATTATACACCTGTTAAACAACTTAACAATATAGCAATCGGTCTGAAATGAGACCGCGGGTAGGATAATTCTGTCGTGAAGACCTCCGGTTCGGTCAATAAGTGTTTAATACCCTGGGTGATAATCTCGCCGCGGCAGGGTTCCATTTCTCACGAAACATTTGTATATATATATAAGTGTAAAGTGGTACAGTAAAATGGTGTTTTGGGTGATCCGTTTGAATCCGACACATAAACAGGTTTTTACGAAGGGTATGCATGTTTGCGTAACATAATAGGCACGTATGTTATGTACTTGGACTAGGCAATTATAAATCTGTTTTCAGAATTGAAAACGGTTAAATATTGACGTTCAAAATAATATTGACCGGCTTATAGCGAGTAAAGCCGACTAATTTCTAAGTACATAAACCGTTTTTACGAAGGGTATTCACGTTCTCGTAATATAGTAGACACGTATGTTATGTTGACTCACTAATTCCAAATCTGTTTTCAGATTGTAAATCGGTTAAATATTGGCCGAGATAACGTTCAAACATCTCTTCGACGAAACGGGCTTTTGCATTGAATTTTTGCAAATACACAAATACAAGGCCGGGGATGGATAGAAAAGGCGGGCGAGGGGATTATTGCGGATTCGTATTTCTAGTAATGATTGGGTTTGTTTATTGACCGAGCGTGAGGTCTGTACAGTGAAATATCGGACCGAGGTTTTTTAGTACGGACCGAGCGAGCGGACCGAGCGAGCGCAGCGAGCCGAGGTCCGTACAAAAAACTGAGGTCCGATATTTCACTGTACAGACCGAACAAGCGAGGTCAATAAGCTGTATATTATATAGCCTCAACGAGAAGTTTTCGACAGCAATTTGGTTGGCTTGACTTTCGCTTACTTCCGTTTGGAAGCATTTGCTGGCTTAATTTTCAGATCTCCTGCTGGCTATTTGTCAAGCCTTCTTGGACTTCTTCTTTGTCTTTGTCTGGATAATAGAACTCGCTTTCCGAATGCGCACTATCACTCATGATGAGTGAAAAGTAAGCTATGGAAATTTAAACCTGATATTTTGAGGAGTTTGTGCCTTTTGAGGTTCTAGGGCACTATCACTTTTCGTAATGCCCTCGCATTTCCCGCGGAGGTCATTACAGCAAAATGCGGACCGCAAATCAACCAATGACATTGCGTAATTCAACCGGAAGTAACCCTGGCTATATAATAATCTTATGTAGTGAATGTAGGAGAGGTTGAAGTAGATAGACAATACACGGACGATCATCAACCTCAAATCCTTAGAAAATGATTCAAAGAAAATGTTTAGAGAAGGTTACA